>JAZKJV010001168.1:0-600000 GCA_037367405.1 Ottelia alismoides | reverse complement strand
CAAAGGCACCCAAAGGTGCTGGCTACATGTTGGGTTACTAAAGGCAACACCCAGAGGTGCTGGCTGCACGAAGGGGGCTGCCAAACCTGTTGTCGGGGTGGCCGGCGGCGGCACCCAGAGGTGCTGGAGCCTTGCACTGGGACTTAATTGGAGAGAAGAGGGCCCATGCAAGGGTTTCAGAGAAGGGGATAAATGAGGGGTTGATGGTGGCAGTGGGATCTATTTCAGAACATCGGTCTAGGACCGCTGCTCTGATATCATATGAAGAAAGATGAGAGAATGCAATCACTTGACTTATTCAAGGGGTCCATGGTTTCTTATATAGCGTGAAACCCTAGAGAGCCAAAAAGAGAATTTACATATTAGACCCGAAAGGTTACGCGACTCAATAAATAGCCAATAACAAAATAATTGTAACACTAACAATGCGGCACATTATCTCCAGCTTTCTGTAAATCCGGGGTTTAGCTAATGTGATTTAAGGATATAACGATAAAGTGAATGAATGATCAACTTAATTCGTCCCTCTCAGTTGAGACAACTCTTAAAACTAGCGGCTACATTATCACTTTTAAAGTTCATGCATGATATTATTGCTCTTGAATTGGTAGTTCATGGACTTTTGTGCAACTTACTCTTGATATTTTACTAATGGAATTGCAGGGAGGATGCAGTCCTGACAAATATTGGGCGAATACTTCAAAGTCATGGGAGAGAATTACTTGGCTTGAAGTACATAGATCCCATTTCCAGCTTTGCCGACTTCCAAGAGTACTCAGTAGCCAACCGTGAGGTATTATGAATTGCACCTGAGTCGATGAATTATACAAATGATGTGTGAAACAATATTTGATGTTAGTGTTAAATTTCCTCTGTGGAAAAAATGGGACCAGTCTTTCATATTCTTTCTTTTGTCTTCCTATTTCTGCCTCGTAATTCTATCAACATCCTCATTAGGACATTTATCCCGAATATATTAGGACTTGTATAAAGTTGTAAGCAGTGTTTAGATCCCTTGTTTTTATTAAAAAACTTATGGGGTCCTAAAAGTTAATTTGGGGGTAATTGAACCTAATAAATGTTCAAATACAGATTCTGATCCTATATTGATTTTGCCAGGCATATTGGAAAATGGTTTTTGAGGAATTGAGGATATCATTCTCTCTGCCACCTTCACGTATTTGCGTGAACATCCCTCCTATCCAGGTGGACAATGGCTCCCAGGGGCTTGTTTTAAATTCTGCTTGGAATTGCCTGTACATGAATGATAAGAGAGGTCCGAATGACACCGCTATTATATGGCGTGATGAAGGATCGGATGATTTACCCCTGAACAGAATGACACTTGAAGAGTTAAAAGACCAAGTCAGGTATAGTGATATCTAAGAAATATGCAATTTATTGAATTATTTGGGGTAGTTTTTTATGTAACATTTGAGCAATTACTGGATGTCATTAACTGTCTCCTAATGGGATTGAACTGCAACTTTTTCTTATTTACCTCTATACCTGGTCCTGCCTTGTTATAAGTCTACTATTTGTTTTTTAGAGGGATTTGGTGTTGCTCATATTTTACAAGAGATGCTTACTTATAAATTTGATAATATTAGAGCTCGTCAAGAAGTACTTGGTACTAGTATACTACTATTGTTGGAGGAACAATACCTAGCCACGAGGAGGCTCCAAAATCTTTTTGATTGCTCATTCGAGAATGCCAATCTTGTGCAACGAGTCATTGCCCTCCAGGGTCTGCTATCAAATATGGTATCTCTAGTCTCTTTGGCTCTTGACCCACTTGTGATGTTGAAAAAATCATCTTAATCAAATATTTGCCCGAAAAAAATGCCAAGCCTAAGGTGATGTAGCCCATGTGTCGAACTAAGTATGAGCAACAAATCCTTCTACTGATCATGCATTTCTATCTCCATTTGTATACATAAATAGTTCCACAGAAGTTGATGCCTGAGCATCATTCAGAGGCAGAGACCACGACGAGTATAGTGTCATTCAGATAATAGTAGTCCAGTCCATCCTCTCCTCCACCTTTAGATGTAGCAGGTGTTATAAATGTGTGCTGCAGCCTAGGAGCCACTCGAAATGAGCATCAAGAATTCCGAGTAGTGGTAGGCTCACAAGGAGAGGAGCTGCCATGTGGAGCAAGCAAACCTTAAACACGGAACTGGAGCCTGAAGAACTACTAATGGAGTAGCAGACACAGAAGTCCATGAGGGAGGTTACCCACAACGTCAGTTGGTTGTCAGTGAGGTCGTTAAGGTTCATTCCTAGTAACGCCCTCCCGAGGTGGTGTTGTTGATGATGGTAGGTGTTACGTGGCTTCAAATCTTTAGTTGCATGTGAGATATAACATTGTGTGGTGTTAACATACCACATTAATCAACCATTCTCTTTTGTGATAGGGGATGATGTCGCTACTCTTTGTATTGAGTTGAGAGTGTAGGCATGGCCAAACAAACTCCCATCAATGCCCGAAAAAGCAGAGCACTTAGCACAATATAAAAAAGGTTCGATGGTGCTTGGACACCCAATAATAGCGAAGAGGTTTGATGGAGCCAAACAAAAAAATATAAAAAAGTTGAATTGGCGAGCCGAACACAAAGCATTAGAAGAATGATTCGATGGGCCGAACACACAGTAGGAGAAGAATGATTTGGCGAGCCAAACACATAATAGAAGAATGATTCGGCAAGCCGAACACAAGCAGTATGACATGGATTCGACGAGCCAAACACCGACAATATATAAAGGATTTGGCAAGCCGAACACAAATAATTAAAAAGATTGATTCAACGAGCCGAACACTTGCAATAAGGAAATACAATCCATAACCCACAAGAAGATGCAAGCTGCTAGATTTCAAGGATGCAAATGAGGTAGAGAGTGGAGAGAGTAGTTGACACAAAGGATGAGCATAATATTAATCTTTAATACATCATATACCAATCCGTTGGTAATGGAGGGGAAGGGGAAGCACCAACTCTTTTTCATCCTCTATATGACTCTCTCTCTCTCTCAACATGAGAATATTAAACTGCACATGCATGCTTCAACTGCAAGGGCACATGCCTATATTTATAGAGGTGAAGGTCATGTCTATGCCTCATCAACATCCAATGATGTTTAATCTCATGGTCAATATTCCCCTCGAATTTTCATGGTCGTAGCCCACCATATGTTTAATATAGAAGGCCATATTAGCTCCAACCAATAGGGTGCTCCCATTGTCTCAACCGAGATGGAGAGAAGTGGTTTTGTCCATTTTTCCTTTATAATGGACATGAATTCTTATTTCCATTCCTAGGCAACTACTGGGATGCCATTAAAACCCCTTTAACTCCACGCCCTGGATTTAACTGTTAAGGGCTCCCATTAGTATCGCGTCAACCAATTTTATGAGGTACTTTGAATCCTGCATTATCACGCCGTTATGCCTCATCTACATCAAAAAAGCATGTGCTACCTGTGCGTGCATTGCTGAATGTCTCCACGTTGTGTGCAACCTTCTGCATTGATCGCACACTTGCTATTAAGATGACTCATTCGGAACTCGATGCTGTGGCCTCTGTACCATGTTCATTATTCGTATCGTGCAACTAATGTTAGATGTGTACATTACCTCCTGCCAATGCACGTATCTCCAATATTCGGGTTTAAGGGGTGTGACAAGCCACCCCACTTAAATCATCAAGCGTCCTCGTGTGATGATGATCATCAAGAATGTCTTGATGAGATCCTCGAATTGCCACAATGTGGTGCCTTGTTTCCTACTGGCTTCATTTGTTGGAAGTCCCTTCTATTTGACAATGAAGTATATCCTCTGGTTCTTCTTGCTTTGTCCCTCGATCCACCTCTCAAGGATTTGCTCGTCAACTCCCTTGTGTTGTGTTCTGATGTTTGGAGGGGTTCGTCTTGCTTTCCTTCGAGTAGGATCCTCCTGATCCTCGTGGTACCCCTTCAAGAAGCTTACGTGGAACACTGGGTGTAGCTTGAGTCGTTCGGGGAGGTGTAGTTGGTAGGCTAGACACCCTACACGTCATATTACCTCAATAAGGCTATTATATCAAGAGATGAGTCCCTTATACACTGTCTTCTTCAAGATCTTCCGTACTTGGGGGTGAGTTTGAGCTAAATTCGATCCCCAACTTGAAATTCCATAGGCCTTTGACTCTGATTCGTAGCTTTCTTCATCTTGCATTGGTATGGGCCAATGCATCCCTTGCCTCTTCCCATGTTGCATGTCCCGAGCGTATTGGTTGGTAGCTGCGCACTACCCTTGGGCCTTTTGCTTTGCCACCTCCTAGGCTCCTACGACACGAGCGACTATCTTCCCATCACTATCTTGAACGGGCTTCGGCCAGTGGCAGAGGATTGTTGCAACTTTTAACAGAATTGGTCTGCATCAAGAAGAGATACCCAATTATGTTGGTTGGTCGTTACATAGTGCCTCAAGTATTTCTCCAGCAGTGCGTTGATGTACTCTGTCAAATCGTCTGTCTATGGATGGTTGCTGGTGGAGAACTTGAGCTTCAAGCCTAACATCTCGAATGGCACCGTCCTTAATCTTCTTGTGAACCTTGCATTGCGATCGCTTATGATGTCTAGTGACATGCAAAGTACTTCATAACTTTCTGCATGAATAGTTGTGTAATGGACTTTGTCGTGCACTCCTGTGGTGCCATGAAGATCGCGTATTTGGAGAAGCGATCTACGATCACCAGTACCGCCGTGTTCCCATCCATCTTAGGGAATCCTGAGATGAAGTCTATGGAATTGCTTTCCCATGGTCAAGTAGGAAATTAAGTGGATCCAACAAAATAGATCTGAATGGAGGTAAAAAATCCATATAGCTGACCCTACTTAATTGTGGGAAAAGACTTTGTTGTTGTTGCATTGTTTCTTTGTATCTGTTTCTCATGTCCTTCAGCATCATTGTTTAGGTCAGTTGCTGACATCAACTCTTCATACATTGTTCCACAGTGTTCCCACACATTTTAAGCTGCATTGTGAAATCTGTCAACTTGGGTAGTATCACCGTCTAATCTTCCTCCATGTTGCGCCTTTAGAAGCAAGCTTGCAAAAAACGCTGACTTGGTCGTTAAGTCAGTCCATTTAGTCGAGTCCTGGATTGGTCAATTCAACAATCACTAACCAATCACTAGTTAGCCAGCCGCGTAGTCGGCTAGATTAGTAGACTGACTAGATCGATAAGTCGTCTATAGATCAAACTTAATCTAACACGATTAATGTTCATTTTTTTCTTTTATTTCATTATGATATTATAGAGAATATACAAATTTATGTAAATATATAGGAATATATGTATAAAAATAATTTATATACTTGAAATAATTTAAAAACCTTACTAAAGTTCGACTAAATCCGTTTAATTATCCGATTACCGATTAATCACTAATCAGTAACCCGACCAACCGAATATCGACAACTAACTTTTGCAATCTTGGAAATATATAGCAACAATATTAAGTCTTGAGATAGGTTGACATAACCGAATGTTGATCACGAGTACAAAAAAGGTGGCTCTCGATGTAGTAGCTACTAGCACTAATGGAGTTGATGAAGTTAAAGGCCAAGAACAACATCACAAAGAGAGGCAATATTGGACGGTGGTGGAGGGACATGACAACATGTTCTCTATGGTGTCCCTCGGAAGGCGATATGGAGCAGTAGTTGTGGTGTAGGGTGCCGTCTATCATCTGAAGGGGAGAAACTATGCTAGGCAATGGTAGATGAAGGGATTAGGGAGCCAAAGAATCAAATGTTACGAATCAAGATTTTAGGGACTAGAGAGGTCAATATGGATCCGTTAGGTGGATTCCTAGATAGGATCGAAACTGAAACAATATGTAGTACAATTGGATGACACGATGACCGCATAAAGCAAATGTGGTTGCATATAGATGGCCACTCTGGAAAGATCTTGACATATTTCGTTATTCTTGACATTGAGGTAATATGCACTACAAAGGGGCTCCATCTTTCACAGAGGAAGTATTGCCTCGATATTCTGACCGAGACAGGACTACTTGGATACAAGCTGTCTGGCATCCCTGCAGAAGTGAGAAAACATTCGACATCTACTGATCCAGCCTTTGAGGATACGACACGATATAGAAGCTTAGTGGAAAAAATTCTCTATCTCACTGTTACTAGGACAAATATATCTTATGTTGTGAGTAGAGCCAACCAACATATGGGGAAGCCCCGTTACAGTCACTGGCAGGATGTTCTTCTAATCATTCGATATTTGTAGGAATCTCTCGGACGTGGACTCTTCTATGGGGTGAATAGGCACACTAATATCTCCACCTATACATATTCTGACTGTGCTAGCTCTTTTGGGGACCGTTGAGTCACTACAGACTACGCCATGTTTGTTGGGGACAACTTGGTCACTTGGCGAAGCAAGAAGCAAACAATGATCTACATATCAAGTGCGGAAGCATAATACATGGCAATGGCTCAAGCCATTTGTGAAATCACGTGGTTTGTCTCTTTTCTAAAAGAACTTGGCCTGTCAGTCGCTACTCCTGCACACCTATACTACGACAACAAGTCTGCCACGTATAATGCCACCAATCCCGTTTTCCATGAGCGAACAAAACACATTGAAGTCGATTGCCATTTCATTTGTGATGCAGTATGGGGAGCATCATTCCACACACCTCCACTAAACTTCAACTTGTAGACATCTTCACAAAGGCACTTCCAAAGAAGCACCTCATGTATTTAGTTTCCAAGTTGGGCATGATCGATAGATATGCTCCAACGTGAGGGTATGTGTTAGAGTTATTATAATTATGTCTTGTATCCCCTTAATGGTATTTATGTATTTTCCCTCTTGGGTTCTCTAGGATTTTCTCTATATAAGAGACATAGACCTCTGGAATAAACAAACCAATTCATTCTTTTCTCCACAACTTATAAGAACCGTGCGTTGCTTCTTTGGCTCAAATGTGAGAGTATTATTACTCAGCATCTTACTTGATCGCTTTGACATTTGTTTGATATTACAAGATCAGGTAGTAACAGATGAAGGACACTTCAGTCGAAATACTTCCCTGCAATTCATGATAACTTCATAATGAAAACCATTTGCTACAATTTGTCAACTTTGTAATGTGGGTATTTGGTTGTGTCATTTTTCTTGAGAGGGGAAGGGTGGGAGATTGCAGTGGAGGGATCAGTAGCACCAGTGGACAACTGTAGTCCTGGACACTGGCAGAGAGTGTCATGAGATTAGGGGTGGAGGGAGTGGACGGGTATTGGACTGTGAAAAATATTCGTGAAGTACTCGATTTTGAATAATATGCAATATAGTTGAGACACTGGTAATGATTCTTTCTAGCCAAGTGTTCATGGAAAATATTTTATTGTTCTTAGCCATATTGTTGATGCCTGATTTTTCTCTCCAGCCTTGTTGACACATGCACTCGAGGCATTGAGTCTGTGCAAAGGATGTGCCATTGCTATAGACATGCCCATGACAGTCACTGCAGTGGTTATCTACCTGGCTATTATTATAGCAGGCTATGTGGTTGTTTCAATAGCAGACAGTTTTGCTCCGCTCGAGATATCGACAAGGCTCAAGATAGCAAATGCTAAAGCAATATTCACTCAGGTAATTCTGATTTTTAACATGAAGAAAGACGTTTCGTTGGGAGGCTTCACCAAGATGAAAGAACAAGTCATTGGGAAAATGTACAATAAACAAGAAACATATGGAAATCATGCGAGTCCCTGTATAGTCAATTGCTATTGCTTGAAATCCTTTATTTTGTTAGATAGTTTAAAACAATGGAAAGAAAACAAATAGAAATCTCTGATTTTCCTCACCTATTCTTGTCAGGATTATATTTATCGAGCAGATAAGCGTCTTCCACTGTATAGGTGATATTATGATATCACTTTGACTGATTTTTTGCTTTTAAAGCTGATTAGATTACGTGAATTATAAGTTTTAAAATGTTGCAGGAAAGTTGTTGATGCCAATGGTCCACTGGCAATTGTGGTTTTCTGCTGGAAATTCCAGCGATTCTACGGAATTACGCCATAGTGATCTATCATGGGATGCATTCTTGGGAAGAGTCAAAGGTTCAAAGTATGCTTCCATACGTATGTCATCTTCTTTTTTTTGCCCTCCTGCCTCTATTGCATGCTTTGCTTAGTTAGTCGTCTTTATGAATGCTTGAATATTGTTATACTAGAAATGGATCTTGACATGCATATTTTAGAACTAAGAGAGTATATTCCACACCATCTTTCCAGTTGTGCTGAGTTATAGGGGCAAGAATAGGGAAGTTATTATTTCTTCCCTTGTAGCATTGTCTATGTAAGGATACCATTCTGGCCATGATATCACACGAAAATCCATTATTAATATTATAAATACAATATTTTTAAACTCGAGTCATCAAGGGTTATGGAGCCCTTCAATTCCCATTGTAACCTCTTTTAGAGGCTGTTGATCATCCTTTTATTTAGCAGCCAGAAGATGGAAACTTAGGTAGGAAATAACATGAGTGTGCTTTATTTCGTTGCCCTCGTGAGATAGTGTATGGTAGATAAGTTTTAGCATAGAAGAGTTTTTGTGTCCTGGAGAATGGTTTTTCACGCTTTATTGGATTTAATATTCATGAAGAAAGTTAGAGAATGTTGGCAATTTTCAAGTTAGGGCACGATCAACTTTACTAGAATTTAAGCTAGTTATACTATCATTTTTGTTGAGAAATGCCTGTGTGAGGGAGGCAATTTATTTATATTATTGTGAAGAGACAGGGCACACATCAGTCAATGGCTTGTTCACGTGGATACATGAATCGCAGAAGGATATATCTTCTTACTACTTGAAGTCACTGATGAGAGCAATAAGGTGCGTGGGACCGTATAAAAATTGATTTATCACAAGCGTGACCTTGCTGCAATGATTGGCAATTGTGCACGACTAACGTAGGATAGTTTTTTAGGGATAGTGTTTTTTATCTATCTATTGTTTAACAGATGGCTTTTTGGTTGCTTATGGTTATAGTAATAATGTATTTGTGGTATTATGACAACCTTCCGTTTCTTTTGTGTGTAAGCTCAATAGGGCATCAATGTAGCCTAACAATACGATCTCCTTTCACCCCTATGGTGTCCTATATATAAAGAGAACCTTAAGGCGCATTTTCTTTCCTCACAATATTAGGGTGGCGGTTTTGGACTCGAGCTCTGAGAATCCCTTGAAGTCCTACGCCACTGCCAACCCCCTCGCATCCTCCGCACAAAGAGCCATGCACAGTAGCAGACTCCGCGAATAAAACCTCGCGCGACACCCTTCGTACGAGTGCCCGGGCTGCAACGCAAGCATCACTAGGTTCGTGTAGGTGTCAAATGCTCACGAGAGATCTATTTAGTGATAGGAAATGTGGTCGTGGAGTTTTTGGACTATTGAATCTGGATTTGGTCATATAAATTTGATTTTAGGTCTGTAGGGCACCTAAAATATTAATAGGAGTGTTTGTGGATCTAGGTTTATTCACACAACCTCCCTTTTATGCCAATATGGCAAGAATTGATTCATCTCCATTTTCCCGTACTTCGTCCATCCATCATAGTAGAGAACAATGTAGATGGTACCCATCTTCAAGGGCTATCAACGGTCCTTGTCCCATCATCAAGATGGATGTGACAAACTACACATTGTGGATGATGCACTTTATGAGCATCATGGAAAGCCACAACCAGGAATACACCTTGATAGAGCCAGAGCAACTGCCAGTGCAACATTTACGCGGGCTAACGCATGGGTCCGAGTATGGCTATCGGGTACTGTGATGATACCGATGAGATTGTATACCACCTCATCGTGAAGATGATATGAGATATTCTTGCAAAAACATATTCCCATATGAAGAATGAAACAAAGATTATTTAGCTTCAACATGACATCTACACGATGAAGTAAGATGGCCGCCATCTTCACTCGTTCTACTCCAATCGAAAAGGGCATGTTGGAGAAACTTCACAGTTACATGCCCCGAGTGCTAATATCGAGTAGCAACTGACATACAGAAACACCATGATGGTTGGTGGTTCCTTGTCGATCTTGATCCAATCTATGACTGTATATAGTCAACATCTTTTTAGCGCCTCTATTCCTCCTATGGAAGGAGGCACATAGCCGTATGAGCAAAATCTCCATGCTATATGCACCTGCATCTCATACCTTCTTTGCCATGGATGTGTTACGAGGTAAAGGTAGTCTGCTCAGTTTAGAGGGTGTTGAGTCCATTTTTAAGACTTTCACAATTGACTATACTCTTGAGTTTGTCAACATGGTTTTATCACTTTATTTATTACTTAAGGTACTATTCGTCAGACTTCTTGTCCGTACACTCTCAATAAAATGATGTGGTAGAAAGGAAACTTCATCATCTTCTTGACATTGCAAGAACCCTCTCTACTTGCATGAAAGTCCCTGAAACCTATCGAGGTGATGCTGTTCTCACTGTCACATATCTTATCAATGCGGTACCCTCTTCGGTCCTCAATATGATAACTCTATTCTTTCTTCTGAGAAACCATTCTCTTTGCCTATGCAGATTTTGGGTTGCACTGCCTTTGTTTATGACTCCCATACTACAAAATGTTTGCTCGTGCTATCAAGTGTCTTCCTTGGATATTCTCAATCCAAAAAGGGGTATAAGCATTATGATCCTGTCAGTCATTGCTACCACATTTCTACTGATGCCACCTTCTTCGAACAAACTAGCTACTTAGTTTGTCAATGATATTCTCTTGGAGTTTCCTCCTATTATCTATAAAAGGAAGTACAATATACAACATGATTCGGTTCTTTTGCTTGTTCCTTACTTGCAGGATGATGTGCCTTCTTCAAATTGAAAGTAAGACTGTCGCGAAAGGCTTCACTCATGCATATGACATCTACTACTTTAAGACCATCTCTCCTGTTTAAGACCATCTCTCCTGTTGCGAGGATGGGATCTATTGGCACATGTCTGTCTACTACTGCAACCAACAAGAATTGCCACATCTCTCAGCTAGATGTAAAGAATGCTTTCCTTTACTGAGAACTAGGAGAGGAGGTTTACATGGCACATCCACCTGGTAACTTCATCTAGGGGGAGTATATATGTCGACCATGTAAGACTATCTTTGTCCTAAAGTATAATTCGCGAGTATGGTTCGACATACTTTTGAGATCAATTCTTTTGGTTTCCATAGGATGACATCTTACCATTCTACATGAGACAGAGGTCCTCATGTATTGTAATACTTGCTTTTTATGTTGATGATATAGCTATCATTGTTGATGACAACACATGCACTCTTGAGACCAAGTCCTCCCTTTAGAAGGTATTTTTCACCAAGGACCTTAGTCAACTCAAATCCTTCCTAGAGATTGAGGTGATACACACTAAACTGATCACACTTGTCATGGAGGAAGTATTGTGTGGAAGTACCTGGTCTTAGATGCAAATCGTTAGCAACCCCAACTGAATTACAGAGACATGTCACCTCCATCGATCCTGTATTTGAAGATACCACGGGATAGAAGCCTAGTGGGCAAACTGCTATCTCATTGTCACTAGGCCTAATATATAGTATGTTGTGAGTAGAGCTAGTCAATACATGGAGAAGCCTCATTATAACCATTGGCATGATGATCTTCTGATCCTTAGATACCTGAAGGACTCTACCGGAAAAAGGACTCTTCTATGGGGCTAACAACCATACTAATATGACAATATCATCTCCTATGTAGATACTGACTATGCTAATTCTTTTAGGGACATGCAATCTAATACTAGCTTTGCCATGTTTGTTGGTGAATATCTTGTTACATGGTGAAGCAAGAAACATATAATAATCTCCAAATGAAGTTTAGAAACATAATATAAAGCAATGGGTCAAGTTACATGCGGGATTACTTTACTTGTTTCCTTTATACAAGAACTTGGACTCCCTATTACCACTCCAATTCCTCTCTACCGTGACAACAAGTCCGAAACTTACATTGTCATTAATCTTGCTTTCCATGAGCGGAACAAGCAGATTGAGGCAGTCTGGCACTTTATTCGAAACGTTGTACAGGGAGAGATCACTACTCCACACACTTCCATAGAATTCCAACTTATAAATATATTTACCAAAGCTCTTCCAAAGAAACGCGTATCACTGTTGATTTCCAAGTTGGGTATAAGCGACATGTATGCTTCAACTTGAGGGGGATCGCTGACATCGTTTGCTATTAAAGTAAATAACTTGGTTTCTATTTGCTATTTTCGTGTTACCTATTTCTACTTATAACCCTTCGGGGTACTATTGTGTAATTGCCACCTATTGAGCTATAGGGTTTCACGATGTATAAGAAGCTCCACCCCACAAATAAAAATCATTCCATTGCATTTAATTTCTTCAATCATTCATTTTTAAAGATCATACCATTTCTTGCTAGCAAAGTGGCCCACATCATAACCACCACTTCCGAGCCCTTCCTGGCTCCAGCCATTACATTTGGAGTCCCTAAACATGGTTGCATCTTCTGAGCACAAACCATTCATCAATGCATCCTTCCAAATCTGCCTAAATCCTGGGCAAGCACATAATAAATGATAGATATCCTCAGAGGACTTTTCGCATGTGAACAAACTTAGCTAACCCATTGAAACATCCGGACCAAAGATGATTCTATCTTCTCAGTGATTAGAATGTTTCAACGGATTAAGTCAAGAGAAAAATCTTCAATGTCAATCCCCAAGTGTATCGTTTATGGAGAGGAGGCGCATTAGCGGTTTGGGAAGACTTGCAACAACCATTGACATGCCATGATGTCTCACATTCCAAAAAGGGTCCCGTGATGATGCCAATTCTGCTACCCTAAAAATGGGGTCTAGCTAGGGTGGAGCATGGTCAGGGCTGACCCGACCCAGCCTGCTGCCCGGCCTGCTCAAGCCCAAGCCCACTGTCTAAATGGACGGCCTTGTGCTGCCATTTTGGCCCATTTATCAAATCGGGCCGGGCTCAGGTTTGTACATGCCCGAAACCGAAGCCCATGGGCCGACCTGCCCCCCCCCCCCGCATTTTGAAATCCTACCCCTAACTATTCGGCCCTACCCCCAACTCCTCCACCCGAGACCCAGACCCCGAGTACCGCCCCCCCTCCCTCCTTGAGCTCCCTCCCCTTCCTAGCGATTCAGAGCACCGCCACGCATCGCGTGTGTCCCTCGACCCTCTCCAGGCTCCCCCGCGATCCCCTCCACATTATGCCACCATGCCTCTCCTCCCTCTCGCTCCAGGCCTTCGGCCTCCTTCCTTTGTCGCACACCACCACCTCGTCCTCCCTCCCTCACCAGTCACCACCCAGTGACCGACGCCACTGCACCACCTTGTGCTCCCACTCCCTCCCCTCCTTCCCCACCCCCAGGCCCAACCGCCCACTGCTAGAACGTTGCCTCCCCTCTCCCTCCATGAGCTCCCTCCCTCCCCATCCCCAGTCGCCCACCCAAGCCCGATCTAACCAACTTCTGTGGGATTCATGGGCCGGCCCGATCCAAGCCCGACCCATCATGAGTCGGGATGTGCTCGGGCTTGGGCCCGACTGCTGAAAAATGAGAGGGCCTGGACCCGACCCGTGGGCCTGGTTTCCTAAATGGGCTTAGGCTGGGCTCGGTTGGGCCCGAGCCCGGCACATGCTCCACCCTAGGTCTAGCTATCTTGAATCCATTGTAATCACTACCTTTGAAGATCGTATCGAAGATATCAAGGATGTCTTTGCCGACAAATCTGCCACTACTACCCTTGATGTTGCTGTCGTACAACCTAACATCATCAAGCATTCAAGCCCTTCCTGTCGTAGTTGCCTTATATGTGGTCAACTTTCCCACGCCATTGTCTAGACCGACAATGATGCAAGAATCCAAAGATCCACAATGACCACTCCGATGGTGAAAACAAGCGGCACAACTAATTATAGGAGAAATGGTTGAAAGAGGACATCCACAGTAGTTGCAACATGTATGGGGACAGGGTTTGCTCACCCTCATTAAGGCGCGGGAAGGACATCTGCTAACTAGTCAAAAGTAGACAAGTTTATAATCATGCATGATTTAAGAGTGGCGGAAACTCGAGTGATACATCACAAAGTCTTATGACATATTTGCCGTCTTGTTTGGTGTGCCTAGCCGCAACCTTTTGGCATGACATGAGTATCACCCTCCAGTGGCATCAAAGTCCTACATAAAGACCGAAGGGCAACTTCGCTGAGGCCCCACAGCAGGAGCAAACTAGATGTGCAAGTTCTGAGTTGGCTAATTAAATTGTCCAGTCTCTCTCAATCATTGCTGATTGGTTTTTACTTAGATTCTCTTATAATACAATACTGATTTTGTGAATCTTTGTTATGGTGGATAAATTACGGGCCTGATCTTTAAGGTCATTATAAAAGAGATCGTTGCCACTTGTCGTTCGTGCAGAGAATACATAGATTAGATAATATCTGTCCATCTTTCTGTCACGTAAGTTATGCATGCAAGTTGGAAAGCTTTCCAGATGGCAATACTTGAAGTGGTGTTGCGTATCTGATTAGGAATTGCTTAGCAATACAAACTTAAGAAATCAGGGAGCTTAACAGCGTGATTTAGTCCTTAAAAATCAAATGATTCATGTACTATATGCATCCATGATGCAAGAGTTCTTCTGAACAGACGGAGATTTGAATTTTCTGGTGTGTTGGCAACATTTTACAAAGGGATTAGCTGAGTTTTCTTGACTTCATGGCTGAAGCCTATAGCAAAGTACACTGTCAAAATTATTTCAATCCTACAGTGCAGAATCCGGCATTTCTGGATCTAAGCTCATGTGTGACTCAAATTAGAGATCTTTGGAAGCAACATATCCATGCAGCTGCAGCTTACCTCATTCAAAAGTTGGAAAAGGGTGGTTTGTTCTCGTTGTTGCCAGAAAACAAGAATCGGTCTCGTGTATTTTCATCTCATCAACTGTTTAATTATGCTTCAACTAATTATTATGGAACTGGAACCCAGATGCTGTGATAAGAAAACTTGTTGGCATGTAACATGGAAGTTGTGAGTTTTAGTTGTTGGTGCAGACTAGTTTTGGTTTGACTGCATAGCGTGGACTGTGTTCTGGCACTTCCTTTAACCCCTGCTACTAGCTAGAGTTCCATACTTCTTTGCTTTTGGCTGCCTTTTTATCATAGCTATTTTACTTTTTTAATATTACAATTGCCAACTTTTTAAGTTTAATAATGACATAGTCAATTGCTTTTCTTGCTCTAGTGGATTAATTTAAGTTGGTATTTAGATTGATGGTTGCTTTTTACCTTGAACATATGCAGCATGAAGAGTTATACTCCAGTTCAACAACCTGTGGAGGCTTTTACAAATATTCTTTTTTCATCTGGAACTACGGGTAACGTGGAACTTTATCAATTACTAATATTGAAATTTAAAATTCTGTTTGTTTTAATATGTATTTTATTTTACTTTGTCTGAGTACAATTCAACATTTGGAATTTTTGGGCATGATTTTGATGCATTTGAGAAATTCTGATTGGGTGATAGTTGTGTGGAAAGCAATGAAAGAAGACATTGGATTGATTTATTATGGAGGTCTAGGGGTCCTTATATAGGACGAAACCCTAGAGTGCTCGTAATCGGGAAAATACATAAATACCTCTAGAGGTGTTACAATGAAATAAGATAAACATAAATACATTACCAACACTCCCCTCAAACTGGAGCATATTTATTGATCATGCCTAACTTAGAAGTTATCCGTGAGAGGTACTTCTTTTGGTAAGGCCTTCGCGAATACATCTGCAAGCTGAAGATCCGTCGTGATGTGTGGAATAGTAATCTTCCCTCATCGTACAATATCACGAACAAAATGTCAACCAATTTCTATGTGCTTGGTCCGCTCGTGAAACACAGGATTCGTAGCAATGTATGTGATGGATTTGTTGTCACAATATAGATGAATAGGAATGTGACAACAATACAAAGTTCATGTAGAAAGGTCAGTAGCCAAGTAATCTCACAGGTGGTCTGAGCCATCGCCCCATATTCTACCTCTGCACTGGATATGGAGATAACTATCTGCTTCTTGCTCCTCCAAGTAACCAGATTTCTTGCAATCATCATAGCACATCCTGTAGTGGAACGATGAGCCTTAGGTGAACACGCATAGTTTGCATCAACATATGCAGTAACATAAGTGTAGCCATTTATCCCATAGAAGAGGCCACGTCTTGGTGATTCTTTCAAGTAACGCAGGATCTGAAGAGCATCCTACCAATGACTGTAACATGGTTGCTCCATGTGTTGGTTGGCCCTGCTCGCAGCATATGGTAATATCCGATCTGGTGACGGTAAGATAAAGAAGTTTGCCCACCAAGTTTCTATACCGTGTAGTATTTTCAAAGACATGATCCGTAGAAGCAGAGTGTTTCATTGGGTCTGCAGGAATATCCGAGGGCTTACATCCAAGTAGTCCGACCTCTATCAGGATGTCCAGGCAATACTTCCTCTATGAGAGATGAAGTCCATCAGTAGGACGTAATATTTCTATGTCAAGAAAGTAGCGAAGTTGACCAAGGTCCTTGGTGACGAAGACCTTCTGAAGGAAAGCCTTGATCTTAGTACACCTTCATCATCATCGTCATCAATTGTGACAACCATATCATCAACGTAGACAACAAGTATGACAGTACTAGTTGACCGTCCTCATACAAAGACAGAGTAGTCAGAAGTTGTTCTGTGGAAGTCAAGAGTGCTGATCTCAGTAATAATTCTGTTAAACCATACCTTTGGGCTCTACTTTAGGACGTAGATTGCCTTGCGAAGTCGGCATACACCCCCTCGATTTCGTAACCAGGAGGGTGCATCATATAAACCTCATCCTTAGATCGTCATACCGAAAAACATTCTTCACATCAAGCTGAAAAATAGGCCAGCCCTTGTTTGTTGCCATTGAGGGAATAGGGCATATAGAGCCCATCTGTAGAACAAGAGAAAAAAGTCTCGAAGTACCGCATGTTTATGTAAAGCCTTTCGCCACAAGCCTTGCTTTCAGTCTGTCAATGGACCCGTCTGGTGACTACTTAGTCGTGAAGACCCATCTTCAACCCACAGGTCTAGTCCCCTTGGGAAACTGTGCAAGATCCCATGTCCCTCTAGAAGTGAGAGCATCCATCTCCTCATTTATTACTTGTTATCGGCCATAATCCTGCAAGGCACTATGATGATCTCGGGGAACAAAAATAGTCATGGGAGCATCTGCATATCTTCTGTCAGTGCATGATAAGCTAGCAGTAGAAGTGAAACGAGACATGGGATGAAAGTACATTGCCTCTTAGTTCTGCGAAGAGCAATGTGAAGCTCATGAGGATCATCTGTGACAGTAGTGATGGGAGCACTTGAAGATGTCTTATCATCATGCAATAAAGGGACATGTAATGGAACACGTGCTAATGTAGAAGTATACTTGCGCTTATACACAATGGGTGACGGAGGAAGGTCCAAACGAATATATGTGACAGACTGAGTAAAGAAGCTAGTTTGTTCAAAAAAAGTTACATCTGCAGAGATATAATATTGATGTCCAGTAGGATCATAGCACCTGTAACCCTTCTGTGTACGAGAATAACCAAGAAAGACACATTTAATCGCATGAGGAGATAATTTGTCAGCAATGTAAAAATTATGGATAAATGCTATACATCCAAAAATTCTCAGAGGTAAAAGAAATGGTGACTCATTTGGATATACAGGAGGTAGATCCATTTAGTGACGCAAAGGGGACCCTGTTGATAAGATGGACGACAGTAAGTACTACATCTCTTCAGTAGGTTTTGAGAACTTTCATTTGAGTGAGAAATGAGCGAGCAATGTTAAGATGTCTGAGTTTCCTATCCGCTACCCCATTTTGTTAGAATGTATATAGACAAGAGGTTTGATGGATGGTACCTTGAGAAGCAAAGAAAGTTGTCAAATCAGGTTGAGTGAATTCCAAGGCATTATCAAAATGGAATATTTGAATACTAGTGGAGAAAATATTTTTGATATGATGAAAGAAATTCTTAACAATATTATTAATCTCTGAACGTTCTTTTAACAAATAGACCCAAGAGGATCGAATGTAATCATCAACAAAAACAACAAAATACTTATGTCCACTCAGAGTTTGGACATGACAGGGTCCCCATATGTCGCAATGGACTAGAGAAAATAGTACTTCACGGCGAGGCTCGCTATGTGCAGGAAAAATGCTCGATGATGTTTCATGAGATAGCATACCTCGCACTCAATACATAGCTTCTTAATAGATAATAGACTAAGTGGGAAAACATGAGTGAAATGAACTCCGGTGAGTCGGAATTTGGAGGAAAACTCCACAGTGCCAACAACAGTAACGGGTAATGGGCCCCCATTGGCAACCCGAACACTCTTCACAGAGGAAGATGGTTGTGAGTAGGTAAGCAGACTACCTTCTCCCGTCAAATGTATAGAGGCTCCTAAGTCGATAATCCATGTATGGACAGAGGCAGAGACAGAGTTGACTATTGTACCTGAATTAGTAGCCAAACTAGCAGTGAGAGCAGAAATAGTATTGTCACTGGCTTAGGGGCTGTAGGTATGTAGTATTTGCCTCAGATGGGCGTATTCAAAAGCCGTAAAGGGTGCCTATGCTCTACCAAAGTGCCGATCAAGGCGTGTCCTCAGAGTTATCATAGGATGCCTACTATAAAGCTATCTCATAGACACTGTTGGCATTATACTGTATGCCAAACTTCGCCAAATAATGTTCATATGGATGGTTCCAACGTCCACAATTTATGCATGCTGGATAGCGAGTAGTAGTAGGATCACGTACACGTCCACGACCAAAGTCACAACCACGACTACGACCAAAGTCACAGCCTCATCCTCCCTAGTAACAATGTCGTTCTTTGTTCCCTGGCGAGGTATAGTGGGTTGTATTCTTCGCAGATGATATGGTTGGAGGATGTTCGGTATGTGTCTCAAGTTCCTGCTCATGACCAAAAATGGACTCAATGATGGGAAGTGTATCAACCATCAAAAAATGGTCTTTCACAAGCTTATATCGTGGATACAATCCAGAAAGAAATAGATAGACCTACCATTCAGCACGCTCTCCCACCTGTTGATCACAACATGCTGGCTAAAAGATGAGGAGCTCCTCAAATATGCTAGTGAGCAGCATGTAATACTCGATAAGACTTGAATCTCCCTAAGTAGCGGACTAGATCCACATGTATTTATTGGAGAGTTGGGACTTGGTCATCTTTTGGGAGTATGTACGCTCAAAATTTCTCCTAAATCACCTTTGCAGTATCCTTGTAAAGAAGATTTGTCGCAATATTTGGATCGACGTTGTTGGTCATCCAAGTGATAACCTGGAAACTGTCAACATACTAGGTGTCGTAGTCCTTGTTCGTTTCCTTAGGTGGATTTTTGGCAAGAATATAGTTCTTACACTGACCACCGATGAACACCTTGAAGAATCGAGACCATAACACATAGTTCTCAGAGCTTTCAGTTTGATAGAAGTGCCCTGTACCGTCACTGAAAAAGTCAAGTACACATGCTTGATCTCGGTAGACGTCATCGTGTTCACGAATGTCAAGAAAAAGTGACCTAGAAGAATATCTATTGCTTTAATCAAGCATACAAGTGATCTAAATCACCATATATGCCCCCTTTTGGGCTTTCAAGTTAATAAACTATGGCTATGATGCCACAATCAGAGTTCCAGAAGACGCAAAAGAGTCGTTTGGTGGTGCTTAGGGGGCCAAGAGAGGGCCCTACGGTGCTGCTATGTTGAAGAACCAGCCCTGACAGAGGAGCAATAGTCCCTAGCAGAGGAGCAACGACTTCCATTGGCTCCAAACAGAGGGGCAACGGTTCCTGGCGAGTCACCGGAGGCCGATGTATTGGGTGATCGATGGAGCTTTATGAGGGTGCTAGGGCATCTGGGGTGAGTCAACGAAGGTGGAGGACCTCATGGTGGATGTTTTGGGCGGCTGGCGGAACCTCACGAGGGTGTTAGGGCACCAAGCAATGCTCCACGAGGATGCTAGGGTACTAGATGGTTCTCTCTGGAGGCGAAGGACCTCCTACCGGAGGTTCTGGGCCTTGCACGATGCTCCACGATGGTGCTAGGGCACCGGGCAATGCTCCATGAGGACCCTTTCATGGGGCTTCGGTTGCGCAGCCCGCACAAGAGTTTCTCTGCGGAAGAACTTTAGGCTCGTGATGGCGGTGGGGTCTAGGTCAGAACACCGGTCTAGGACCGCTGCTCTGATACCATGTGGAAAACAACGAAAGAACACAATGAATTGATTTATTATGGAGGTATAGGGTCCTTATATAGGATGGAACCCTAGAGTACTTGCAACTGAGAAAATACATAAATACCCCCTTGGGGGTTACAATGAAATAGGATAAACATAAATACATCACTAACAAGTTGCGTGGTTGGATAATTGAGTTTATATTTTTATGTTATAATCAACTCGACTTTTTGACAAAAGTGATGCCACCAGGCATATAGACCTTGTCTGTAGCTAAGATGAACGATATCTAATTTGTTGCTACTACCCTGTATAGAGAGCCTTCTCCTCCCGCGACCTTGCATGCACACTGCCCCTTCAGCACTTGTATTTATTAATACGGATCCACCATGTTGCCCTTTATACATCTTCTTTTAAGCATGTCGATCATTTGTTTGCATTTTGGAATGCCCAGATGATTTTTTCCGTTGAATTACCTTGACAATTTGGTTATTAGATTCTGTTCAATTTGTTGGACATCTACTTTTCTTATAATTTTCTGGTTGGCTATCCTATACCCTGTTCTATCTTTGACCGTCCATCAACTATTCTCTTTAATCTCTGTTGCACATTTTTGTTAGGTTCCAAATTTTCCTGTAGAGCATCGTGAACTGTGTGATGCTACAGCCTTTGATTGTTGAGTTATCAATCATAGACAAATGCAAAAGATGTTTGTCGTGGATATAAAATGCTGGATGAGTGGCAACAGTGGTAATGAGATTATTTGAAAAAAAGTTGGTATGATGATGAATGAAGGCGTGTTTAAGGTGGTTTAGCTGTGGAGGTTAGGGAATGCCCTATTTGTAGGAGTGAGAATTTGAAGGAAGAGCCTTAAGGGCTAGTTTGGTTACTGGGTTGGGATAGGTTGGGGTAACCTCCTATGGATGATTATGAGGGTTGGTAGAGGTTTGGAATAAGGAATGTGATGTGATGTCACCTTGATTTGTGATGGAATTCCAACCCAGAAATGACCCAGGAATATAGGGGGTAAACCAGGTTACCTGGGGTAACCCGGTAACCAAACGAACCCTAAAGGCACGTTTGGTTCGTGGGTTATATGGGAAAGGGTAACCTTTTTTTGTGTTTTGGTGTTTGGTTGGTGGGTTTGGAGTTGAGAGGGTTTGTGTGATGTGAATGTATTGAAATTTGAAAAAGTGAGTAGTTATTGTGATGTGTTTGTATTGAAATTTGAGAATGTGGATAGTTGTTGTGATGTTATTGTATTGAAGGTTGGAATAGTGAGTAGAAGTTGAGTATTTTATAATATTTAGATGATATGATGATGTAATATATATTTTTTTGATGGAGAGAGAGTGGATCCCACAAGAGGGGTAGCGAAATGGGTTTAGGGGTAACCTCCTCAAAGTGGGGGTAACCCCCCAAACGAACGGCCCCTAAGGGTTGGAGAAAACCTAAGCAGTGATGAAGTAACCTATTATAAATGGTGCCTTTATTTAGAGCTGATTCTTGGAGGTGTGGAATCCAGATTTGGTTAGAATTTGGCCACATGTATTTTTTTGAAACAAAAATGTTGATCACCATTAAGGGACTCACATGCAAACTTTATACAATCACAAGTTTGAGATTTTTTTGCAAAGACCAAGATTTTTTTTGAGAATCTTAGCATTCTCCAGTGTTTTTTCTAAGTACAATTTTTTTGTCAGAAAATCGCCCGATTCAGAGGCAGCTAGATTGCTTAGACTATAGCTATAACCTAATATTTGTTGCTTCTCAGAATGTAAAGCGGTCTTGCATTCTAGCCCATGAACAGAAGCTGTCTCCAATCTCCCTGGGGCTAGCACAAGTGAAAAAATGTGAACCATATCCTCAAGCTCACAAGAACAATGCTAACATGGAGCGTTGGCCCCCCTTGAAAGATCTCAATCCTCCTTGTCTTGATCATCATAGGATCCTGCCTCAATAGTTAGATATATATCTTGACATGAAACCGTGGTGTACCGTGTCCAGCTCCAAAACCTTTTACAATCTTGAGCAGAAGCTCCCGGATAAAAAACCACGAAATCATACCACATCTTATATGCCTTCTTTATCGAGAATATCCTATCCGAACAAGTCCAGTAGTCAAGACTAGAAGTTGGACCCTTTGTGGCCATTTGAAGCTCTAACATCATCATAAAATCCGTCACCCACTGATATGGATGATCGGAGTGAAAGTAGGGAGACCAAGCATGATCTACTCATGCTTTTGCCATCTGAATCTCATGATTGACAGTCATAGAAAACAAACGAGGGAATTAGTCACATAGAGCACTTTCCTGATTATCTTGCCAAACACTGAAACCGTTACCATCCCCGAGCTCGTCTCATCGAAGATGAGATCTTCCTCTGAATGTAAAAACGTTGTCGCATTGAACAGAAGCTGTCTCCAATCTCGCTGGAGCTAGCACAGGTGAAAAAAATGTGAATAATATTCTCAAGCTCACAGGAACAATGCTAACATGGATCGTTGGCCCCCGTGAAAGATCTCGATCCTCCTGGTCTTGATCATCATAGGATCCCACATCAATAGTTAGAGATATATCTTGACATGAAACCGTATTGTCCAGCTTCAAAACCTTTTATAATCTTGAGCAGAAGCTCCTGGATAACAACCAACGAGGCATACCATGTCTTATACGCCTTCTTTATCGAGAATCTCCTATTTGACCAAGTTCAGTAGTCAGGAGTAGAAGTTGGATCCTTTGTGGTCATTTAAAGCTCTGACATCTTCATAAAATCCGCCACCCTCTGACATGAAAGATCAGAGTTAATGTTGGGAGACCAAGCACAATCTACCCATGCATTCACCATCTGAATCTCCTGATTCACAATCGTAGAAATACTAGAAAACAAATGAGGGAATTGATCACATAGAGCCCCTTCTTTTCCAATTATCTTGCCAAAAACTGAAACCTTTACCATCCCCGAGCTCAAGTCCCATGGAAGATGACATCTCAAGCAAAACTGCACGTCTCCTTCCAAAAAAGTAGGTGATGATATGATCGTACCATGCTTCATAGATAGACTGGAGGTAATTCCATAAACATTCCAAAATGCAAACAAATGATTACAAAGCAAATCTCTACTATCTCTTATACTATCTTACAGGATTGCACTAGCTTACAAAGCAAATCCATACTATCTCCTGGAATACACATGATCCACTAATCAAGCAGGGCCTTGTTCATCTCCTCTAGGCTAGGAATTCTCAGCTTTCCATCCTTAGTCTGATGAGTTACCACCCACCAATCCACAAGAGATATCTCCGACGCATCCCACGAGAATGAACACAAGAACCTTCTATTCAAAGACAAGTCATGCTTGATCCTAAGTGTAAGCAGGTGAGAGGAGAGGGAAATAATTGGAAAAAAATATAAACAGTCTTGAGCGAAAAAATGTGACCGTCCCTAGACAAACACAAAGCCTTCTAGCTAGCATGCTTCTTCTCTATCTTCTCCACCAAAGGCAACAATCCACATGATGAAACTTGCCGCATAACAAAGGGGGCACAAAGTAAAAGCAGTAACGCTACCCTCGAAGTCCATATATCCACCTCACAAGCTGTCACCTCCTCAGCATCAAAGCCAATGTGGACGGAAGCAAATTTAGCCCCATTAATACTTAGGACCGAAACATCACCAAAGAGCTCCAGAACCATGGAAATTTATCTCGCCTCCTAAACTCCCCCCTCTATGAAGAAAGTCATATCATCAATGTATCACAGGACTATGATAGGCATCTCTCCATATTTGTAACCTGCACATATCTCTCCCTTGACAACTTGCCCCTATCTAGTAGTGCATACACCATAGCACCAAATAGAAGGGTGCAAGATGGCATCCTTGCCTGATCCCATTTTGGGGATGAGACAAACACAAAGCTTTCCAAGTCCAACCAGCATGCTTCTTCTCCATTTTCTCCACCAAAGGTCCACTATGCCTGTTGAAGCCTGCCACATACCGAAGAATGTCCTAGTTAACTAAGTGGTAATGGCACCCTTGAAGGTTGTAAAGCTACCTCACAAACCATTACCTTCTTGGTAGCCAATCTAAAAGGAGCAAAAGCAGATTTAGCCTCGTGAATATGGATGCCCGATACTTCATTAAAGAGCTCTAGAACCATGAAAATCCCTCTGGCTAACTGAATCCCCCTCCACGAACAAAGTCGTATCATCAAGCGTATTGCATTTGCTGGATCAAGATAGACAGATCCCCATATTTGCGACATATCTCTCCCCTGGACAGCTCGTTCCTGCATCACTAATAGTGCACCAACCACAACCACAAATAGGAGTGTATGAGGGCATCCTTGCCTAATCTCACATTGGGGCTAAAAGCAACCTTATTCCAATTGACCATTCAACAAACCGAATAAGACGTCGCCGTAACACAACTCTTCTTTGAGGCAATCCAAATACTTGGAAATACACGATGAATTTCCTATCCATACAATCCTGGGTCTTAGAGAACCGACATTCTAAAGCCTCCCGTTAACCTTACTTCTCTTCCAATTTCTAATGACCTTTATAGCTGTAACTATACTGTCCATGTAACGACCTAGAATTAATGCACACTAAGAGGCGGATATCATGGAGTCCAAAATCCCACCTGCAACTGGTGGGACATCACCTTTAACACTTGTGGCTCATTTTCATTGGTCCATGTGGACAATCAAAATTGGATCTCTTTGCACTTAGTTTATTGAAGCTCTTTTTATTGGAAACTTTCTTTACTTTTGAGGTTTTTTGCTGATTTTTGGTGGAATAATAGTTTGTACTGGCTAGCTCCTTAGCTCTTGCTAAGTTTACGTATATGTCAATCCATATTTTTATAGGATCACGGCTCACCCATGGCACATATGATAAGTAAAGATAGTAATGGATCCTTGCTCCCAAACTGGCTATGTGTTGATACTCAGATTTCATGAGATGATTTATAATTCCTTCTCATTCTCGAGAATCATAAAACCACAACTCATGGTAAGCTCTCATATCCTTGGTCCTTAGGTGAAACTATGACTCACCATCAATTTCATGCAATCGTGCAAAGTGAAGTGCTGATCATATTTGTTGTGATGCTTAGAGATTCTACATAAGACGTAGCATGTATATCCTCAATCCAAGGACTTTGAATACTTTAAGTCCTGGACCCTCTTGAGTAAGAATGCCATTCTTAAAGTTGAGAGTTACTTCCAATCAAGTGGTCTGATGAAGAACAAGTCTTGAATGCATGTGCAAGTGTCAGGAGTTAATCCTATGATTTATTTATTTATTATTATTCAAAAAATCAATAATTTTCACAATAAAAAGTATTATATGCAAGTTTACAAAAACATTTTTACACATTTTACATGATTATACATTATCATACATATTTTATAAGTTTTATTCATTTTCATATTTTCTCAAGTAATACATACAGAAAATATGTCAAAGTACGAGTTATGGGCAAAGTATATATGTACAATATATATGATGCCCCATATTCTTAGCTTGTGCTATGCCCTCATAGTACAAGATAACTTGTACTAAGTGTAAGAGATTGAAAAATAATCTGTAAGAGATTGAAAAATAGTCATAATGAATAATAGTGAATCACTCCATATACCTAGGCTTTTGGCAACCTAAGTATAAAAGATGCAAAAATGGGGAGGCCGAGGGAAAGGAATGGTGAAAGAATAGAAGTGGTATAATCATAGGGGCATCAACGCCCTATACTTTGGATTTAGTTTATTATGGGAGTGGGACCAAGACAGGGACCGATGCGATGTAAGAGAATGTATAATGACTATGAACCATGTGACAATTCTGCTATCTCCATGCTCCTGTTGTCGTGCATTATTCTCACTAAATATGACCCTTGTCCGTAAAGAAGGTCTATTGCTTCTTTACGGAGTCTCAGGAAGAAGTTCATGAAGAGTTAAAAGTTGATAGTAATATCATTTGGAAAAGCAGGATTCCAAGATGAATCAAGGTATTCTTGTGGTTGGCAAGGCAGGAGAAGGTACTCTCCAAGGAGCGTCGAAGCAGGATGTTGCAAAGCGTGGACGTCTTCTGTGATAGGTGTGGGATTGAGTTGGAGGACTTGAATCATATCTTCTTCACTTGTGCTCATTTGGCGGAGGTCTGGAGGGCCTTTGGCATTACTTGGCTTTATGCATGTAGTTCGGCTGGCTTCTGGAGATCCATTCACACCTTTTGTAGGAATGGACATGAAGACGGTTCACACCCTTTTGTGCTTATGTGGGCAGTCTGGTGCGGCAGTAATGAGTGCATTTTCCAGGGTCAATCATTTTATTCTGAAAATATTCTAGAACATTGCAGGACGTTGGGGATCCCTCCCTTTCTTCTGATAAAAAATGACCCTTATCTATTTATTCTTCAATTTGCCGGGGAAGAGTTTAAGCGGAGCGTCGAATAGTAATACATTTTGTCAAGAGATAAATTTTTTAACAGATATGTCTATCATGCTAGATCTTGATCTTGTCCTTATAAATCACACTATTTTCATATGCTTCCGATCTCTGTATGCTCATTCAGGTCCCTATACTTAAATTTAGTTAGTTTCGTAACTACTGTCCATGTTAACTTGTTTGATTGCTATCCTGACATTTGAATTATCTCTGCAGGAAAATGGCATGGTTAACCATAAAGCATCCTAATTGGGAAATACCTAACGTTATTTTGTAAGATGTTTAGTATGTTAGAGAACTTGGTCTGAGAGCTGTGACAAGTTCTTCCTATTTAGTTGAACTAGCTTTTGCAAGATCGTTTTTACCTCCCTATTCGACACCTTAGTTATGCCATTACTTTATGGGCTATAAGGCTTGCGACACGGTACTCTATGATGTCACCATTCATGAACTTCTTCACATTAGGATTTGTAAAATGACTACTCTCATCATGTATCAATATCTTCGGAATCCCGAACCGAGAGATGATATTATGTCGTTAGAAAATAGAGAATGCGGAAGCGGAATGATAAAAGTAGCATAAAACATAAAGATGAAACATAGAACACAAGAAATTTTACGTGGAACCCTACTCCCTAAGGAGCGGGAAACCACGGGAGAATGCCTCAGAGGGCTGATAGTCTATTCAACTTTCTCAATGGATACAGGAGGTCTGAGGCTCCTTATATAGCCTCCACAGAACCTCCAAGTCCCACCACTGGTAGATGTGAGACTAAACATATGAATGGGGTAAATGGATCCTGTAGGTATCCATTTACCCATCTACATCATAAGAGGCGTACAACCAAATACTCTTAACACCCCCCTCAAGATGGAGCATGTAATGCTCAGCTTGGATAAATAGAAAGAAACTCAACTCACGCTACATGACACTACAGACAACATCAACTCAATGCGCACAACTGTCGGCTGCTGTCGAGGATGTTGCTTCTCATGCCGTGCAAGTGAGGAGGACGAATTGGCTGGCCTGTGAGTCAAACTGAGGACTCAGAATCTGACCTTCGAGTCTGAAACTGCACCTGGAGTCTCCTCGTCGGAGAACTGGGTCTCTCCCATCTGGCTCAGAGAATGGTACTCTACTCTAGAGTCCTTATAATGCTACATGAAAATCCTTGCCCTAATGGCGTAGGCAATGGTCCTCTACTTTGGAGTTCCTATGGCTCACATGAAAACTCTGACCGACAACAACAAGAATGATGGGAACCACTACAAAAGATGGCATACATGTGCACATCTGAAAATACTACATACATGTGCGAGTCTGAAACTGAATACTTGGGATCAACTGACATTGAGTCTGAAAACTGAACTGTAGAGTCTGGAATCTAGCTGGCCTCTGGACCGGATAATCCGGAATATACCTGTGACTCTACATAATACTCCCCCTTTCTCCCAGACCGGTCGGAATGACAAACATTGACCAAGTTGGGAGAAGACAACAATGATGGGGAATAACCAAATAAGCCGATAATATTTACGTCTTTTCTCCTTTTTTTGCAATATTTTTTTAAATTAAACCATTCATCAATTTTTTTTGAAAATAACTTTTGCTTACATTTTTTTTGTACGCACCTCTTCTTCTTTTTATCAGACCTCTGTTGTTTTTTTTCTTCTTTGAGTCCGCTTGGGCACCTACAGAAGCCGAAGCCCACTTGGGCCCTCAGAACATTTCCTTTTTTTTACTACATTTTGACCTGCTATAATTAGGGTTCCCATTGGGAACCCTTTTCTCACGATGGACCTGCCCCCCTCCCCCGATGGGGGTTTTCTCATGCCGCCGCCACCGCTGGAGAGGGAAGAGCTCCTGCAGACGAGGAGTCTTCGTGCGTGGGTTGAAGTCGCACAAGAGGGCTGAGCAGAGGTAAGGGTGCGAGAAGGGCTTTGCATGATGGAGCTCTTGCCTATGGAGCTCGAGAGCGCCGCCAGTGGAGGGCAACCTGTCGTCTGGGAGTAAAGGAGGAGAGACGACTACAACTGGAGGAGAGAAGAGGTGCGGCGCTAGGGGGAGGGGCTAGTCGCGCGTGGATGTGCAAGGTCTACTGTGCTCTGGAGATGATTTGGAGATCTTCTGTGGTGGCGCTCTGGAGTTCACCCCCTGTTGCTTGCAAAGGGGGAGTCGCAGCACCACGTTTGGATGCACGGCCTTTGGAGATGATGTGCAGCATTTGGAGCGCGGCTTGGATGCACACAAAGGATCGCTCCATCGTGATGCTGGAGCCTGTGCGACCGAACCCCATGATTAGGGTTTCCAAAGAAACCCTAGAAATCAAGCTTGATCAAAATCATATCTTCATAAAAAATCGATCTTCAAGAGTGTACATTAATCGAATTTCAAACAACAAAGAACGTGAAATCCTCGAGAATCGAACCTTCTCTGATACCATGTTAGAAAATAGAGAATACGGAAGCGGAATGATAAACAAAGCATAAGACATAAAGATGAAACATAGAATACAAAAAGTTTACGTGGAACCCTACTCCCTAAGGAGCGGGATGAAACCACAGGAGAATGCCTCAGAGGACTGATAGTCTATTCAACTTTCTCAATGGATACAGGAGGTTTGGGGCTCCTTATATAGCCTCCACAGAACCTCCAAGTCCCACCACTGGTAGATGTGGGACTAAACATATGGATGGGCTAAATGAGTCATGAAGGTTTTTATTTACCCATCTATATCATAAGAGGCACACAACCAAATACTCCAATAATCGTTGGAACTTGCAAACTATCCTGTTGTTTACGGTTCGGGGAGGGGGGTAACCTCTACATACCTTGAAACTTAATCTACAACGAGAAGGATGTTCTCATATCCTTGTTGCCAGTGAATGAGCCCGTGAAATCGATGTCTCAAGCATCGAAGATATCACTCCGAAAAGAAATGAATGAGTTGTTTATTTAGATGCAATATCCTCTTTTTATATATAAAGTGGCCACTAATTACATGAGTGGCAAATTTTTCGAATATTTACTTCTATGATGCATTTGATCTTGGTGCACTTTGGTTAATTTACGCCATTATGTTAGTATTAATTTCAATGTAAATCAGGTCTTTTAGGAGGCAAATTCCTATGTAGTGTAATTGGAAAACTTTATTCCTCAACTTAATCAACATTTTTTTTCTGTCAATACTGCAAACATATTGCATAGAATATATGCACTATATTGTAACACATACTTTCTATGTGCTTTCTTATAGCGTGCACATTTTGTGCACTTCTTCCGTCCTAATGCGCATGGAATCTATGCGATATGCTTTGCTACTCCAAAAAAATAAACATAGCCTTATTTTCCAAAACCCGCCCGGTATTTGACTCCTCGTTTACTTATAGTCTTTCGCAAGGGGTGCTCCTATTCTCTCATTCTCCAAAGCCATCGAAGCACCCGACATTCGACTTCCTCATCCTCCGTCGTTGCACCCTCTGCCACCTGCTTAGGTCATTACCTCTTGTTCTCCACATGCATTTTCCTCTTCGAGGGTAACTTCCTCTCTAGTAACAGTAAGTCAATGCATTCTCTGATGTTTGGAAACTTAGTGTTCTATGTTTTTTTTTATGTTTTTTTATTCATTATTATTGTTTGTTTTAGTGGAACATTGGCCTTATGCATGGCCTAAGATGATGTTGATGCATTTTATAGGAGGTCAATGTCATCTATGTATTGCATGTTTGAATTGAAGAGTTGTAGTGGTGACTCTAGTTGTATGGTCTTGGGAAGTCTAGGATTGCAAACGTCCATGTCTTTCGAAGAGTTATTATAATTGGTTTGTAGGAAATTTTCGTTGGATAGGAGCAGTTACAACATCAAGATATCACATCGCATTCGAACTGGTACAATGGTGACAACTATTACATATGTTGATGATGTCCAGAGTGTTCTCTACGCCAAGACAATTGCAAAGTCAGCATCCATAGAGATGGTATAGATGCATCTCCGATTGAATGTGCACCCGATGACCACGCCTTGGGAGCACTTGGTTTGCCCCCTATGACTGATCTGTCTAGCGACGTTTTACCTACTCTGGCACCTAATGATGAGAGTAGCTATATCAGCGAGGCTGTGCTGAGCCTGAGGGAAGTGGACCAAGTTCTGAATGATTGTTTGCCGCAGGTCTCTGATGATGAGTTAGAGAATGAAACTGAGGAAGTGTTGAAGACGATGTTATATACGGTCATTTAACAGATGGTGTTCCTATTACCTCTTCCATACCATTCTACAATTTGATAGGCGGTGATGAGCTTGCCAATTTTGAAGAGAATTTTTGAAATGAAAGTGGCATTGACATCATTGGCCATGAACTGCGTAAGGGTCGCACTTTCAAAACAAAAGATGACCTTGTCTTTTCTACGAAGAAGTACCACGTATTTTTCCATTACAACTTCGCAATTAAAGAATCTACCCATTGGTTTGGTCCATCTTTTGCACGATGGACTCCAAGGGTTGCAAGTGATTTTTGCGTGGCCATTATCTTAAATTAAATGGGATGCGGGTAATCTCTAAGCTTGACGAACCATACTCATGCATCAATCCGACTATCAGTCAGGATAATGCCCAACTTGACTGCAACTTCATGGCCCGGGGAGGTACTAGACTTTCTGAATGACATCCCAATTATTACAGTATTCACTCTTAGGTCTCATATTCGAAAGGTATACATATATTGGGTTACAGAGAAAAGAGTCTGGGATACTAGTAGAATGGCAATTGCAATCGTCTATGGTAAATGGAAGAAAACTTATGCGGAGATGCCGCACTGGTTACATGCTTTGCAAGCCGCCATTCCGGGGACTGAAATTGCAATCACACATATGGAGCACCACGATCCAATGAAGACACATTGTCGTAGATTTTAGCAGTGTTTTTGGGCGTTTGAGCCATGCATTGAATCCTTCAAGTATTGTAGACCTTTAATAAGTACAGACGAGACACATTTGTATGAGAAGTATAAGCAGAAATTATTGATTGCCTGTGGGATTGACAATGACAAACGTATTGTCCCACTTGCCTTTAACATTGTGGACGAAGTGGTTTCTTTCTCTGTTGCGAATCAAGGTTATTGGGATGCATTCGGTTCCAATTTGTATTATATCGGATTGTCATCCTGGTATAAAGTCTGCCATGAATGATGTTGATGTTGACCTGCTTCCACCATTTGCACAATGGCATTTCTGTTCCCGACATGTGGCGAGCAACTTCAACACTGTATTCAAGAGCGGGTCCATGAAAACCCTAGCTACTGCAGTTGCCTTTCAGCCATCCTCTAAGAAGTTTGCATACCTCATACGGAAATTACGCGAATAGGATACCAATGTTACCAGATGGTTCGAAACACTGTTGTAAAAGTCGACCGACTAGGCCGACTAGTCGGTCCGACTAGTCGAGTCGGGGGGGTAGCCGACTCGACTAGGCCTAGTCGGCCATTAATCGGTCGACCCGACTACTCAGCCGACTTTTACATAGAGATTTTTTATTATATTTATTTTTTTTGCTTTTTTTTAAATCAAACCTATTCTAATATGCTTAATATGCTTAATGTTATATTTAAAGTCAATTACTCCTTCTATTTCATTATAATAGTATAGAAAATGTTCAAATCTATGCAAATATATAATAATATATGTATAAAAAATGATTTATATTGCAAATGTATAAGAATATATGTATACACAATAATTTATATATTAAAAATAAATAAAAAATTCAAAACCGACTAATGGTTGACTAAATCCGATTAGTCGGGCGACTACCGATTAATCCCTAGTCAATGACCCCACTGACCGAGTACCGACTACTAATTTCTGCAACCTTGGTTTGAAACACATGATTGTCCTAAAGAGCAGTAGACTTTGGCCTATGAAGGTGGTTTTAGATTTAGCCAGTCGACCACCAATCTCAGTGAGAGTTACAATGCTATGCTGAAGGATGCACGCTGTTTGCCCATTGCGACATTGATTGAAAAAATCTTCTACAATTGTGTTTTATATGTCAGTACTCGTATAGATGAGGCTGCTGCTGCCATTGCTAATGGACAAAAATACACCACATGGGCTGCTGGAAAAATACAAACTTGGAGTTCATATGCAAATGGGCACAAGGTCACATCTATACAAAGGGCACTTGCTCTACTCTTTGAGGTTCTTGCAGGTGCTAGGCATACCCAATATGACATAAGAGGATGCAAGAAATATACTGTTGTGATCTGCAAAGGAACATGTACGTGCTAGAAATGGAAAACATATCGGATTTTTTGTTCGCATGCAATTGCTGTTATGTCTTAAAGGAATTCTGAAATTGATTCATATATAGGCGAGTGGTACACTTGGGAGTACCAACTCATTGTGTACCAGTGGAAATTTTTCTCCATGGGAGATAGGGATACGTGGGCGCCCTTGTCTTACCCAGAGTTGAGACCTAACAAGAAGTTGAAGCTAAGTAAAGGGAGACCTCGGTCCACGAGGATCTACAATGAGATAGATATCAGAGATGTTTTGCAAAAAAAAATACATGCCGCTTATGTGGAACATTGGGTCATAGCAAACACACATGTTCAAAGAAAAACTCACAAGCATCTTCATCAACTACTGCTCATAATACTATAAGCCGAAATAAAAATAGATGTGGTAAATGTGGAGGAGAATGTCATAATAAGCGAAAATGTACTGACCTCAGTAAGTTTGTTATATCTAAGGTTCAGGAAAGCGATATGCGTATACGTTCGGACCGGTCACCGAATCTTGAATAAGCGATATGCGAGGGCATATACAAGGTATATGCGGTTCTACATAGTATTCCAATTTTTAATTTAAATAAATAAATAAATAAATAAATATCTATGAATAACATTACTATTGAATTTATGTATCTAAGTAGAGTTAAAAAGATCTAAGAAAAATGGTTCATGTTAGATAGTTGAGTATATGCTTTTAATTGCCTAACATTTAATCACAAAAAACATTTAGTCATAAAAACTTCATATATTAGATACTTTGTAATAATAAAACTTCATTACAAATACATGCATTATATGCGCAAAACTTCAATCGACATATATTAAAATATTTGAAGATACATTGCATATACTCATAACAATAATACATGAGATAACATAAAACATTGCATATATGATGGTATAATGCATTGTAATTGCATATAAATGCGTGTCATATTCTTATAATTGAATGGAGGAAGAGACATATCTACGAAATTAAGCACCTGAATGAGAGGATTGGAAAGTTGGAGATGCTGGAGCAGTATGCAGGGCATATGCGGGATATGCAGGCCACATATGCAGGAGGGCGCATAATACAATGATTCAAGAAATCGGTTCGGTTTGTATGCCGTACGGGCATATGCGGCCGTATATGCGACCCGTGCGGCGGATTTCAAGAACACTGGTTTAATTCTCTTTACGAAAACTGTTATATTTGCATAGTAAACATGATTTGTTGCTTTGAACATTTGCTATATCTTCTCTTTCTCAATCATTAACGTATACAATTGCTATACGTGTTATAGATGGGTTTAAGTCCCATTGACACTGCTGTGCTGATGCAGGAGGACCAACACCGTTCATGCTGTGTATGAGAGAGTGATGTAAGTTATGTTGTTTATATGCAATTATAAATCTCAATAGTAACAATTTGCATATTGATACTTATATGTTGTTGGCAGGTATCCTCATGGCTACGGTGTCGGCAAATGGAGAAACATGTTTGGCTCATACCACTTGGCGACTACATTCAACCTTATGTTGTGCATGCCGGTTTTGGTAGCGTTACTGAACTGGAGTTTAGTGCCCTTTATTGGCATCTTATAACAACCTTGGTAGAGCGATGGAGGCCGGAAACACGTACATTTCATATAGACAATGGGGAGATGACACTTACATTTCAGGATGTGGCAATACTGACGCGGTTGTGAGGTGATGGCATGACTGTTACAATATAAGTGCTACATCCACTGTTGGAAAATGGATTGATGTTTGTGAACAATTGCTAGGAGTGCAACCTGCAGAGTCTGAGATCCAAGGATCAAGAGTGCTAGCGAGTTGGTTGTGTGAGTCATTTTCACAGGTGCCATCTCATGCTGATGAGGAGACATTGATACGTTATGCGTAAGCATACATCTTACGGCTCCTTGGGGGTGTATTGTTCACGGACAAGAGCGGGTCTTTGGATCTCTTGTTACTTTACCGCTTTTGTCTGATCTTGACATCACTGGGACGTTCAGTTGGGGATCAACCACTTTGGCTTACTTGTACAAACATGTGTTACGCTGTAGACATGGGGACATAAGAGATTGGTGACTCTATAATACTTTTGTAGCTTTGGACGTGGGAACACTTCCCTAATATTGCCTCTGTTATTAGAGTGAGGCCCCAATGACATAAACGGTGTAACATCCGGAATCCGCCAAACCCGAACTTGACCTGATTAGGGTCCGTTTAACCCAATAAAGTTGTCGGTCGGTATCAGATGACTTATATCGACTAATTGATTGTGAATCAAAAGTCATTCATGCGAAATCGATCAAAAATCGGTCGCTTCGTAATGCGCGCCGCGAAAAAGTCGCGACGCAAATTCGGAAACCGCAAAACGAACTGAGATCGTCATGTGATCCGATTCGACAAAAGAAGATCAACGGAATTGACCATTCGTCAATCGGAGGTCATTTGATATGTTAAAATCACAAAAAAGTTAAACCCAAACCAAAACCGTATCTCGAAAATTTTGGGCATCCAAACCCGATCGAAAGTATCAATATTATACTCATTTTGATCGTCATTCAGAGACGGTCAAATCAAGATGTCACACATCGAAATCCGATACCCGATGCACGAATACAGTAAATTTTAAATATGTCAAGTAAGGAGAGAATAGGGTGTTAATAATAATAATGATAATTTTGTTCTGCAGACTGTGTGTATATATATATATAAATATTATTTCAGCCAACTTCAGCCGTAGGTTTGCCTTTCTTCTCAGCCCGCGTGTCACTTTAATTACGTAACATCTGGAGTTATATTCCTTCCACTTGGCTAGAATTAGGACCCCTCTCTCCCTTATATATATCCCAAAAACCCCTTCAAAGTTTCTCAAAAAGATCCCCTGAATCTTTCTCTTCTTCTCCCCAACGAAGCCCTATTTCTTTTGCTCCAAAAATCTGCTGCATGCTGTAGCTGAAGCCCCTGGAACCCATTTGAGCAGCACGGCTACTCCTTCCGAGCAACCCAAAGCCTGAAGCCACTGGGGAGCTGCTTCTCTTCAAGAGTGTTGTTGTTACTCCTCCTTGTACAGCAAGAAGCTGCTGTCCATCTCCACCGGTGGAAGGCTCTCGAGGATTTTCTCATCTTCTATAAAGGTCTCGTTCCCTCCCCATTTTCTTTCCAATCGAGACCTTCTCCCTCTCTTCTCTTTTCTAAAATTCTTCCCTATTTCTTTCTCTTAATTTTCTCCACCATGAGGTATCTTCAGAATTCCCTCTCCTCTCTCCTGATTTCTAGGAATTTCCCTCTGAAGCTTCTCCATCAAATCTTCCCTGGAGTTTCAACCATTCTCCAATTTGTTCTCCAGCAGTTCTCCTTCATCTGAAAGAAGAACTACTGCTGCTCAACCCTTGGCTGAAGTTCTCTCCAAAAATCTGCAAGCTGCTGCATGATTCAGGAGCCTCTTCCCTCTATCAAAGCTGCTGCATGTTTAAAGATCCATCACCTCCAAGTTTTCATATCAAAACAGGTACCTCCCTGTACCTCATCTTGCTGCCATGCATGCATCATTAAACACTTAATGATGCCATCTATGAAACTAATTCCCATCTAATTGTTCTGATCAAAGACTCTGGGGGACTTTTCTTTAAGCAACTAATTAAATTGCTGCTATAAAAAAAATTGGGTTGCCCTGTTCATGATTTATTACTCTTAGATTATCTCTGTTCTACTTCTGTTCTGATGTCTCCATGCCATGTTCTGCTTGTTAAATAATTGTTAATATTTGCAAAATATTACCCTTGTTTGAAGAATTAGGTCACTCATGGGTGAATGTTATTATGGCTAAAAGAATTGTGATGCTGAAGATTCTCTTATTACCGGGCAAAAGTTTACTGTACAGGTTGTCTTTACTAAGTAAATTTAAATCCTATTATAATTATTATGTAAAAAAAATGTTAAGTTATAGATGTCCCTCTAGTAGTGAAATTCCAGTGTAAATTAACGTATATTGCAGAGAACAAGTTAGATTACACCAAACCAATTATTAAGGCACTTCAAGGATATGCCAGCCCCTAGTTTTCCCACGCACACTATCTGCAATCGTTCTGTGATTCATCTATACCTATTTTAGATCTGAACTTCAATGGGAGAATAAGACTTAAGATAGTAATTAGGTATAATACAAAGACCTATGAAAATCAAGAGGGCATGATTAAATCCATAAGATGTTTATGAGTTATACCTTTGTTTAGAGTAAGATCACCATGGAAAGTTGATTACATTAAGTTATTCAAATTTGATGGAGTTGGTAATTAAAGATAATCTGAGTACAAATGGATGTTGTATATAACCGATTAAAGCTAGAAACTTACAACAAATTTAGTATTAATCAAAGGAAAAAGGGTTATCATTTATAGTGCTTAGTTAAACCACTTTATATCCCAACCATAAATATCATTATATATGATTGATTAAAGTTAGAGACTTACAACAAATTTAGTATTAATCAAGGAAAAGTTACCATCCGTAGTACTTAATTAAACCACCTTATATGCCAAACATATATATCAACAATAGAAAAGAGTCGAGTTGTGAAAAAAAATGATGAGTACTCGAGAAGGGAGAAATATTGGGGAATCTATGATATATTTCAAAGCCGGTCATGGTGATCCTTACACCTGACTGTGCGAGGGCGCGGTGACCCTCAACTGGACAGGAGATTAGGAAGTCCAGTTCGGGCAGCGGCCGCCAAGTGCGCGGGTCTAGGATCCCAGTCCTATTTCGGTTTTTACGCGAGCTCGCAGTGTTTTTACGCATCGTTGGGATCCCGACTTTAGACCAGTTACGCTGACCCTCTGTTTAGGATACCCAGGCGGGGGATCCTTGGTTTTCAGTTTTACGTACGAGCTCGGTTGCCCGTACTAGTCGGGCCGTTTTTTAGAGCGACTTTTCCGGGAAGTCTCTCTCACCCGTCTCAGTGGCGTAGTTTGGGAGTAGACCTATCCCTCTATTGGACTGCGCTTCCAATTAGAGGGCGAGATAGAAGAGCCCTTTTGTTGGATTCTTCACCGCTTGAGTTTTTCTTTCGCCAACAGACTTGGGGATTCTACATCCATATCATCCATATCTAAATCTACATCATCTAGAGTTAAATCTGAGAGAGTTGCACTAAAAGTTTGAAGGATTACCATTAAAGTTGAGTAAATGGAAATAACTATAATCTGATTTGAAATCTCATTTAGCTAGTGGACGTGTTGGGAACTTAGTTAGGATGCATTATACTACACCGCATGCCTACGGAGGCACCCCAACCCTAAGACAATCTCCAAGTCTTAGAGTCATAGTGTGAGGTTTCACACGAACTAAGACCACAGACTATCCACTAGACTTAAGAATCTAAATATATCAAGAAACCATTCCAATTTCAAACTTTTCCATCATCACTCACTCACAAATATGATCTCTGAAAAAAAATGATGATATAATACTTATACTCGTACATTCATGAATATTCATGTATAATATAAATAGGTCATATATGGGAAGTGTTAAGTAAATGGGCAATCATGATAGATGCTTACAAACAACTTGAAACCTTTTTGCTTACGCAAGTAGATGTAAATTGTACTTGTTCGACCTTTCTACTTGTTACTTTTGAACATTTAAATTCATGTTAATTATATATATATGCTTATGGGAAGTACCAGTGCCCGCTGATGCCTTTTCTTCCTTGCACGCATGGTAGGCAAGGAGCCTTTAGCGCAGTAGCGGGTTGATGACTTCAGGTGACCGTGTGTATACTAGACGGTATGTTTATTTTGTCTCAGTTTTTGTTCGGCTGATAATGTAGTATGTTTCCTTCTCTTCTGCTTAAAAATTTTGGGACTATTCTATTTACTGTCAGTCACTGTACATGTTGTAAAATTATATGGAAATTAATGAAATGAGATTTTGGTGCCATTTGTCTCTATTAGTTTGTGGTTATGATTGTGGATGTGAATGTCATGTGGAAAATTATCCGCGCGAATTTTTTCCCTATTTTCTGTAACTTATGCGATCTTATGTGAATAAAATGCCGCTAAAGTAGCGTAAACGGGTACCCGGATCCTCGAGGGTTCACAAACGACCATTGGGCATTCATTGGAGGGCAAACTTAGAGAACATATGCCAACCGACACACGTTGTTTGGCCATATCGTGATGCATTTGATATGCAATTTCTAGAGCAAGTATACCTTTTTAAAAAATTAAATCATTTTGTATATCCATGAAATTATCGAAATAACTTACGTGCAGGTATTGTGGATGCCGTATGAGGCATATATCTTCGAAGCTCTCCCACATTATTGCGTCGATGGCCAAGATACTTGGTTGCCACGTGTTCCTCTCATCTACTTCCACATGGTCGAGCACTATTTCTTGGACCACGTCGTAAGTCAATTCGGCGGCTGTCAGAGTTTCCCAGCTCCTTGCGACATAGATGAGGTGCTACATGCCATAGACTTGTCGGGTAATGTAGATGTGGATCGGAGAGAAAAGCATGTTGTTCACATCACTGCTTGGATGTCTCGTCACGAGATGTTGTCCATATAGACCAATCCACTGGGGTTAGTACCTCTCTAGATTACATGGATTGGTATCTTCAGATAGCTAGAAGATATGTGGGGAGATTGGGTGCTAACCTAGCCTACAATGTGAGTTTATAAATAATTTAACTACAAGTAGATTACATTATGTTATAAATATCTAACTCCAAATTTATTTCAAATTTCCATATGCATAGATGGGATCTTGTCATGGAGTTGGGAGGAAGAGATCCAACCCACTACCAGTATAGAGACATGGCACGAGAGACCAAGTCTAAAATGGAGCATTCATTGGCCATTCAATTTGCATATGATATGACCTTGAACGAGGAGTACGCGCAACAGGAGCATGTCCAAGGAAGAGGATGTGGGAGCAAAAGAAGTCGGGCTAGGGCACACACACAATAAGAGGGTCATGGACGAGGTCGTAGATGAGGACAATAAGATTTTGCACACGGCGTCGAAGAAGGGGGAGAACCAGAAGATGGGTCATGTACCATCACCGGATACGGTCGAGGTCCCCGAGTATGTTTTGGAGAGACAATTCGTCACACATGTCGTTGAGCCACGTGGTGGGGATATGACAACTCCACAAGTGTTTGCAAGGAACACGAGGGGGAAAGAAGCTAGACTAGTTCAATCTACGTATGCTACACTTACCTCGCCACCCGTGCCTACCTTCGACGAGGAAGAAGTTACATGAAGCTCGCAATTACAGGGAATTGATTGTAGAGATGACACAAGAACCTATCAAAGGAGGATGAAGAGATAAATATATTTTTGTACTATAACTAAAGAGTTGAATGTCTTACTCTTGATTGTGTATATTTTGTGACGAATTTTGCAAATAATGACCCAAGGCTGATTCTGAGTTGCAAAAGAGATACACGATTATTTCGAGATAATTATGAAGAAGAGGAATGGGAATTATTATTTTAATAAAATTGAGAGAGGATTTGGCAATTAAAGCTACATGTTCTTCGACCACTCCATATAAAAGAATATATGCTGGAAAAAGACCACATGCATTTGAGGATGATGACTCAAATGACGTAATGCATCAAACTTTATTAAAGAAATATTAGCACAAAGGAATGCTCACATGTCAACAAACATGTTGCAAAATTCTTCTATGATTGTAATAATTCTATTAAACGTTTTTTTTGAAAAAGAGAAAGGATTTGAGCTTGAGGTGAGTCATAGCCAACTTTAATTAAAAGGATGTATAATTACACGGACCAAGCCTCATTCCATTCAACATTGCTATCAAGAACTCCTTTTTTCGCATGCATGAAGCGATTTTTTATACATAAGCAGATACAAGCCTCCATCTTATTATGATCTTCCATCTTATTATGGAATTACAAAAACTTTAATTAAGGATGGAGTTAAAGAAATAAATGAGTTTTGAAAGGATACAACGAACCATGATAGAAAAATGAATGTTCAATAATGACAATTGCATAAAGTAACATGAGTGGGTGAAGCATAATGAACTTGTTTGTTAAATGTGAGATGAGCTCATGTTTTTTGAAGTCTGTTGATTCTTTGGTTGACTCTTACACCGTTGAATACATATCCTCTTTGATTGATTGTAATAAGAAAGTTGGAGTTGAGAATGTTCTGCAAGTCGTAATTGACGATGCCTGTGAATATAACGGTCGAGAGACTACTTAAATCAAATATCAAAGATATTTTGATTATCTTGCATTGCTTATTGCATATATCTCATGCTTGAAGAAGTTGCCAATGAATCGAAGGTAAAAAATTATATTGCAAAGGCAAACTATTTTCATCTATAGCCATGCAAAGATGCTGAGCTTGATGTGAAATTTACCCAAAAGGGTGAGATAATCAAACAAGGAAAAACAATATTTACCATTATTTTCCCACACTATAAAGCGTGGTTAATAAGAAAGAAAAGTCGAGGTTGGTGTTCTGGTATGATGAATGGAGGGAATTCATGTGGTCCAAACAAGAAAAGGTGAAGTAATTGCATGAATTGTCCTTGATGTACATTTTGGAACCATGTTTCCTTGTCCTTGAAGGTCTTTTTCTTGCCCATCCATCTCTTGCGCGTCGTTAAGGTGATCGAAGGCCATCAATGGGCTTTGTGTGGAGGGATTGAAGATACAAAAAAGAAGATAAAGAGTCTATCTAAAGATGTTGGACATTCTTATAAGCCTTTTACTAATGCCATTATTTTGAAGTCAAAGGGGAGATTAGATATTTCTCTTCATCTTACAGCTTACTATTTCATTTCATATTATTTTTAGGACAACAATGCCGTTTTTTAAGATAATTGTGTCGTAGATGATTTTTTGGAATTCTTGGATACATTTTTATCCTCGTTTGGACATTCAAGATAGGGTTTTTATCACTTGTACCCCTCTTAGCTTCTACAATATCAGTTATGCCCCTGCCTTATTGCAATTTAATCACTTGTGTCCCTTGGGCTAACTACCGTCCATCCACATCCCAAAAAGATGTTAACTTTTGAACACATTGGTAATTAGAGACAAAACCTAGGGATAATCCCACCCCTCACCACCTCCCCCTCCAACCACCTTCTTCTGTCGCCTCCCACCGAACCTCCTCTTTATCTCTTCAGTTCATGTGCATATAAGAGAATATCTTGAGACTTTTATTAATAAGCCTCGATCGATAGTGGAGAGATCAACATGTGCTCTGGTGAAGCCCCTCTGATGCGTGGTGGTTGGAGTGTCAATAGCCCTTCCGTCTTCTTCGGACAATAGATGCAACAAAGGGTCCAAGTGGTTGTTTGAGATGATGTCGTGTAGATGACAAGAGGTTGTAGTAGGAGGTTCTGTGATATTGAAGCTTTGGACATGGGGATCTCCAGATGATGTTTTGACGACGATTGGACATGAGGGGTTGGCTGCTATGCTACTTTTTCGGTTGGGTTCCTTAGAGAATAAGGAGGTGGTCTTCATCTTCAGTTGGGTGCAAACTTATGTTATGCTCACCTTATGTAAACCTGAACTTAGAGAATGATAAGATCTGGATCAACAAAACAAAGTTTTGAGCTTTTGGTACTAAAGTGATAAGAATTGAGATTGTCACACATTCTTGGGATTTAGGATTCATCACCGCTTTCTGTACGTGTCCATTGAAATCGAATTAAACTGATTTGAAGCAGTAAAGTAATCAATATTTGTGAGTTACTAGCATTCTGATAAACCAAGTTTAGATCCGTGTTTGAGCAAGTGATCTATGCCTTTTGATTTGAGACGATTCTAGTCAACTTGCTATGTATTAATCCTCAATTTTTGAAATGAACTATCGGATCTTAGGTTTTGCTAATAGGAAGTTATGATGTGAGCTTCGATTCACAAGAATCAATAAGATCTTCAGTTCACAGGAGCTCATGGGTTCCGATCATCATTGTCAGCATACAATCAGCATCAATCCGAGCGTTCAAATCATTGCCGACCAACTGGAGCACAACCTCTAGTGGTTGAAGATGCCCCGGTCTGGTTGCCATAAGATCCAGCATCTTCGATTGGCCTCGAGCACCTACAGATTCGCCAGCACACCTCCGTAAGAAACTATCTCCAAGCAATAGTTGGCCATCATCTGCACTACATGGAGTTCCACCATCCGAAGCTTTCATGGCATCTTCCTCCACCAAGAGAGCCAAGGGGAATAGGCGGACCTCCTCTGCCTGGTATGCCTTTCTTCATCAACCATCTCTGATCGTCACAAGAGAAGGGGCAACGAGAGCATAAGATGGTCTTCATCTTCTGCGAGGAGCTAATCCCATATCTGTCACAGGTGGGGGCTGGGGAAGGACAGGGTGTCTGAAGAGATCGTGGGATGAGAGGGCTGGGTGGGGAGGATGCCGTGGCGGGGGGGATTGGGGAGGAGGAAAGGGTTTTTTTATATTATGCCCCTCTTAACCACACCATGGTTTGAACAAACCATGGTTTAGTTCAACTTTTTGATGGCCATTCTCACAGAAGGGAACAAGTAATAACGGGGCAAGAATTCAGGGGCATAACTGATATCGCAAAAAAGGACGGGGCATGATTGTTATTACAGAAGTTAAGAGGGGTACAAGTGATGAAAACCTTTCAAGATACCATCACAAGAAAAGAAATGGTTCTTTATAAAAGAAGAAAAGGTGCATTCTGAAACCATTAACTCGCAGGCAAAGATCCAACAAGGATGATGACTTCAATACATGTAGTAGCATGCCTTTTATGGTATACAAATTACACATACATAACATGTTAGGGAAGAACTTGACCCACTTAAATGGTCTGGTGGTAGTGCAGTGGGCCTACCACCCAAAAGACCATGGTTCAAATCCCCTCGTATAGGGGTTGCATTAGATAGTCGACAACAACGTAAAAAACAGTCGAATTTTTCAACATGGATTTGAGCAAGAATTCATGTAGCCGACCATATATAATGGGAGAAGGCTTTGCCATTTTTTAGCCGGGCCTACATAATTGTGGGAAAAGGCTTTGTTGTTGTTGTTGTGTAATTGGTGGTTACTATACGGTAATGAGACACCACATTGAAGCAATGCTAATGAACCCCCACATTGAAGGAATGCTAATGAAAGTCTTAGACTTAACATCCTCTTCTTTTGAATGTGAGAGATATTGGAACTCTTTTGCAATGGTATATTACCCACATTTTGTGATATAGGATTGGAATAAGATTATTGTTTGTGCATTTGAACTAATTAGCATTTTGTATAAATATTTGTATTGTAGATCCACACCAAAAAAGGGAATAAATTTGAAACTAAGAGATTGAATAACTTGGTTTCGTGGAATTTGATTCAAGACCAAAGGAGCGCCAATCTAAAAAGGGAAGAGATCCATTCATTTCAAAGGATAGAACACATGTAAACGAGTGGATTAAACCAGAAGAAGGCTAATGAGATGTCTTCCAAGTATCGAGACCGACTTGGAACTTCGTGGTTGAAGCAAGCAGAGAGAGGAGTTGGTGAAGTATAGAAAGAGCCAAATGAATATAGGTGCATTACCAAATGTAGAGGAAGAATAATGTATCACAAATCCTGAAAACAATGACGAAGAAGTTCCTCTTGTTACACTTGAGGGCACCTTCCAACCCCAAATTCTAGAGCAGTCCCGAGTCACATTCGAGTCCGTAAAAGAAGGTGAGGAAGAAATCACCTTGTAGGCCTTCCTAACCATGAAGTTCCCATCTTGCTAGCACCATGAATCCCTTCTCTCTGAAGGGCCATCCACCCTTGTCAACATTTCGGAGAGACTCATAAACTCATCCACTCTCTGATCCGACGGATCAGTCATAAAAACATGTGATCAAGAATCTCCGAACCACAAATCCGCAACAGAAACCTCTTTGTTCGTCGCGAGAGCAAAATGTCTGGGATAAAGGTCACAAAGGGCCCCCTTAGATATTGATAAGAATTTCTTCAACCGAAAAGAGAATCTCGTAGGATCCCATAGTCTAGTTTTTGACTAATATGGAGTTCCTAAACTTAGAAGATGAATGAGATTAAAAATGCTATCGCTGAGGCAAATAATGCAATGGCTTCATTTAGAAAAAAACCCAAAATTGCTTACCCAAACAATGCATGTCCCACCGTCTCATCCCCCTCCACCGGATCCCCCACCAACATAATGGAGTGAATGAGGTTGTGTTGATGCACAACAACAACCACATGGAAGAACTTGGCATTGCCATCCCCCTCACAAAGACACCTCTGTCAAGATTGTTGTCGCCATTCAGCCTCCCTCGTCTTGTCCTCAAAAATAAGTTCCTGGTGAAGCGAGCATTCCTCAAGCTCAACCCCCAAAGGTCGCACTCATCCTCCAGGCCCTGTTTGTTTGGTTGGAAGGGAATTACACTGGAATGGAGCCAAGACAAGAATAAAATCAACAATGGAATGGAATGGAGTAAGTTTTTCCATTCCAATGTTTGCAACTCAGATTAGGACTTTAGCCATTGGTGTATGAAGCTTTGTTTAAGATAACATTCTTAGATAAATTTTTTATTATCAACTCTTTTATCTAAATTGAGGATTTTTGGAAATGCGTTACTTGGAATCACATCATACTAAAAGGTCCATGCTTTATATTTTGTCTATGTTATATTTTCGAAACATAAATATCTAATATTTGTATTGCTTATTCGCTTACTTCAGATCGATTGACTGAATGAATATCATATCTCGACTTTTTGAACCTTAGCAAAGGCATGGTTCTGGACGAGAAAGGTTTGGATCGCAACTATCTTGTGGTCCTTGTAGTTGGCATGGAATGTGGTTATCTTTCAGGGTGAGAGAATGCATAAGAAGCATGTGTTGAAACATGCCAAGATCCTTCAAGCATCTTGGTGTTTGTAATCGTTATACTTTAAACTTGTGAATGCATATAATTTTTTGGATGGACATCTTCTCGACGTCATACAATTTTTCCTTAAAAAATAAAAAAATTGTAACAATCTAGGTTAGTTATCTAGGAACTTCCTCCCTTTTTAAGAGCTTTTGCATTTCAACTCGTTGTTAATTTATATAGTCTCATGGAATAGCTTTTGTATTTTCCATAGCTTTTGTATTTTCCATCCTTTTCCATGTGACAGATGCTCTTTGTATCGTGATATTATGTAATAACCATACAAATGGACCTCTAGCTTGATAATATCGTAACTTGGGGAAAACCCTTTTTCATCATTATCTATAGCTTATCATACATATAGAGGGTTGATCTAAAGCCTCTGAAGAGTACCCTATGCCATGGAGTTTATTGCTCAATGACAAGTGACACAAAACCCCCTAGGAATGTTAATAACTGGCTTTAGTTTCTTAAGCATGATTTTTATTGTTAGCAATTTAGTTTTTGTTGTTATTATATAGGTGAACCAAAGGCAATCCCATGGACGCATGCGACTCCTTTGAAGGCTTCTGCTGATGCTTGGAGTCATATGGATGTACGAAGAGGTGATATTATTTCGTGGCCAACTAATCTGGGCTGGATGATGGGGCCATGGCTTGTATATGCTTGCTTAATAAATGGGGCTGCCATGGCTTTATATAATGGGTCTCCTTTAGGCTCTAAATTTGCGAAGTTTGTTCAGGTAAAACATCTCTCTTTTCTTTACTGTTTAATGTTTGCATGCTGTAGCAGAAATATTATTACTCATTGGAGAAATGATGTTTTTTTGGTGTATGAATGCCTGGCACATAGGTACTAGTTAATGCTGCATTCTCCTTTCTTCTCATTACCTATAAGAACTCCAGATGATGAGGCGATTATGAGACCTTGTGCATCTTTTTGATTGGAGATGTTATATTCAACTTCTTATACTCCATAGGACTTCACTCCATTTATAGACGAGTATATTACTATTTTTATTTTTTCATTTTTTAGGCAAGCACTGTGAGTTATTGATATCTCCCGCAGTTAGCGATAGTGATCCTGAAGATGTTAGATTGGGGTTTTCACTCTACTTTTATTTCTGATTCATATAGGTGGAAGCATGTAGATTAAGAAGCATCCTGGTTCACGACATTGACTGCTCATGAGTTTCTTAAAACTCTCACTATTCAGCTATCCTACCATCTTTCTGTTATGAAACGAGCTTCTTATCAAAATGAGATCAGGGAGGTTTTTATGTGTTAGGCCGTATAAGGAACCTCACATCCTTGTATTATTAAGAAACATAATATAATATCTAACCTTTGGTGGATTTCTTCCTTAATTTCATCCCGATCCTTAAGGAGTATGTTTTTATGTAAATATTGTTTCTTCTTGCTATTTGATTCCGCATGCCATATTTTATATTTTCACATAGTATTAGAGCATGTCTATTTGAAATTGTTTTCGAGACAGTTTTTATTCGATTATTTGTTCATACTCTTCTTTTTAAGTTCTTGGTGAATTCATGCATGAGTCACGAGCTGCAGAAGAATGCTGCGTGGTAGTTTACTAGGTTTTATGAAACCCTAAGAGCAATGAGAATGTGTGGTGCTTATTGCAAATAGTTACAAAACATCCAATAATGAGGTATCTCTAGTGCAAAACCAACATGCCTTTCATCGAGAATCATCGTTGTTACACCCTCGCTAGGAACATACATCATTTCTCTTCCTCGAACCCTAATATGACGTCGAGAATCCTCAGCTAACGCCTCAACACAAAGCTGTTGATAAGATGGCAAGCTCTCGCTTTGACAATTGTTCGGGATTGCACGGTCAGACAAGCTTGGTCTGGGGATTCATGGCTTCCCCCTTTTGTTGGTGGTTTTTCGGAGCAAAGGATGAAAGGATTCATCAATATGAGTAGTGGGCTGGCGGATGTGGATGGACCTGGGCAAGGCAGAGACCATTGGACTTGGTCCGAGGGTACCTCCTCAATCAAGAAAGCTTACATGAGCTTCTTGAATTCACTGGAGGAGGTACATGTCAATTTGCGGTGAGATTACATGTTGATTTGAATGAGCAGATAACTGCTCTGGATCTAGGTTTTCCTTTGGATGCTAAGGCAATGTTGTGTGTTGAAGAAGGCCTACATGGACAAGATTCTTCTCACATGAGATTTGCTTTGTCCAAGATATGACAAGGGGGTTGAAGATCTTGATCACCTATTCTTTGGATGCTCCTTCTCAAGGATTTTATGGGAATGTGCTGGGATTCCTTGGTTGTAGACAGATGATGCAAATGCATTTTGGGGTTCCATGAGGACGTTCTGCTGGAACTCCTAGGAAAATTGTACGTTGCCTTTTTCTCTTGTCTAGGCTCTCTGGTGCACTAGGAATGAGCTCGTCTTCCATGGGGTGCTGTTCTACACTAAGAATGCTCTCCAACATGGCAGGACTTTGCATTCATCTTGGAGATGTAGCTTATAATTTATAATTTCTCTTTTTTGTTTTTGTATATATTAGCTTCAAGGTGTGTCCCATCTGGAACGACTCTTTTATTCAAAAAAGATGGCAAGCTCTCGTTCCTTGAGTAGTGTATTGCTTCCTCCACTCCTTCCCCCACCATTGGGGCCATCTTCGACTCACCTCCCACATCCCCGCATTGACAATGCCACAACCAAGGGTCAACTCATCAAGGTGCACTATGTTGGAAAGCTGGAGAACATAAAGGTCTTTGAGAACAACTACCCGTGTGGCTGTCGCCTATGGGTTCTCCTAAATCCTATAGGAAACAACGAAGCCTATGTCGATGGAAGAAGGCACATAGAGGGGGATTGCATGCCATCATCTCCCTATTGGGCTTTGGCCCGTTTGAGTTTCATTTTTTGCAAGTTGTCTCGGGCCCAATAACAGATTTGCTATCTAAAATTGTAGAGATATTTCTATATTCTATGTACCTTTTTCTGTTATTTTTATTTCCTTTTTCCATCTTATGTAATTTACCACATGCCTTCTCTATATAAGAGAGCCTAGGGTTCTTTGGAATAACAACGAATGCTTTTCTCTCAGCATGGTATCAGAGCCAAAACCCTAGGCTCACCATCTCTCTTGCCGCCGCCCCTCCTTCTAATCTCCTCCCGCCGCTAGCCCCTCCCCGCCGCCAGCCCCTCCCCACCGCCGGTCCCACCCCACCACTGCCCCCTCCCCATCGCTGGCCTCTTCCCGCCACCGGCCTCTCCCTGCCGCCGACCCTCCTCCGTCTAGGGGTTTGAGTGCATAGGTCTACACATGCACTCAAATCCTCTGATGTCTATGTAGATATTTGTTCTTTGGTCTACAAATCCTGGTTCCATATCTCCGGCAATAATGTCATAAAACAAGGTTGATATGCCCTCCATAGGTGTTTTCAAAGGTCCAACGCCCATAGTCAAGATGGATGAGACGAACTATGAGCTCTGGGCAATGCAGTTCATGAGTCTCATGAAGTCGAATGGTAAGAAGCACATTCTTACCGAAGATGAGTCGATAGAGAAGACTGGGGTTTATGCCTCCTGGGAGGCTGAAGATTCATACGCTAACTTTCAGGTACACTGTCAATGGAGATTGCCAATGGTGTTCTCCATCAACCCACTGCTAAGGTGATGTGCTGCAACATACTCGCATGTGCGAAATGAGACCACGATCCTTCAACTTCAGCATGACAAGGGGGCATGACATGAGGGAGCGTTGGCCTACCGCTTTCCCAGGTCGATGGCGTTAGCCGTTGACAAGAGGCGCAGGTGGCAGATGTGGCCGACTCTGGGTCGTGGGCGCCGAGGTTCCATGCGGTTCTCTCGGATCAGAGGTTGGAGGATTTCTTGCGTTTACTCTCAGAGATTCCCCCTGTCGGGGAGATGTCAGGCGACCTAGATCATTTTGAGTGGACAGATGGTAAGTTCTCGGTAAAGCTTGCTTATCGGAAGTTGAGTAGTGGTATGGCGGAGCGCGACGAAGACCTTTGTGCTGACTTGAAGGTGATTTGGGCGGCTAAGATCCCTACTCGGGTTAAGGTCTTTCTTTGGTGTCTGAGGAGAGACCGCCTTTGTGACAAGGTGAGAAGAGGTAGATTGCTGGGTGTGACGGATTTGATGTGTGACTGATGCGAGGACAGCGTGGAAGATGCGGACCACATTTTCTTTGGATGTAGTTCTTCGACCAATGTGTGGGATTCTTTGGGGAGCCCGTGGGTTCATTCATCAAATGCGGAACAATTTTGGAAATCTATTCGGGCGGTAGGTCTTGGGTCATCCGGTGATGTCTCCAAGCCCTTTGCCGCGCTCTGGGCTATTTGGCTTGGCAGGAATGATACCATTTTCAAGGGGCAGCGGTTTTACTCTGAAAATGTACTTGCACACTGTAATGCTCTGTACAATTTCTGGATATCTATCTAATGTATCTTTTTGTTAATTAATGAATACTTTGGTGTGGTGACTCCCGCCTTAGGAGGGCTCCCCCGTTTTCTTATTCAAAAAAAAACTTCAGCATGACATATTTACAGTCAAGCAAAATGAACAACCTCTTCACTCCTTATATACATCCTTGCGAGGGATGTTTGAAAAGCTCTACAACATCATTTCTCTTACGGCGACTCCCGAGCAGCAAAAGACCTTTCGGAATGCTACCATTGTAGGGGTCATACTTGCGGCACTTAACCCGGAATATGATGCTGCTCGCTCGCAGATCCTTGCAGATGCTACTATTCCTCCAATGGAGGAAGTTTACCGCAGACTTAGCCACATCACAGTCTCGTCCAGTTCTACTACCCAGCCTTCGTCGGCGATGGCGGCTTCCAGAGGCAGAGGGGTCTCTTCATTCCGTGGTCGTGGACCTCGTGGTTGAGGCGGCCGTTTTCGTCAACCTTGCCCCTTTTGTCATCGCACATGTCACGCGAAGGATACATGATATTCTAAGCATGGTTTTCCGGCCTCGGCGTGTGTAGCCGAGCATGTTGCATCTCCATCAGCATCTGCTTCAGTCCAGAGGTTCGAGGAGCTCGTTGCGAGGTTGCGTGACATTATGCCTCCTGCATCTACAAAATCTCCAGGAGGCACCTCAGATATTGCAGCTTCAGCTTCTGCCAGTACCTCTGCCACTGCCAACACCTCAGGTAGTGCTTATGCCTTTACCTCCTGTCATGGATCTGATGTTTCAGATTGGATTATGGACTATGGTGCGGCACATCATCTTTGTCGAGACAAAGATAAACTTACATCCTATAGGGAGATTCCACCAGGGCGATCTGTCATGATAGCCGATGAGACTCATTCTCCCATTGTTGGAGAGGGGAATATTACTTTATCGCCTTCCATGCGTCTACAGAATGTGTTGCATGCTCTTGAATTCTCGATGAATTTACTTTCTATCAGTCAGATTACGAAGGATTTGCACTGTTGCGCTACATTTGACACATCGTCTCTTATTTTTCAGGATATTCTTATGGGCAGGGTGATTGGATGTGGCTCTGAGCAGGATAGTCTTTATCGTCTGGTCCGAACATCCTATGCTGGCGTCTCCTTTCACTCAAGCGGATCGGTCTCTCCTTTTACATGGCATCTACGCTTTGGCCACCTCCCTCTTCAAAAGATACGTCATATTTTGCCTCAGATTTCATCACGTTCTTCGTTTCAGTGTGAAGCATGTCAATTGGGAAAGCACCATAGATCTAGCTTTCCTTGTCGCCAGTCTCAGAGCAGTAGCTCCCCTTTTGAGTTATTTCATGTTAACATTTGGGGTCCGAGTTGTGTTCCTAATCACCAAAGGCACATGTTTTATCTTGTTATTGTTGATTTTTCTAGGCTGTCGTGAATGTTTTTATTGAAAAATAAATCTGAAGCAAGGGATGTGATCAAAAATCTTATAAATGATGCAAAATGTTTTCTCCTCTACTATGAAGTATGTGCGTACGGATAATGCTTTGGAATTTTGCACTCGTTTTCTTTCACAATTCTTTTCATCTCGATGCATTATCCATCAAACCACATGTGCGTACACGTCTCAACGAAATGGCGTTACTGAGAGAAACATTGTCATCTTCTTGATATCATTCGGGCTCTACTTATCCAGAGTAGTTCCCCCATCTCTTTTTGGGGTGATTCAGTCCTTTTTTTAGGCTCAAAAAAGGGGGATACACTCGTTGGTGTTCGCCCCAAAATTATATTTATAAAAGAAAGTAAGAAAGAATACTTATAAAGTGACGGATGGAAAGATGAGGTGAGAAACCCAAATGAAAAATAACAAAATCCCGGGATTAGAAAAGACATCAGCCCACAGAAATAAGGCCCAAAACCCTACAGAATACACCAGTCGCTTATAAATCAAGCGCACAAAATAAGTATGTTTTCACGATAAAAACGCTGCCCGGATAAGATAGCATCGTTTCTGCCAAGCCATATACACCACAGCCGTGCCACGGGAGCCAAGAGGTCCCGCCTATCCCTGTTCCTGTTGGTCCAAAGAATCTCGCAGAGAGCGGAGAGGTTCCAAATTCCCGACACCAAGTGGCATTTGAAGAAGAGGTGGTCAATAGTTTCATCCGCATCATTACAAAAGGGACAAGATGCACTGAAGTTTGGCAATATTGTAGCACAACGATCACGAGTCATCAGCTTCCGTCTACGCAATAACCAAAGAAAGATGCCAATGTGCTCCGGCAAGCGCAGGCCCCAAAAGAAACCACAGTCACGCACAAGAAGAGAAGAAGCAGGAGGAGGAGGCTGGACCAAGGCCCGGTAAGCCTTCCTAGTGGAGGAGTCGTCCTTCCAACGCCAATGATCCACAAGCAAAGTCGGCGTTGCAGCAACACTAAGAGACACCAACATCGAAATGAAGTCTTCCACCCGCTGTTCGGAAAAGTTTGCGGAGAAGCGTGGACACCAACACCCATCCACCCAACTGTCAGCCACGGTCGCATTCTTATGTGACGCAAGCGCGAACAAGCGTGGAAAACACACCTGGAGAGGACCACCGCCCGACCAATCATCCAGTCAAAACTTGAAAAAGTCTCCCGTCCCCAACACCGGGATGAAAAGCGCGTCATTCCTCGCCAAGGCGGCCATCACGTTGCGCCAGAACAGGAAAGGATGAAATCGCAAATCCCCCCGCCGCAACCCGAACCAATCGTCGCCCAAGAGCACCCTGAGTACATTGATAAAGAAATTATGTTCCGTCCCCCAAATTCTACTCACCCATTTGAGTAATAGAGCATCATTCACCACCTCCAATCTCCGCACACCAAGTCCACCAAAACGCTTAGGCATAGAAACGTCATCCCAAGCAATCAGGTGCATGCCCCTACCATCCCCTCCCTTCCGTCCCCACAGGAAACGACGCATACACCGCTCGATCCGCAATCGAACCCCCGCCGACATTTTACGAACGGAAAGGAAGCACACATGGATAGACGAGAGCACCGACTTAAGAAGAATAAGACGCCCCCCCGGGAGAGCAAAGCCGCCCGCCAACCAGCAAGGCGCGTTTCCACGCGCTCAGTAATAACACGCCAATCCCGGGCTCTGACCCGCCCCACCGATAATGGTAAACCAAGATAGGCAATCGGAAGCTCACCAGGAGAAGAACCGAGCAGCCGACCGCATTCATCCGCCTCCGCAGGCGACATGCCAAAGGGCACCACATTGGATTTGGAGGCGTTAATCGACAAGCCCGATAGTTCGCAGAAAAGGGCAAGAGTGGTGGCCATGCCAGCGACCTCCGCACAACCACCCTCGATAAAGCAAATAGTATTGTCAGCAAACTGGATCAAGGGCACACAGACTTCCCCCTTACGGAAGCCATTAGAAAGCCCAGCGTCAATAACGCGGCCCACCTTGCGCGCAAGAACATCCGAGGCCAACACGAAGAGGAGGGGCGCAAGAGGACATCCCTGTCGCTCCCCCCTTCTAGGTTGGAAAGAACCACCAAACGGCCTGCCATTGATCATCACAGAGAGGGAAGCAGTGGTGACGCATCTGCGCATCTAAGAGATCCACAAGTTTGGGAAGCCGCGCCTCCGCAAAACTGACCAAAGGAACCGCCAATCGAGGCAGTCATATGCCTTAGCAAAATCAATCTTCCAAAGTAGCCCCTTCTTATTTTCCCTTTTCCACTCAGCGACTACCTCAGATGCAACGACAATGCAATCCGCGATCTGCCCGCCCTTAACGAACGCGACTTGCACCGGAGAAATAAGAGTGTCCAAAACCCGAGCCAAGCGGTTGGCTAAGATTTTAGCCACGATAAGGTAGATGCCATTGGAGACGGAAATGGGCCGATAGTCCTCGATGCACTGCGCCGGCATCTTTTTGGGGATCAAAACGATATTAGCCCGATTAAGGCGATCAAAACCGAGGTTGCCCACACAAAAGTCGGATATGACGTCCATAACGTCCCCGGCCACGAGTTCCCAAAAGTCACGATAGAAAGTAACGGAGAAGCCATCAGGGCCCGGAGAAGAATCATGATTTAGGGCCCATACGGCCGCCTTAGCCTCCTCCAAAGAAATGGGACGAATAAGAGTTGCAGAGTCAGAGTCCGAGAGAGAAGACGCGCCATGGCCCAGCCAGCGCCACTTACGCAGAGAAGAAGACGATGAGAAGCGCCTGAGGTGATCGACAATGGCGTTCCCCATCTCCCTTTCCCTAGAAATCTGAACATCATTGACAGTGAGTCCCCGCATCATGTTGAAACGTTTTCTATTGCTCACCACACGGTGAAAGAATGCGGAATTCGCGTCGCTCTCTTTAAGCCATTTTAACCGTGAACGCTGCCGCCATTCAATGATTCTTTTCTTGTCCTCAGCCTGCACCCACGCTTGAGCTGAAAGACGCTCCAGAAGTTCGTCAGGCGAGAGGTCCCGCTATTCTCCAACGAATCAAGTTGCAAAATAATTTCCTCCGCCTCCGCGCGCAAAGCAATACACGACAACCTAGAGTTCCTCTTGAACTCCGCAAGGACCCTCCGTAAGGAGGCAAGCTTTTGATCAAGTTTGTGGGCCGCGGAGCCCAATACGGGAACATGAGCCCAATGGTCCTGTACGACCTGCTTGAAATTGGGCTCCAGCAACCAACATTTCTCGTATCGAAAAAGTCCCTGAAGTCGAAGACCCTCGCCCGAGTCCCAGATAATGGGAGAGTGGTCCGAAAAAGAACGGGGGTGCGAAGAGACAGAGCACAGGGGGAAGGTGTCCAACAACTTCCCAGAAGCCAAAAATCGATCAATTCTGGAGCGAGAAGAGTTGTTCCGCCACGTGTAAGTGATATCATTAGGAACCAAGCTAACCAGAGCCATATCATCTATTGTTTCAATAAAATCCATCGATCCCGGATCATGGCCACCCCTGCCACGAGGTCGGTCGGAGGAGTGAATGGCCCGATTTCCAGCCACGTCATCCAGGAGAAGATCCCGGCAGGTGATTCAATCCTTACGACATTATCTTGTGAATCGTATGCCATCCTCAGTATTAGGTGAGAAAATTCCTCTCTGTTGTCTTTCCTGATAAAGAATTATTCTTACTTACTCCTCGTGTATTTAGTGCTATTGCCTTCGTTCACCAGTTGTCCTTGGGACTTGACAAGCTCTCACCTAGGGCTGTTAAGTGTGTTTTTGTTGGTTACTCTCGGACTCAGAAGGGTTACCGATGCTATGACCCTATAAACAAGAAATATTTTGTCAGTGCTGATGTCACATTCTTTGAGTCTGTAATGTATTTCTCCCCTGCAAGTGACATGTTGGCCTCATCCACAACTGATGATGAGATATATGTACCCCCTCCTCCTCCATATCCACCATCTCCCAGTCCAGTTTCTATTCCCGTTATACCACCACCATCACCACCACCACCACCTCCACAACCACCCGTTTCACCCTTACCGAAATTCTATACCCGTCGGTCTGTTACTGCTCATGGTGCTAATCAATCATCCAACACCCCTCATTTTTGTCCAGATATTATCACTAACGATGGGTCTGATAATGTGCAAGTGCAGGAATCATCTTTGCAGGAGAATATCATACCGACAACTATGATTTTTGATGATTTGAATGTTCCTATTGCCATACGGAAGCAAAAATGTATTTGTGTTTCATATCCACTTGCTTCACAGGTTTCTTTCCATCGTCTCACAGGGGACTTTCAGAGGTTTGTTGTGGCTCTATCAGCCGTGGAGATACCACATAATCATCAGGATGCCTTGAAGATTGGTTGTTGGCGTTCTACCATGGAAGAGGAAATGACTGCTCTACAGTCACAAGGTACATGGAGCTTGGTTCCCGCTCCCCCAGGAGCATTTATTGTCAGCTGTAAATAGGTGTTCACCGTCAAATATCATGCAGATGGTAGCCGTGACCGTTACAAGCAAGGCTAGTGGTAAGAGGGTTCACCCAAACATACGTCGTGGATTATATGGACACCTTCTCTCCAGTTGCGTGTCATTCGACTCTACACGTCCTTCTGTCAGTTGCTGTGGTACACGATTGGCCCTTGTTTCAGCTTGATGTTAAGAATGCCTTCTTATATGGAGATTTACAGGAAGAAGTCTACATGCAGCAACCTTCGGGGTTTGCTGCTGAGGGGGAGAGTTACATGGTGTGTAGACTTCATAAAAAGATATATGGTCTTAAACAGAGCCCACGGGCGTGGTTTTAGAAGCTTTCTGATCTAATTGAAAAGCAAGGGTTCAAAAGATCAAATGCAGATCATTCTCTGTTTGTCCAGAAGACTTCTAGAGGTACGGTTGTCATCATGACGTATGTTGATGATATACTTGTTACAGGAGATGATACACATGGGATAAAGATGGCAAAAGCATTTTTGGGTCATCATCTTGTTAATAAGGATCTTGGCACTCTACGATATTTTCTGGAGTTGGAGTTTTCCAGGAATGCGCAGGGTCTTTGAAGGATATGGTTAGATCCTTAAGCTCATCACGAAAGCGTGAGGATCGCATCGTATGCGATCGGAAGCGACTAGTCGCACTAATTGCTCGATGCAGCGGAAATTAATTTTTTTTCATGCGACGAAACCACATGATTCAAGAACACTTCTCGGATCATTTCGTCTAAACCACAAACAAGTAATAGGATTGCCTCTTGAAGCGTGGTTGCGATCGAGTCTCTAAACGAAGAGACCTCCTGTCTCAAGTCCGATCCGACGGAGGAGACGCTTGCGAGCGTGTTGATGAAACACGTACTTCTCGCAATCCATGTTAATGATCCAAGCGGCGGATCTCCTGATCTCGACATACGAGATCCGACGTCTTCTTCACGAGCGACACGCACCGAAGGAGACGGAGATCCACAAGCAAACGATCGGGCAACATAACGACGACGCTGCGGCGATGGAGACTCCCTCTAGGGCATCCATGGTGGACGGCCATGGGAGAGGAAGAGAGAGGGCTGGCGTGTAGAGAGAAAGAGAGATAGAGAGAGACTTATGTTCTCTTGTGTATAAAGAAGAGCAAAGGGGTGCCTCTCCTTTTATAATATTTTGGGATCCATGGATCTCAATCCATGGACAATACAAATCCAATGGTTCTTATTGATTGTGTTTCTTTTAATGGCTAAGATTTGTGTTGGTAAAAATCAACAACAATTAATTTAATAAAAATCAAATATATATTAAATATAATTTTATTTATATCAAATCAATCTCCATTGGAGAAATAGGAAGGAGGCAAGCTCCTTCCATGGAAGGAGTGGACGACCACCACATTCCATGTAGGAAATGTGGCCGTCCACCCTCCCTACAAAGAAGGTGGCTTCTTCTCCTTTTATTCCATGAGATACATTATCCCATTAATTTCTCCAATATTTACAATAACTTTTGTTGCAAATCATTTCACAAAAATAAATCCAATTTATTTTGTGAACATTGCAATCATGCCATTGGAAATTTGTAAATCACATTCACAACCCAAAATAAAATGTGATTTATATTTTTAATTTAATGTTCAATGTGAATTCAATTCACATTATCATTTAATTAACAAATGTAAATTACAAGTAGCTCTCTCTTATATATTATAAATCACATTTATAATATATATGACTAATATGGATATTGTTATCCACATTATTCATATCCATGATAATTAAATCACATTTATTTATCTTGGATCTCTATTCTCTTGTTCTAAAATAATATGAATCACATTCATATTATTCACATCTTTGATAATTAAATCATATTTAATTATCTTAGATAACTCTCCTTATAATATGAATCAAATTCACATTATTCATGATAATAAAATCACATTTAATTATCAATTTTCTTAGTGTTTGTATACATAATACCAACAATGAAATTATCCTGAACCCATTCAAGGATAATGCGCTTTCTCCGCGACGACGATTGTATTTTTCCACGTATAGTGACTTGGATATTGAGATCATATCTCAAATCCAAATCGGGGGCCTCCCATAGATGCTTGATTAAATCAAGACCGCAAATCTAATCTTCTCATTGCATCTGAATCACATTCAGATCAATGTCCAGCATTTGGACCAAGATCAGATTACTTCTCTACTGAGAGGAATCCAGACCCGTTTCATCACTCCCTAGGAATGGAAGCGTCATGGTTATACAATCGTTTATGATCACATCACCCTCAGATATTCCCAATACCTGTACATCCTGCATACTGGAAGACTCAGAATAAAACCGAAGTATTAGATCAACTTTACACTGTCTACTTCTGGGTTTTATCTGTAAGTTTCTCATTCGATCATTGGGAGTTGGTATCGATCATATACTTTCCAAAAGCATATATCATACCTAGGTCTTGATCACATACTTTCCAAAAGTATATATCAAACCTACAAATTTAGTCAAGCTTCAAAAGCGAGACGACCGTGTACGGAGTTTGATTCTTCCCAATATCTCATGAGTGAGCTCATGCCTTCCGGTTCAGTAAATGAACCTGTACGATCCCTTTGAGAGATCGTATTACTCATATGCCATTATATGCACACCAGCGCGCCGGTGTATAGACCTTGGTTAGGTCATCAACCTATTGGTCTGCCAAATGTACATACTCAGACATATAATAACACATCTGTCTCTGATCAGAGGATGTGTGCCTATATCATGACAACATACGATATATGACTTAGGTTATCTCGATCTCGCTAAGTCAACCCTTTGACCTAACTAATCTGACACCTCCGAATCACTATTCCCATGAAGAGGACCTGTATCAAGAGGTCGGTCAGATATCAGCCTTTAGAGATAAGGATTGCCATCTCCTACTCAGGCTGGAGATCATCTCTTAACAATCATTTGACGGTGCTTGATGAGTCCTCAATCTAACCCTTTAGATATTCATCCAAGCACCAGCCTCTATGATTCAACAGTTGAATCAACAGCTGTATGATTATTAAGATGGCCATGGTACATAACCCTAATTGTACTAAGGGACCTATTATGCAGATTATTCATTCTTCATTTCAGATCAGGGTATGATATTCGCAATAACATTTATTGCATAATGGCTCGCTGTGGGCTCGCATGTCCAACAGTCTCCCACTAGCCCAAAGAGCTATTAGTAGGCTAATCATTTAAATCCACACTCATGTGACAATCACAGGCTATTAAGAAAATAGCTAGGTAAGCTGATCAGTTACACTGTTTCCGCGAGACTACGCCAAGTCCTTTTACGGCACTTGCATATCCCCAGTAATATTGCTCGCATCTAACGCGAATGTTGCATCTTATGCAATAAATACTCAATCTTGTTAGTTAAAGTGTCCTTGACACTACAACTTAACAATTATCATAAGCACTATTTCCATAATCCTTATCAGAATACCCTTATTCCTGGAGATCTCTATCTCCAAAGGTATCCAAAGTTAAGACCTTTTAGATCACTATCTATATAGTTTTAATTTATTGAAGATAAGACTTTGAGATCACTATCTCAAAAATTCTTGTCATCTATGAAGATTTTGTTATTACTGCAATCAAGTGTTTTCTCTCCATAGTAGGATTAGGAACACTTTACTACTCCCACTGCATGACAGATATCTGGCTTTTGTACACATTTAGCATACACTCAACTTCTCGTAACTGATGCACAAGTGCAAGCAGTTCTAGCATTACCTTCCTCAACTCTTTGAGGTGTTATTCCTTTAGTTAGGTCAATACCATATCTTAAGGGATGGAAGCCTTTCTTGGAATTTTCCAGAAAATGGAATATGTTCAAGGTGTACTACTATTGTGACAGTCCCAATACCCTCTTCTCTTTGCTTCTGAACACCTTCAGAACTAAGTTCCAAGAGCTATCCTTGAGATCATATCTCAAGTTATGGAACAACCAGATAATAAAACACTTATTATTATTATCCTTGTATCATTTTAAATGATTAGGATATCATCTACATTTAGCACGATGAACACAAAGGCACTCTCACTAAGCTTCACATGGCTCATCAAGATTCTATCTGAAATCATAACATTTATAATTTCATTAAATCTTATGGTCCAACTTCAAGAAGCTTATTTGAGTCCATAGATGGATTCCTTAGCTTGCACACCTTTCTTTCCTCAATCATGAAGCCCTGGGTCTACTTCATGTGAATATCCTCAGAGAGGTATTCATAGAGGAATGCAATCTTGACTTACATCTTGAAGATGCAATAGTCAAGTTGTGTAGCTAAGGTTGGCAATATTCTGATGATTTTAAGCATGGTTACTGGAAAGCAAGTCTCATCGCTAGCGATGTCTTCTTTCTTCATGTGTAGCTCATGGCTACGAACCGTGCTTTGAAGGTCTCTACCTTATCATGGGTTCCCTTTCTCTTGAAGATCCATTTACACCTTTACATGTCTTACCCATATAGGTGGATCCTCGAGGGTCCATATACAACACTTGTATATGAAGTCTACATTAGACTTTTATTGCTAACATCCATCTATCCATGCTATGATCTTCAGAAGCTTCATCACATGAAGTTCGATCATTGTCAGATTTCTCTGACACATGGAATCCATCCTCAAATCATTTGAAGAGGTATCAGTGTTTCATCTTTAATTGTCCTTTTAGTTTCCAATTTCAGGAGCCTCATTATCTTCAAAAGATTAAACGAGTTCCTACACTTCATTTTCATCTTGATTCTCAAGAGTCTTAACCTCCAAGAGTCGCATTCTCAGAGATGAGATATTTTAAGAATCTCAAGGTCATAAAGTAGGTATCCAATACCATCCTTTATTTTCTTAATGAAGTAGCACTCTCAGGTGCTAGATTCCAGCTTATTTGCTTGGAACCATATTGAGGATATATATTGTAGTCTCTACTACATATATACCTGGAAACTAAGAGGAAATTATGCTAAAATTCATCATTGATAAGATCATGTCACACATGATCCAATTGTATCTCCTATAACTCTATTGAGTTAAGGTGTGTTAGGAGGATTGAGATAGAATTGATTTTCATATCTCCATAAGGTATCCTTTGAATTCATCTAACAGGTACAAGTTACCTAGATTAGATCAAATTCATTTTATCTTCCTTCAAACTTTAGTTGTAAACCAAAATAATGAAATCTTTGAACATTTCAAAGGTTTCTTTAGGTGAAGAGAAGAAATCTCATCATCAATAGATATCACATATCCATAATGTTTACTATGATATAGATGATCCGCATACATCAATATGTATGAGATCCTGAATACCTTTCCATCTTGCATCTTTCCCAAGGAAGGGTGTATTGGACATATTTTACTTTTGAATACAATATTCATAAGTATGTAAGTTTTGAAATTTTAGACATTCTAAAGTTTCATTCTTACTTGTCTATTGATCAAATCAACAGGCAAATCTCTAAGGCTTGATGCCAGATCATTGTCAAATGATCTTCATCTTCCTATTGATCTTTAAAAGTTCAATTTTCAGTATTAGAAATCTTAATGAACCATTCATTAATTTTCTAATTTAGTAGAGTCCACTAGATGTTAGATTACTATTTGAAATATATATATCCATCATAACTCTTTATGATAGGTTTATTCCAGAATTCATGTTTATTTCCAACACTTGGAAATAAAATATGAATGTATTCTAATATCCAGGTCATAGAGACATTCTCCAAGACTAAGGGCTCTCCCACTGAAATTATGAAGCCTTTCAATCCAATAGAGATTGTTGCAACAATTGCATCAATATCCATGTGGATGACTATTAAACCTTTAAGATCAAATTTCTAATCTTCTAATACATATGCAACCAACAAGTGTCATTAGAAGATTGAGATACAATTATTAGACTTTATCTTATCAAATAAGTAGGTCAATTTCAACGATTATATGTAGATTATTCTGATATACTATCCGATTCCTTCTCTAAGGATTCTAGATAGATTTGATAGTCATACTATCAATACATCAACTTATTGCAGTATTGGCATTCATCCAACTCTTTTGATGTCATATGGAAGTCACAGAAGTACAGTCAACTCCTTGACTTTCCTTCTTCCTTGGGTCCAACCCATGCTTCCACCGCATTCTCTTCATCAATAAACAACCATTGTTCAAGACAAATAATCTCTTATGTTAAATTCAAAAGAATTCAATGTAAGAGCATTTCAACATTTATACATGCTTCATAAAGTAATACAATATGAATATTATGAAGCTTCATGAATGACTAGAGTATAAACAGTAGAATGATGACACTCATCATGTCTACATCCATCTAAACTCTTAAAACATTGGTTCAAGTAGGTAATCAAACATTTTGAATACATCATCTCTTATGGAGCCACCATTCTGCATGATGCAGAGAACCATGTTATTCATGATTAAATGTTGAGAGCACATATGTGTGCCAGAACATCTTCTTAAGTCTTTATAAGGATTATTTGACAATTGCAATCATCATCAACATGTCACTTCCAAAGTACATTCGCTGAGAGACCAAGACTATAGAGACATACAAACCCTAGGGTTGTAGATCTATTGACTATTTAATTGTCATTCCTCATTATTATGAGGCAACTTGCACATTGCAACCACATACATTATGTGTCAAACTGCAAGCACAATATCTGGATCATGAGTCCAATCCTTGATATTTTACTGGTTATTATTGAGTATAACATTGAGTGGGTTTAATGAAGGATTATCTGAAATAAGAAATTTGCATAAGTGTATATATTTTTTATATATACATATTTTACTTTGATTTAGGAATTTTTATATCAAAGTTGTCTTGCCTTGTCAACACTGAAAGTTCATTCCCTTAATCACTTTCAATGTAAGAGATGTACTTACCATTATATCTCAGCAAGATCTGGGATCTCCTTCCTTATCTTTGTCACATCCAAATAATATGAGAATCTGTAACTCGGATAAAAAGAAGCGGAAACGCATTCCGCCTTGAAAGTCCAACTTGCATCTCCCAATTCGGTCTTTAACACCCGGGCCCACCACCACTAAGGTGATGTTGACCCGTCATTAATTGAACCAACCGTCAACAGGAATAGTACTCGCTATGCGCAATCCAATATCGCCCCAATAATGAGGATCCGATACTGGGGTCACTACGCATACGGCCTTACTCTTTCGAGAAGCAAAGAGCCCAATTCAGATGCGCTTGCATGCAGGAGCTGTCACTTCGGACAAGCGTCTCCTACATACAATCCCTAGCGACGGAACCCTCCGCCTTGACGGGAGACCATGGATGTCACTTATGTGATCCTCCATATCATATTCAAATTCTAATTAATCATTATGAATCACATTCATTATGATTAATTCTTCCAAGGAAAATAACACATCTATTTATAATAGAGTGTCTTAATTTTAATTGGATTCCAATTAATCTAATCATATTAAATTAATGATCCAATTAATATCCAACAAACAATTTTATTGTTACTTGAATTATGGTATTATCTCAAATACGTATTATTTCGAATTTTAATAATTAGAAATACATCATGATTTCTTAAGCATTATACTAACCCTACCCGCTGTCATGGCCAGTATCGACGAGAGTGTGATAGACCGCACACGGTGCAACCTGCTACCCCAACGCTCCCCGACTAGAAACCATATCCATCTCGGGAAAGCATAATGCAAAATAGATCACTTTGTATTTGAGATGATTATCGGTTCTTCAACCAAAATTATACCATATAATAACAATCAAAATAATTTTGATTAACATTATAATGAGATTTGCTAAACAAATCCCAAATCCTATTCAAGCAACATGTTTGTTGGAATGTAGATCATGTAGATCATGTAAACAATTAGTGATCTAGATCACATCTAATCAAATATTGGTTAAGGCAATGTCATTTAAGGAAATAATTATCATCAAATATTTCACAAATATTTATGCACAATTATTCCAGGAAATTAAACAATTTAATTTCACTAATTGATTAAATGACAATCACTAGGTTCTTGATTAGGAAAGTATTTCCAGCAGTGACCCTCACTTACTAAAAATACCGTATCTCAATCAATTTAAATCCAAATTAAGAAAACCAAGTTTCTAAAGTTTGCTAATTTGATTTACAACAGAATCTAAGTGATTTGCACGCATTTCAAGGCGTTTCAAATCCGCAATTAACACTTTAATTACGTTAAGATTCGCAGTCCCCGAAACTGTGGATACATGTTCACTAAAATGATCATAACTTGAGCATACAGAATCCAAATTACGTAAACTCATATCCTACCGTTTTCTTATTTAATGGGGAACAAAATCTAATTATTATTTTCGTGTTTAAACAATTTAAACAGGGCTGAAAGTAATAAGTAAACAGAAATACGAAAATTGAAATTCAACAAAACTTTCGCAAACCCTAATGAACACAAGTCATACTCGGTTAATCGATCGTATCCAAAACCACCGACCTAAGGCTCTGATACCACTTGAAGGATATGGTTAGATCCTTAAGCGCATCACGGAAGCGTGAGGATTGCATCGTATGCGATCGGGAGCAACTAGTCGCACTAGTTGCTCGATGCAGCGGAAATTAAAATTTTTTTCATGCGACGAAACCGCATGATCCAAGAACATTTCTCGGATCGTTTTGTCTAAAGCACAAGCAAGTAATAGGATTACCTCTTGAAGCGTGGTTGCGATCGAGTCTCTCAACGAAGAGACCTCCTGTCTCAAGTCCGATCCGACGGAGGAGATGCTTGCGAGCGTGTTGATGAAACACGTGCTTCTCGCAATCCATGTTATTGATCCAAGCGGCGGATCTCCGGATCTCGACACACGAGATCCGACGTCTTCTTCACGAGCGACACGCACCGAAGGAGACAGAGATCCACTAGCAAACGATTGGGAAGCATAACGACGACGTTGCGGCGATGGAGACTCTCTCTAGGGCATCCATGGTGGACGACCATGAGAGAGGAAGAGAGAGCTGACGTGTAGAGAGAAAGAGAGAGAGAGAGACTTATGTTCTCTTGTGTGTAAAGAAGAGCAAAGGGGTGCCTCTCCTTTTATAATATTTTGGGATCCATGGATCACAATCCATGGACAACACAAATCCAATGGTTCTTATTGATTGTGTTTCTTTTAATGGCTAAGATTTGTGTTGGTAAAAACCAACAACAATTAATTTAATAAAAATCAAATATATATTAAATATAATTTGATTTATATCAAATCAATCTTCATTGGAGAAATAGGAAGGAGTGGACGGCCACCACATTCCATGTAGGAAATGTGGCCGTCCACCCTCCCTACAAGGAAGGTGGCTTCTTCTCCTTTTATTCCATGAGATACATTATCCCATTAATTTCTCCAATATTTGCAATAACTTTTATTGCAAATCATTTCACAAAAATAAACCCAATTTATTTTATGAACATTGCAATCATGCCATTGAAAATTTGTGAATCACATTCACAAACCAAAATAAAATGTGAATTACATTTTTAATTTAATGTTCAATGTGAATCCAATTCACATTAACATTTAATTAACAAATGTAAATTGCAAATAGCTCTCTCTTATATATTATAAATCACATTTATAATATATATTCTAAAAGGAAGGGGGAAACACTCGGTGGTGTCCGCCCCAAGATTTATATGGATATTGCTATCCACATTATTCATATCCATGATAATTAAATCACATTTAATCATCTTGGATCTCTATTCTTGTAGAGATAGTTCTTAGTATTATTATCTCTTTATGTATCTTGTCATTATTTCTTTATCTTTTATAGACTTCTTTGTAATTTACCCTTAAGGTCTCTCCCTATATAAGAGAGCCTAGGGTTATTCTGAATGATTATCGAAGACTCTTTTCCCAACATGGTATCAGAGCCGCCCTAGGGCTCTCCACACACGCCGCCTCCACCCCACCCGCCGCCCTCTCCTCAGCGCCGATCTCCGGCCCCTTCTCTCACACCGCCGCCTCTCTATCTCTCTAGGGCTTCTCCCCGCCGCCCTAGAGCCCCTCCGTCTCTCCTTAGGCCCCCGCGGTCCCAGCCCGCCGCCCGAGGCCACCAGCCCGCCGCCCGAGGCCCACTGCCTGCTGCCCTAGGCCCCCAGGCGGCCTACCAGCACGTCGCGCAGACCGCCAGGCGGCACCCAGCCAGCCGCTGCAAGGGCTGTAAGCCTTCTCTGAGGCGTGCCCTAGTCCTTTTTTCGTCCGCTATTTTGATTTGAGTGTGTAACGTCTACATATGCACTCAAATCCGATGCAGTTGGTGTAGACATTCATCATCGTGTCTACATACCCTAGTTCTTCTCCAAGCAGCAGTATGTCAGAATCGAAAGTTGACATGCCCTCCACTGGCGCATTCAAAGGTCCTGCGCCAATAGTGAAGATGGACGGGTCTAACTATGAGCTCTGGGCTATGCAGTTCATGAGCCTCATGAAGTCGAATGGTAAGGACATTCTTACCGAGGATGAGCCCGTGGAGAAGACAGGGATATATGCCTCATGGGAGGATGATGACTCCTACGTAAAGGTCTGGTTGTCTGGTACATTGACGATGGAGATTGCTAATGACGTCCTCCATCAGCCCACTGCTAAGGCAATGTGGGATATCCTTGCCGCTACATATTCGCAGGTGCGAAATGAGACAAAGATGTTGCAGCTTCAGCATGCCATTTTCACAATGAAGCAGAGCGGCAGACCTCTCCATTCCTTGTACACATCCCTAAGAGGGATGTTTGAGAAGTTATACAGTACCATTCCACTCATTGCTACTCCTGAGCAGCAGAAGGCGTTTCGGAATGCCACCATGGTGGGTGTTCTACTTGCGGCTCTTGATCCCGAATATGATGCCGCCCGGTCTCAGATCCTAGCTGATGCAGTTATTCCTCCAGTGGAGGATGTTTACAGAAGGCTCAGTCGGATTCCAGTTTCCTCCAGCTCTTCTACTCCACTCCCATCAACGATGGCAGTCTCGTGTGGGAGAGGTGGCCCGCCGTCTGGTCGTGGTCGTGGACGTGGCCGTAGACCCCAGGGAAGGGGTGGTCGCTTCAGTCAGACATGCTCCTATTGTCACCGCACAGGACACTCAGAGGAGACATGCTGTTCTAAGCATGGATTCCCGGCATCGGCACGTGTTGCAGAGCACTCTCAGTCTCCATTACCGTCTGCTGCAGATAATCGATTTGACGAACTTGTGGCCCGTCTCCGAGATATTATGCCACAATCATCTGGTGATTCGTCTGGTGGTTCTTCAGATATAGCCGCTACAACCTCTACCAGTTCATCCGCCGCTGCTAGTACCTCAGGTAGATTTACTGCATTCACACCATCTCATGATATATCTGACTGGGTTATAGATTTCGGAGCCACACATCATCTCTGCCGAGATAGAGATAGACTACAGGCCTACAGGGACATTCCTCCCGGCCGTTCAATGCAGATAGCAGATGGTACCCATTCGCCCCTTGTTGGTCAGGGGGAGGTCTTTCTATCCTCCACTATGCAGCTACAGAACGTCCTACATGCTCCTGAGTTCTCAATGAACTTGTTATCTATTAGTCAGATTACGAAGGATTTGCATTGTCGTGCTATATTTGACCCGTCTTCTCTCATTTTTCAGGACATACTCACGGGCAAGGTGATTGGCTGTGGCTCTGAGCAGAATGGTTTATATCGACTGGTTCGGGATTCCTATGCTGGCGTCTCATCCCATTCTGCCGGATCAGTCTCCCCGTACATTTGGCATCTCCGGTTTGGTCACCTTTTTTTTGAAAGCTCAAAAAAAAGGGGGAGTCACTCGTTGGTGATCGCCCCAATATATTAAAATAAGGAAATATACAAAGGAAAAAAGAGAAACTGTACAAAGACGGCCCACTGAGAAGAAGCCCACTAAAGAAGGGGCCCCCCAAAAACCATCATAAGACTAGCCAATGTCCCAATCCTGTAAGAGGCGCTTGGCACGAATAATGATATTTTCTTTGTAGAAACGCTGTGCGGAAAAAATCGCCTCGTTCCTCCCAAGCCAGATGCTCCACACCCGAGCGATTGGATCCAGAATAAGCCTCCTGTCCCTGCCCCTAATGGAGATCAAGCTGTCGCATAAAGCAGGAAAAGAGACGTGATTGATCCATGGGAGGTCCTCCCAAATCGTGCACACGTGACCGCATTCGAAGAATAGGTGAGATATTGTTTCCTGTTCCGCCCCACAAAGGCCACACAATGGGTCAACATTCGGAAAGAAAATTGCACATCGATCGCGCGTCAAAAGCCGCCCACGACGAAGAAGCCATAAAAAAACCCCAATGCGTTCCGGAAGCTTTAGACCCCATAAGAAGCGACAATCACGCAGCAAAATATCATCATCAGCAATGAGCGGGGAGGAGATAGCAAAATAAGCCTTACGAGAGGAGAAGGGCCCATCCTTCCAAGCCCAATGATCGCGCATAGCAGACGGCCGAGGAGAGTCACCAAGGAGAGCCATTAGAGCTAGGTAAGCGTGAATCCGCTGATCAGACAAGGAGGCCTGGATGATAGGGTTCCAGCTACCAACGTCCCAGCAAGAGGCCACCGACGCGTCTTTGTCCTGTACCAATGCAAAAAGCCTCGGAAACAATCTGTTAAAGGCACCCCTTCCCGACCAGTCGTCGGTCCAAAAACGAAGCAGCATCCATCACTCAGCACCGGCGAGAACAATGAACGAAATTACCTGAAAGCGGCCGTCACGCCACGCCAGAAGGGAGAAAGAAGGCAAATAGAATTCCCATTGAAGCCATCCAAAAAATCGGCACTAAGCAGAGCGCGCAGGACATTAAGCATAAAATATTCGTCCGGTCCCCACACCCTAACCGCCCACTTGAGAAGGAGAACCTCGTTCGCCAAATGCAGATGCCTCACACCCAAGCCCCCCTGATGCTTGGGCCGAGCCACGTCATTCCATCCCACAAGGTGAACCCCGCGTCTCCCCTCCCCCTTGCAGCCCCACAAGAAAGCACGCAAAATCCTTTCAAGCCTAAGGCGAATCCCCTTAGGCATACCACAGACCGTGAAAGAATATATAGGAATAGAGGAAAGCATGGCCTTCAAAAGCACCAATCGCCCTCCCCTAGTCAGCATCGCAGCGCGCCACCCCGCGAGACGCCCCTCCATCTTTTCCACGACAGCCTTCCAATCACGAAGACGTGAACGCCCAACCGCCAGCGGTAAGCCCAGATAATCAAAGGGAAGAGAGGAGGGACCGGAGCCAAGGAGAGGCGAGCAAGCTATAGTCTCCGCATCGGACATACCGAATGGCACCATTTTAGATTTCGCCACATTAATAACCAGGCCCGAAACCTCACTGAACAGTTCAACAGTAGTGGCCATACCAGCAACAACATCGGGTCCCCCCTCCACGAAACACAAGGTGTCGTCTGCGAACTGAATGCTTGGGACATGGAAATCCCCAATATAACATCCCCGAGTCAAGCCGGCCGAAGCAACGCCCTCAATCATACGTGGGAGGACGTCAACCGCCAAGACAAACAGAAGAGGGGCCAAGGGACACCCCTGACGAATTCCCCGCCTTGGCTGGAAGAAGCCCCCAATTGGGCCCCCGTTGAGCAATAAGGATAAGGAGGCCGTGGAGACACACCTCCGCATCCAAGCAATCCACGTCGGGGGGAAGCCCCGCCGCCTCAAAACGTACCACAAAAAACTCCAATCCAGGCAATCGTAGGCCTTCGCAAAGTCAATCTTCCATAGAATCCCCTTGGAATCGGACCTACGCCACGCCGCGATGAGCTCGGACGCCACAACAAAGCAATCAGAGATGTGACGGCCACAGATAAAAGCCGCCTGTGTGGGTGAGATAAGGGACGGCAGCAGGGGGGCAAGGCGCCTAGCCAAAAGTTTAGCAATGATTAAATAAATGCCGTTAGAGATAGAAATCGGCCTGAAATCTTCAATGTGGTTAGCCGGGTGAACCTTGGGAATCAACACGATCAGGGGCTTGTTAATCTTATCAAAACCATAGTTGCCGCTGTAAAAGTCGTGCGCCACCTCCAAGACATCACCGCCCACGAGATCCCAGAAATCACGATAAAATGCTACGGAGAACCCATCCGGGCCCAGGGCGGCATCCATATTAAGATCCCACAGCGCAGCTTTAAGCTCCTCCAACGAGAAAGGCCGCATAAGGATGGAAGTATCCGATACAGAAATCGAGGGGGCCCCCAACCCCAGCCACCGCCATCGGCGAGGCCCCCTTGTCCCAAAGGCGAGCTTGAAATGATCAATAAATGCAGAGCCGACATCCCGATCCCCCGAAATGGAAGAGCCACCAACGATGATAGAGCGAATGGAGTTACGACGACGCCGCCCACTGGCGACCCGGTGGAGATAGGCAGTGTTGGTGTCCCCCTCCTTGAGCCAACGCAAGCGAGACCGCTGCCTCCATTCAATCGACCTTTTTTTGTCCTCAGCTTTGACAATATCAAGGCTATTAGCACGATCCAAAAGCTCCTCCTCCGTTAAATCACGCACATCCTCCTCGCGGTCCGGGCGCGAAATGATGGCCTCCGCCGCACTCCTAGCCTCCACGCGCGCAAGACGAGTAGCCTTCTTGAAAGCCGCCAACGTCGACCGTAAAGACGTTAATTTCTGATCCAATCGAGCAGCTGCAGAACCGACGGAGGTGCACTGGCGCCAATGAGAATAAACCAGTTCCTTAAATCCCGGCTCCAATAGCCAACATCTCTCATAACGAAATATACCCTGGCGCGAAAGCGCATCCCCAGAGTCCCAAATAATAGGATTATGGTCCGAGAAAGAGCGCGGGCGAGAGTCCACCCCGCATAAAGGATATAATTCCATCATCTTACCATTCGCCAAGAATCTGTCGATTCTCGAGCGAGAAGAACGATAGAAGTATAAGCAATATCAGACGGCACGAGCCCCTCCAGGGCCAAATCTGAGATAAATGAAATAAAGTCATCGGAGCCAGGGTCCCGGCCGCCACGTCCACGCGGCCGATCCGAAGAAAGAGCGGTAACGTTGAAGTCCCCCCCCAGGAGCCACGGGGTATCCGCAAAATCAGAGGCCAACCCGTGCAAATCATCCCATAGTTCCCTCCGGAGCAAGTGACAGGAAGGAGCATATATAGCGGAGAAGGCAGTGTTAACATTTGAATCCAGGCGAGACAAAACCACAGTCAAAGAGTGCCTCCCCACACGCATTGAGGAGAAATTGAAGGTCCCTGAACGCCAAGCAAGAATGATTCCACCCGATGCGCCAGAGGCATCAACAGAACGAAATTCGTCAATTGCAAGAGCTCCAAAAGATCGCCACAAGTTGCCGTCGACACCCGAAAGCTTTGATTCTTGTATAAGCACAACGTCACATTCCCAATCATTGAAGCGCATCCCCAGGGCCCGGCGTTTGACAGGATCCCCGAGGCCCCGAACATTCCAAGAGAGGATTTTCATTAACAACCACTGGATTGTCCCCCAATAGGAGCTAGGCCGGCTGCCTCGGCCACCGCATCCCGCAGAGTTGCGCAAGAGGAGACCAAAGGGGAGTGAAGGCGAGAACGAGGTCTCCTACTGTAGCAAATCCCGAACCTGGAAGAAGAAGAGACCATAGGCGCAGAGAGGGCTCCCCCAAGTCCAGGATCAACAGCGACATCGGCAGCGAAGGGTTCCTCCATCGAAGAATGGATAGGATCACGAATCAGAGAGATAACCGTGGGAGTCCAAAGAGGAGGAGGTATGGGAGACTGAGCGAAAAGCGGGGATGATTCGAACTCCTCAAGAAGTATCCGCCGAGACCGCACCGGTGACCCGCCATGCCCGAGAAGCACACCCGCGAAGGGGACCGGATTAATAAGCGGGTCAGGAGAATCCGGCAGCTGAGGCCCAGATCCGAACCGCATGGGACGATGTGCTGAAGAGTCCGCAGAACCGCCGTGCCCGATAGGCACAACCTCTGAAGGCTCCGAAGAATTAACCGGATCATGAGAGATCCGCACCTGCAGCCAAGAACCGAAGCGCATGGAGCCAACATGGCCAAAACGTGCATGATTGCGCACGTGGCCCGAGACCTCATTAGGAAAGCCAGCAACCATCAGAGGAGTCGGCTGCAGGGAAGAGGAATCGACCTCGGTAGCCCCAAAGGAAGAAGCAAAACGCCTGATAGGATCTGAACACGTCTTTCTAGAAGACCGCACGAACAACGGGACATGGGGAACAGACAAAGCAGGCGTCTCCTCGTTACCTCCACCACCACATGACACGTGGCCAACAGAAGTCGAACCGATCGTCCCCAACCCTGGGGAATTAGCAGAAACCCTGATCGCCGGAGACGAAGGCGCGGCCGCCGCCGGCGGCGATGGCGAAAGAATAAGGAACTCCACCTTGAAAGACCATTTGCCAATCTTCATGGTCTCGAAGAGGATCGTATCCACCGCCTTAGCAAGGAAGGAAGAAGAACATTCCATGAGAATTTTAGTACAAGTCCAGTCGGCACCCGGAGATAGCCCATCATCCAGGACTGCCAGCACCTCCCCCCAAGCGCCGATGGCCCTCTTGAGCGCCGGAACCGTACGAGAAAGGAAAGGAATCCCCCGCACTTCCACCACGCAGACCTCCTGAGCAAGAGAAGCACCGTCGGCCACCCTGAAGCACCGCCACAGAACCTCGCCATCTCCATAGGCAGAAAGGAGACTATCCCGCTGGTCTGGGGATAATCCACGAATACAACAGCGTCCCGAATCGAGTACGACGAAATCCCCCCCGAACTGGGGGCCCAGAAACTCCAACACCTTCTTTTGCACCGTAGCCCAAGCCAAACCGGGTTGCCGCTTGACCCCCCCCACCGCCAGGCCACCAGCGACACGGGATGTCCCCCCCGCTTGAAAGAACGCCCCGCGCACCGCCGCGGCAGGCGGCACATGACCCAAAGGATACTCCCCATGAAGAGGATCCCCTCCCGCGATAACAACCGCCCGCTCCAACAACGAAGACGGCTGAACGTTCATATGATCACCCCGCAACTCCACAGCTGCACCCTCCCTTACCACGCGAGTAAAGGAGCGCGATCCAACCCCGTCGAAGTTAACACGTCGGCTGCCAATGACCACCGACGAAGGTGGACGCGAAGAAACAGCCAAAGACACCCTGCATGCGAAGCGCCGATGACCAACCCCCCCACACGCATAGCATCGCGGGGGAAGAGGACAAGAGGAAGCAATATGACCATGAAAGCCGCACCTGAAGCACTTCTTTCCTCGTTTTTTATGCGAAACCACCTGCCAGCTACCTTCCCCGCCACCAGCCTCCGCAACAGCACCGACCACTCGCGCCACCCCCTCTTCTCCAGCCGCGCCACCACCCTGCCGCGAACCTCCCCCACCGCTCGAACTGGCCCCCCTGCTCCTCTCGCGTACCGAAGGCCCACCACCAGCTTCCTTCGCAGCCTCGCCTCTTCCACCATCGCCCTGCGCTCGCCCTACGGACTTCACACACCACTCCATCTCGACTGGAGTCGTGTTTAGTCTGCGATCATAAACAATTGTACATCTTCCGCTTCAGAAAATGCGCCATCTTCTATCCCAGATCTCTCCTAGTTCGTCTTTTCGCTGTAAAGCATGTCAGTTGGGAAAGCATCATAGGTCGAGCTTTCCAAGTCGTCAGAGTCGGAGCAGTAGCTCCCCATTCGAGTTGTTACATATAGATATATGGGGTCCGAGTCGTGTTCCCGATCATCAGGGGCACAGATTTTATCTTGTGGTAGTGGATGATTTTTCTCGTGTGTCATGGGTCTTTCTTTTGAAAATAAATCTGAAGTAGGAGATGTGATCAAAAATTTAATTAATGAAATGCACAATGTTTTCTCTTCCTCAATCAAATATGTTCGGACGGATAATGCCCTAGAATTTTGTACACGCTCACTTTATCAATTTCTTTCATCAAAGGGTATTATTCACCAAACCACTTGTGCATATACATCATAGCAAAATGGTGTGGCGGAAAGGAAGCATCGCCATCTCTTAGATATTACTCGAACCCTGTTGATTCAGAGTTGTGCTCCTATTTCTTTCTGGGGGGACGTTGTTCTTACTGCATGTTATCAGGTCAATCGAATGCCATCCTCAGTTCTTGGTGAGAAGATACCTATCTCTCTTATTTTTCCAGACAAGAACTTATTCTCACTGACTCGATGTGTCTTTGGTACTGTGGCTTTTGTTTATCGTCTATCTCCCGGACTTGACAAACTCTCTCCTAGAGCAGTCAAGTGTGTCTTTGTGGGTTATTCCAGGACTCAGAAGGGCTACCTGTGTTATGATCCTACGACTAAGAGGTACTTTGTGAGTGCTGATGTCACTTTCTTTGAGTCTGTCATGTATTCTCTCCTGCAGGTGACCGACTGGTACCATCCACTACCACTGATGATGTCTATGTTCCTCCTCCACCTTCATGGAGCTCACCTGAGTCTTCCCGTGTGCCTGACCCCACGCCAGCACCCTCACCGTCACCTCCTCCTCCACCCATTCCACGGCCTATCGTGTCACCACTACCTAAATTCTATACGCGTCGCTCAGGTCCTGCTCAGACTACAAATCAACCGCTCATCACGCCTCAGATATGTTCAGATGGCACTACTACTGACGGGTCAGGTTTGGTACATGTGCAGGATTCTTCAGTACATGACGACACTAGCTCATCCAGTACAACATATGATGATCTTGATGTTCCGATTGCTTTTCGGAAGCAGAGGCGGCAATATGCCTCTTATCCATTTGCTTCACAGGTTTCCTTTCACCGTCTCACTGGTGATTTTCAGAGATTTGCCACAACCTTGTCATCCGTAGATATACCACGGACCTACCAGGAAGCTTTGAAGAATGATTGCTGGAGATTAGCTATGGAAGAAGAGATGAGGGCCTTGCAGTCCCGTGGCACATGGTCTTTGGTCCCTGCACCTCCTGATGCATCCGTTGTGAGCTGTAAGTGGGTCTTTACAGTTAAATATCATGCAGATGGCACGTTGGATAGGTACAAAGCACGCTTGGTCGCCCGTGGGTTTACACAAACCTATGGCGTGGATTACAAGGACACGTTCTCTCCAGTGGCGAGACACTCTACGCTACGTATTCTCTTATCTGTTGCTGTGGTCCGTGATTGGAGTATATCTCAACTAGATGTCAAGAATGCCTTCCTGTACGGGGACTTACAGGAGGAAGTCTACATGCAACAGCCACCTGGGTTTACTGCTGAGGGGGAGAAGCACATGGTCTGTAGACTTCACAAGGCGATATATGGCCTCAAACAGAGTCCAAGAGCATGGTTCCAGAAGCTGTCCAACCTAATTGAGAAACAGGGATTCAAGAGGTCGAATGCCGATCACTCGTTGTTTGTCCAGAAGTCATCGACAGGTACGGTTGTCATTATGGTCTGTGGATGATATTCTTGTCACAGGAGATGATGCTCAGGGCATAGAGAGGGCGGAGGCATTCCTAGGCCGTCAGTTTGTTACAAAGGATCTGGAGACCCTAAGATATTTTCTGGGATTGGAATTTGCAAGGAATGCACAGGGCTTGGTGATGACCCAACGAAAGTACATTACGGACTTCCTGATTGAGACTGGCATGGATGGATGCAAACCATCAACTATTCCTATGGACCCTAGCGTGAAGTTGTATGATAGTGATAATGATGAAGTAGATAAGAGGAGATACAGAGAAATAGTGGGAAAACTCCTCTACATTACCATAACTCGCCCAGACATTCAATTTGCAGTTAGCAGGGTGAGTCAATTTATAGAGCAGCCAAGACAGGTTCACATGGATGCTATACACATGATACTGAGGTATCTGAAGTCTTCTCCAGGGTCAGGGCTGCTCTTCAGAAAGGGCACAGACTTATCCATCTCAGCGTGTGCAGACGCAGATTATGCAGGATGCCCTAAGGATCGAAAATCAACCTCAGGGTTTGCAGTGTTTGTTGGAGGCTCACTGGTTTCTTGGAAAAACAAGAAACAAACTGTTGTGGCAAGGTCCAGTCCCGAATCCGAATATAGGGTCATGGCTCAAGCCAGCATAGAAATGATGTGGGTTCGGTCCGTACTAGAATATCTACATGTAGCTGTGCCCCTACCTATGAGGCTTCAGTGTGACAATCAGGCAGCATTATTCATTGCCAACAATCCAGCTTTCCATGAAAGGACCAAGCATATTGAAGTTGACTGCCATTACACTAGAGACTTGATCCAGAGAGATTGATATCTACTGCACATGTGAGCTCAGGAGATCAGACTGCAGATGTATTCACCAAGCCACTGCTCAGAGGACCTTTTCAGAGATGTTCATCCAAGCTGAGCATGATAGACATCTATGCTCCGCCTTGAGGGGGAGTGTAGAGATAGTTCTTAGTATTATTATCTCTTTATGTATCTTGTCATTATTTCTTTATCTTTTATAGACTTCTTTGTAATTTACCTTTAAGGTCTCTCCCTATATAAGAGAGCCTAGGGTTATTCTGAATGATTATCGAAGACTCTTTTCCCAACAATTCTCTTGTTCTCAATTTCTCAAATAATATGAATCACATTCATATTATTCACATATTTGATAATTAATCACATTTAATTATCTTAGATAACTCTCCTTATAATATGAATCAACTTCGCATTATTCATGATAATTAAATCACATTTAATTATCAATTTTCTCAGTGCTTGGATACATAATACCAACAATGAAATTATCCTGAACCCATGCAAGGATAATGCGCTTTCTCCGCGAATACTTGGAGATAAGGACAGGGCGATTGTATTGTTCCACGTATAGTGACTTGGATATTGAGATCATATCTCAAATCCAGATCGCGGGCCTCCCATAGATGCTTGATTAAATCAAGACCGCAAATCTAATCTTCTCATTGCATCTGAATCACATTCAGATCAATGTCCAACATTTAGATCAAGATCAGATTACTTCTTTACTGAGAGGAGTCACTAAAATCCAGACCCGTTTCATCACTCTCTAGGAATGGAAGCGTCATGGTTATACAATCATTTATGATCACATCACCCTCAGGTATTCCCAGTACCTGTACATCTTGCATACTGGAAGACTCGGAATAAAACCAAAGTATTAGATCAACTTTACTCTGTCTACTTCTTTGTTTTATCAGTAAGTTTCTCATTCGATCATTGGGAGTTGGTATCGATCATATACTTTCCAAAAGCATATATCATACCTAGGTCTTGATCATATACTTTCTAAAAGTATATATCAAACCTACAAATTCAGTCAAGCTTCCAAAGCGAGATGACCGTCCACGGAATTTGATTCTTCCCAATATCTCATGAGTGAGCTCATGCCTTCCGGTTCGGTAAATGAACTTATATGATCCCTTTGAGAGATCGTATTACTCATATGCCCTTATATGCACACCAGCGCACCGGTGTATAGACCATGGTTAGGTCATCAACCTATTGGTCTGCCAAATGTACATACTCAGACATATAGTAACACATCTGTCTCTGATCAGAGGATGCGTGCCTATATCATGACAGCATACGATATAGGACTTTGGTTATCTCGATCTCTTTAAGTCAACTCTTTGACCTAACTAATCTGACACCTCCGAATCTCTATTCCTATGCAGAGGACCTGCATCAAGAGGTCGGTCAGATATCTGCCTTTAGAGATAAGGATTGCCATCTCCTACTCAGGCTGGAGATCATCTCTTAACAATCATTTGACGGTGCTTGATGAGTCCTCAATCTAATCCTTTAGATATTCATCCAAGCACCAGCCTCTATGATTCAACAGTTGAATCAACAGCTGTATGATTATTAAGATGGCCATGGTACATAACCCTAATTGTACTAAGGGACCTATTATGCAGATTATTCATTCTTCATTTCAGATCAGGTTATGATATTCGCAATAACATTTATTGCATAATGGCTCGCTGTGGGCTCGCATGTCCAACGGTCTTGTGATGACCTAGAGGAAGTATATTACATATATGGTTGTTGAGACGGGCATGATTGGGTGTCGACCCTCAACTACTGCTATGGACCCCAGCATTAAGCTATATGATGATGATACATATGAGGTTGACATGAGAAGATATAGAGAAATGGTGGGTAAACTTCTCTATATTACTATCACTAGACCCGATATCGCTTTTGCAGTGAGTCGGGTGAGTCAGTTCATTGAACAACCTAGACAAGTACATATGGGTGCCATATACATGATACTGAGATATCTAAAGTCGTCTCGAGGCACATTATTGTTGTTCAGAAAAGAAACAAACGTTTCTGTTTCTGCATGTGCTGATGCGAACTGTGCATGATGCCCTAAGAATCGAAAGTCTACTTCAGGTTTTGCAGTGTTTGTGGGTAGTTCTTTGATTTCTCGGAAAAGCAAGAAACAAAGAGTGGTGACTAGATCTAGTGCTGAATCTGAATATAGGCCTTGACACAAGAAAGTACTGAGATGATGTGGGTTCGAGCTGTATTAGAAGATCTGCATATAGATGTACCTCTACTCATGCAGCTACAATGTGATAATCAAGCCGCGTTATTCATTTTTTTTAATCCTGGAACGAGGGGGATACACTCGTTGGTGCTCGCCCCAGGTTTTTTTCAAAGGACGGAGATAAAAATAAGGGGGGAAATACAAACACACGCCCACACTAGAGACCGATTACAAAACCCATTCCTCCACCAAACGCTTGCCATGAATCCCCACATTCTCCTTATAGAATCGCTGGCCCGAGAATAGCAAGTCATTCCTGCCTCTCCAAACCGCCAAAAGTATGGCCAAGGGATACAGTAGCTCCCTCCTCGCCCTATCTTTATTTGCCAGAAGCGTATCACAGAAGGTCTGGAGATCGTTAGTGCAGCACCAGGCCAAACCAGCCCCCTGCCAAATTTGAATCACCATGGGGCACTTGAAGAAGAGGTGTTCCACGGATTCAATCGCCTCACTGCACAACATGCTCCTGTCAGATACACTTCCTAAAAGTCTGGCACATCGGTTCCTCGTCATCAACCTCTGCCTCCTGAAAAGCCATAGGAAGAAACCAATTCTCTCAGGAAGCTTGAGAGCGCACAAGAACACACAATCCCGGATCAGAATCTCCGATTGCGACGGCGGCGGCCTATTAATAGCCCCAAAAGCCTTCTTGACCGTGAACGGACCCTCCCGCCAACACCAATGGTCCCTCCCTACCGAAGGGCGTCCAACCTCCCTCACAGCATCGAGCAAGGCCAATAATTCCCCCAATATCTGGTCGGAATAGTTAGCGGAGAACGTCGGGCACCAATTACCATCTGACTAGCAAGCTGCTACCGAAATCAATTTGTCTTCAACTAGAGCATATAGGCGAGGGAAGTGCGAATAGAGGGCCCCTCCCCCCGTCCAGTCGTCCGACCAGAAGGAGAAGGATTCACCCCCACCAAGGACCGTCCTTAAGAGCGCAATATTTTTCAAGAAAACCTCCACGACCCCCCTCCAAAAAAGGGTGGAAGAGCCTAAGCGGTCGACCTGCGTTGGCGCCCCCCCCCCCCACACACACATCATAGATCCTGCGTACCACATCACAACAAAGATCCTCCCTCGGCTCCCAAATCCTGCTTGCCCACTTAAGCAACAAGGTGTCGTTCATTTGTTCGAGTGACTTCACCCCCAGCCCTCCCTGAACCTTCTCGTGCGTAATATCCTCCCACCCAACAAGGTGGACCCCCCCTCGACCCACCCTTCTGCTTCCCCCATAAGAAGGCACGCATCCGCTTCTCTAATCTAGCTCTAATTCCTTTCGGAATACGTCTATTCGAAAGAAAGTAAATCGGAATGGACGAGAGAACGAGGGATTCCTGTCGAGACGACCCCCTCTCGATAGGACAACGGACTTCCACTCTGTCAACTTCGCCTCCACCTTCTCCATAACTCTGAGCCAATCCTCGTCCCCGTTCTGCCCGAGGTCAAGGGCATCCTCAAATAGTCCATCGGCAAGGAAGAGCAACCTGATCCCAACGCCTGCGCATACGCGTCCGCCTCCTGCACGGCGAGGCTGAAGGGGATGATCTTGGACTTGTTATCATTCTTAAGCATCCCGGACAGCTCGCCATAGATCTCTAGAGCCATGGCCATGCCTCTGGCCTCCTCCAGGCCCCTTTCAACGAAGAAAAGGGTATCGCCGGCGTATTGCAGAATAGTAATATTGCTCAGGACATCCCCTGTAAGGATAAACAACATAGGCGCAAGGGGGCAACCCTGGCGCACCCCCGTCCGAGGTTGAACCAAACCCCCCTCCGACCGGCCATTCACCATGATCGAAAATGAGGCAGTGGTAACACACCGCCTCATCCAAGTGATCTACTTCTCCGAGAACCCCTTCCTCCTAAGCACCGACCAGAGAAATCTCCAATCGAGGCTATCGTAAGCCTTCGCGAAGTCCACCTTCCAAAGAACACCGCGCTTGCCCCTCCTATGCCAATCCGCAATGATCTCGGATGCAAGAGTGAGGCAGTCCGAGATCTACCTCCCAGGAATGAAGGTCGATTGCATCATGGAGATAGTACTGCCAAGAACGCAGCTCAGCCTGCTAGCGAGGACCTTTACAGTAATAAGATACAGTGCGTTTGAGACCGCAATAGGGCGAAAATCATCAATGGAATCCGGCACCGATGACTTGGGCAGCAAGATGATAAGCGCACGGTTGACCCTATTGAAACCCACGTTTCCCCGACAAAACTCAGAGACCACCTCCAAAACCTCATGGCCCACGAGATCCCAGAAGTCCTTGTAAAAAGAAACCGGGAAGCCATCAGGTCCAGGTGCAGCATCAGCATTCAGGTCCTACACCGCATCTTTTAGCTCCTCCAGGGTGACATCACCGGTAAGCATGTCACAGAAAGAGTCCGCCACAGGCGTCGTACCAAAGCCCAACCACTTCCACCTTCTCGGAATAGTTCTTGAAGAGACGCTCTTAAAGTGATCGACAATAGCTCTCCCCATCTCTTTGTTCCCCTCCACGCGTACCCCACCAATCGAGATGGAGCGCAACGCATTGGACCTGCGCCTCCCACTAGAAACACGATGAAAGAAAGATGTATTTGCGTCCCCCTCCTGCAGCCAAACACTTCTCGACCTCTGTCTCCATTCCGTGACGTGTTTTCTATCCTCCAAAGAAACTTTCATCTGAGCAGCTGCGCGACATGCCAATTCCTCCACCGTGAGTTCCCTGAGGTCCTCCAGCGCATCGAAACTCTGAATGATATCCTCTACCTCCTTCCTCGACGTGAGTTCCCAGAGCTCTCCCCGAATCACATTACAGCAAGGACCATAAGCACACGATACATCCACCGGCAAGGAGGAAGTCGTACATACCAGAATCACCGTCAGCACGTGCCTTCCACGATTCACTGAGTCGAATGTCATGGACGAAGCGCGCCACGCCACCAACAACCCACTTGAGGACCCCACCGCATCCATCGTTCTGAACTGGTCTATGCCCCCCGCACCAAAAGATCTCCACAAGTTATCTGTCATTGATTGCAACTTTGTCTCTTGTAGCATAATGATGTCGCATCCCCACTCCGTGAATCTCGACCCCACCAGCCTCCGTTTGTCCGGGTCACCGAGCCCACGAACATTCCAGGAAAGAATTTTCATTTGGGTTCGTCGAGCCTCCCATGGATTTGGGCCACACCCGCGGCCTCCGCAATGAGAAACTTTAAAGGAGGACAAGATTGCGCCTCCGCCCGCGATGATCTGGACCTATTTCTTCTTCTGTATCTCTTCCCACCTCTCTTGTCGCTCTCCCCCGCGTCAGAGATGATGTCGTCCACCACAATAGAAGAAGCAACTGCAGCAACCCTATCAAGGCCATCGGATATGGCTAATGATGGCGAGGGTGCTGGAGCAAAAGAGGAGGATGCCTGCGCCCTGCTCTTCCCTCCGCTGCGAGAGGAGGGAAGATAGAGAGTGAAGTCGCCTGAGGAGAGCCACTTAGCGCGTCACCATACCCCCAAGAAGGAGAAGGCCATGCCGACGAGGCCAAGAAAGCCATGAAAGGCAAGAACACCGTGGGATCCGTGTTATTCATTGCTAATTATCCTGCTTTTCATGAAAGAACAAAATATACTGAAGTAGACTACCACTATACTAGAGATATGATCCAGAAGGGCTTAATTTCTACTTCACATGTTAGCTCAGGAGAGCAGACTGTCGACATCTTCACCAAGCCACTGCTCAGAGGGCCATTCCAGAAGTGTTCTTCCAAGGTGAGCATGATTGATATCTATGCTCCATCTTGAGGGGGAGTGTAGAGATATTTCTATACTCTATGTACCTTTTTCTGTTATTTTTATTTTCTTGTTCCATGTTATGTAATTTACCCATAGGCCTTCTCTATATAAGAGAGCCCATGGTTCTTTGGAATAACAACGAATGCTTTTCTCCCAACACATTAATAGAGGACTGTACAAAGGAAATGAAGGCAGTTCCAAAAAGGAAAAAGAAGAGCGTTAAAAAACAAGAGACGAACGATCCACCAAAAATGAAAGACCATTAAAAATAAAGAAGAAAGGATGAGACAAAAAAATGAAGTTCTTATAGACCCAGTCCCAATTTTCTTATTTATTTATTATCGGCTCATACCTAACATCACTGGTTTGAATGCTTAAAAACTGAATGAATGAATGAAAAAAAGGAAAAAAAAGAACAACATACACATACAATGTTTCATTAGGTGTTGTTATGACACTTATTTTCTGAACTTGGTTGATTATGCTCATGATTTTGATAAGTATATGAGAAAGGGGGAGTACGAAAGTGGGATATAATAGTTCATGTTGTTGAGATCACCCAACAAAGATGAGTTCATCCACCTTCAACTTGTGGCCCCCACAATGAGATCCCTTTGAGGTTGCTATATGTGGGAACCCACTTCTTGAGCTTCCTATATGAGAGACTCACTCTTCAAGGTCTCTATACGTATGGGAGGGGCCCTTTCTCTGAGTTTCTGTATAGAAAAGGCTCGTGTTCGAAATCTTCGTATGGGAGGCATCAACTAGTACTCATTCATATGAATGACTGTTTCTTTTAAGGATAGTTTCCAACTTTTGCTGCCTATCAACAAATTACACGAAGGTCCATATTCCACTCATCATTTGTGTATTTTCTGTCATTGGGACACCTACAGAGTTCGGATCAGAATAAGCCATAATATCTAGATACTTGCTCCATGTAAATAGAAGTCATTTGCTTGGGACATACTTTAAATATCTCAAGATCACCGTTATCACAACATAATATATTTGGAACTGTTGAAATATGAAATGCAGAAGCGAATCAAAGCAAGAACAAAATAAAATGAAGACTTTGATTTTACGTGAAACCCTACTCCGTGAGGAGTGGGATGAAACCACGGGAGAACCGCCTCAAAGGGCTGATTTTGCATTCAATTTCTAAAAGGTTACAATGTGTGTGGGGCTCTTTATATAGCCCCACCAATGTGACCAAAAGTCATCCCTCCAAGATGTATGACTAAACATAGCCCACAAAGACCATTCTTCAACACTCTCTCTCAAGCTAAGCATGCAATGCTGAGCTTGCATAAACAACAAGAATGTACTCACTCACGTACAAAGTACATGCACTACAGACAATATCAACTCAATGCACTCTATTGGTTGTCATTGAGGACGTTGCTTCTCATGTCATCCTGGTAATGGGGAACTAGAGATTGGAGGTGAACAATGATCTGCAGAAATATCTGATCAACAATTGAGTCTTCATCATGGAGTACTCCGGCCCGTAACGTGTCTTCACCGAAGGCTGCTCCATTACTCCGAAGGGCCAATAAGAACGCCGTGGGAATATCCATACATAGTGGAGTTCACGTCCATGAAAACATACCTTATAAATATCCATACATAGTGGAGTTCACGGTCATGAAAACTTGCCGTGGGAATATCCATACATAGTGGAGTTCACGGCTATGAAAACATTCGTGGGAATATCCATACATAGTAGAGTTCACGATCGCTAAGAAATGGAGCCAACAATGAGTCTCCCTCCAGAGGACTCTACAAAAACTTAGGTACTCAAATACAGAACCTCAAACAACGAGTCTCCCTCTGGAGAACTCCACAAAACATAGGTACTCAAATAAAGCGCCTCAAATAATGGTAGGGATCAGAAACCACTCCCCAACACTTCAAACAATGGTAGGGCAATACACCACTACCCAACAATGGTAGAGCAAGAAATACTCTATCCATCACTCCCCCTTTCTCCCAAACTTGTCGAAAATGACCAAGTTGAGAGAACAACGAAGAATCAACAAGAAATTCTTATTTCATTTTCTCAGTCCCAACATTTTTTGGACTATATTTTTTTCACAAACATTCATCTCTCCCTTTTTTTGTTTTTCAATCTCATTTTTTTCCATATATTTTCCCCTCTTTTTTTAAAGGCATCACTACCTTTTCTTTTTCTTTTGTTTCTTTTCATCAAATGCATCACTGTCTCTCTTTTTTGTTATTTTTTTCCTTGCATGGCTCTTTTTTTCTTCCTTTTTTTAGTTTCTCCGCTTGTGCCCAAAATATCATTTTCATCTCCTTCTCCCCTTTTTTTTCTTCGATTTCAGCCCACTTGAGCTCTCCCTTTTTTTTAAAGGAAAATTACATCAACCCATTAGGACCTTCATTCCTTCTTCCCTTGTTTTTTTTCTTTTGGGCTCAGACAAAGCCCGGAACTCTCTCCCTCTCTCTTTTCAATAACTGCAACCCACTTTGGGTTTGAGAAACTTACAGCCCCCTCTTTTAATACAAAAAAGAGCCCCATTGATCTTAGATAAAATATCTCCATCCCTCTTTTTTTCTATATGGTAGAGGTATCGGGATCCATCCTCTCTGCATACGACTAGGGTTCCAGGAACCCATTACCGCCTCCATCTGCGTGAGGGGAGTACGAGGTCCGATCCGCGTTCATCGATGCCTCCATATGCGTTGAGCCCTTGAAAGCGCGATATGAAACCTTCCTCTTGCAGGGCACCACATGATGCGCTAGGGAGAAGAGCCAACACACGATGTCATGGGGGTTCTTCGATACTGCCGCCTGCGTTGGAGAAGCATGTCGCGAATGAGATTAATGCACGCGGCCGAGAGATCTTCGGGAGGATGAGAAGGAATGCCGATCGCAAGTCGACAGGTTCGTGGAAGACTGGAGGAGGCGATGCGCAGAGGGGCTTCATCGATCTGGAGGGGCTTTAGGCATGCCGCAAGGCCTTGAGCCACTGTCAGTGTAGAGATTCAACCCAGATGACCTGCAACTGAAAGGTCTAGATCTAGGATTTTATGAACAAGCCCTAGTCGATGTTGACCATTTTCGCCATTCCTCGTCATCCACGAATCTTCGAGGTCCGATGATAAACAATAAGCTTTGCAGCATGAATAAAAAAACACTGATAATCAAAATATATCTAGAGACCGTATAAAAATCCAGGAGCAACTCACTCTGATACCATGTTGAAATATGAAATGCGAAAGCGAATCTGTTGGTGAAAATGAAAGAGAGAACTTGTTAAGTCGGCCGACTAGTCGAGTCGGGGGGGGGGGGGGTAGCCGACTCGACTCGGCCTAGTCGGCTCTTAGTCAATCCACCCGACTAGTCGGCCGACTAATCGGCCGACTTTTACAAAAATCTTTTTTATTTTTTTTCACATTTTTTAAAGCAAACATATTCTAATAAGCTTAATGTTATATTTAAAGTCAATTACTTCTTTTGTTTCATCATGATGTCATATAAATGTACAAATATATGTATATATATACGAATATATGTATAAAAAACTTATTTATATATTTAAAAAATTCAAACCAACTAATGATCGACTAATTTCGATTAGTCGCCCGACTGCCGACTAATCCTTAGTTGGTGACCCCGCCGACCGAGTACCGACTACCGCTTTCTGCAACCTTACCCTAGGCTCTCTTATATAGAGGAAGCCTATGGGTAAATTACATAAGATGGAACAACAAAAATAAGCATGACACATGAGTACAAAAATACTAGAAATATCTCTACAAGATGGAGCATAGATGTCAATCATGCTCAGCTTGGAAGAATATTTCTGAAACGACCCTCTGAACAACGGCTTAGTAAAAATATCTATAGTCTGCTCTTCTGAACTAACATGGGAAGTAGAAATCAACCCCTTCTGAATCATATCCCTGGTATAGTGTCAGTCTACCTCAATATGCTTCGTCCTTTCATGAAATGCATGATTATTAGCAATGAATAATGCTGCTTGATTGTCACATTGTAATTACATGGGTAATGGTGCATCTATATGCAGATATGCTAATACGGCTCGAACCCACATCATCTCCGTACTTGCCTGTGCCATGGCTCTGTACTCATATTCAGCATTAGATCTAGCCACCACTGTATGTTTCTTGCTTTTCCAAGAAACTAAGGAACTGCCAACAATTACTGTAAAACCTGAGGTAGATTTCCGGTCTCTATGACATCTTGCATAATTCGCATCAGCACATGCATAGATAGAAAGATTTGTTTCTTTCCTGAACAACAATCCTGCACCTGGAGACGACTTTAGATATCTTAGTATCATATATACAACATCCATGTGTATCTGTATGGGCTGTTCCATGAACTGACTCACCCGACTAACTGCAAAAGCAATGTCAGGTCTGGTGATAGTAATATAGAGAAGTTTTCCCACCATTTCTCTATATCTTCTTTTGTCAACTTCCTCTGTATCATCTCCATATAGCTTCATACTAGGATCCATGAGAGTAGTGGAGGGTCGACACCCGATCATACCTGTCTTAACAAGCATATCTGTAATATATTTCCTTTGGGTCATCACAAGACCCTGTGCATTCCTCGCAAACTCCAATCCCAGAAAGTATCGTAGAGTACCAAGATCCTTAATCACAAACTGATGGCCTAAAAATGCTTTTGCCATCTTTATCCCCTGCATGTCATCTCCCGTAACAAGTATATCATCAACATATACCATAATAACAACAGTACATCTGGGAGTCTTATGGACAAACAAAGAGTGGTCAGCATTTGATCTTATGAACCCTTGCTTCTTGATGAGATCTGAAGGCTTCTGAAACCATGCCCGCGGACTTTGTTTAAGACCATATATAGCCTTGTAAAGTCTACACACCGTATGACACTCCCTCTCAGCAGCAAACCCCGGAGGCTGTTGCATGTAGACTTCTTCCTGCAGATCTCCATATAAAAAGGTATTTTTAACATCAAGTTGGAACGAGGGCCAATCACGTACCACCGCGACTAACAGAAGAATACGTAGAGTTGAATGACGTGCCACCGGGGAAAAAATGTCCATATAATCCACGCCATAGGTCTGAGTGAATCCATGGGCCACTAGTCTTGCTTTGTAGCGATCAAGGCTGCCATCCGCACTATATTTGACAGTAAAGACCCATTTACAACTGACCACAGAAGCTCCTGGGGGAGCAGCAACCAAGCTCCATGTACCACAAGATCGCAAGGCAGGCATTTCCTCTTCCATGGCTAACCGCCAACTGCTGTCTTTCAAGGCATCCTGATAGTTCTGTGGTATCTCCATGGTAGATAAGGCAATAGCAAATCTCTGGAAATCACCAGTGAGGCGATGGAATGAAACCTGTGAAGCAAGTGGATAAGACGCACACGTCCACTTGGACTTCCTCAAGGTAATAAGCATATCCAAATCATCAGCAGTGTCCACATGTACATTATTGTCCTGCACTTGTGCATTGTCAGTCCCATCATTACTAATATCACCTGGACATATCTGGGGAGTGGTGGATGAATGACGGCCTCCATAAGCAGGATTCGGACGACTAGTATAAAATTTCGGTAAAGGTGGGACTGGTGGTTGTGGAGGTGGTGGTGGTGGTGGTGACGGTGGTGACACAACAAGAGTAGGTATGTGATCAGATTGACGTATAGGAGGAGATGGCATATAAATATCATCATCAGTAGTGGAAGGAGTCATCCTGTCACCTGTAGGCGAGAAATACGTGACATTCTCAAAGAAGGTGACATTAACACTGGCATAATATTTGTTATTCATAGGATCATAGCATCGATAGCCCTTTGAGTACGAGAGTACCCCAGAAACACACACTTGACAACCCTAGGTGAGAGCTTGTCAATCCCTGGAGTGAGTTGATGGACAAAAGCAACTGAACCAAAAACACGAGGAGTTAGTGAGAACAATTCCCTGTCAGGAAAGACGACAGAAAGAGGAACTTTCTCACCCAACACAGAAGATGACATACGATTGATCAGATAACCTGCCATAAGAACATCATCACCCCAAAAAGACAGAGGAGCACAACTATGAATGAGTAAAGTCCGAGCCACATCAAGAAGATGACGATGTTTTCTCTCTGCAATACCGTTCTGTTGGGACGTGTAGGTACAAGTTGTTTGATGAATAATGCAACGAGACAAGAATCATGTGGTCCAAGAATGCATACTCTCATGCTCTCACATTTTTTTGCTCTCATAGGATCACTCCTCTCTCTCTATATATACATATGCTTATACATTGAGGTGGGTCCCAGATTGGGAGGCCACCCTTTTTTGTCAAAAAAAACTTGAGGGGGAGTGTTGAAGCTTATATAATAGCATATAGGTTTTATCTTTTGTTAGTTTCTTTTATCAATGGGCCGGTGGTAGTGCAGTGTACCTATCACCCAAAAGACCAGGGTTCAAACATTCCCTTGTGGGGGTTGCGGACAACCATCGTAAAAAATAGTTGAATTGTTCAACATGGATTTGAGTAAGAATCCATGTAGCCGACCCTACTTAAAGTGGGAGAAGGCTTTGCCATTTTTTAGTTTCTTTGATCAACTCTCTACGTAATTACCCAAGGGCCTCACTATATAAAAGATGTTCTGCTTGATTCATAATGTATATTCCCAATTTCCACAAATTATGACAGGGAAGGAGAGATATTAAAGGTGAATATTTTTTGGATAATCAAATAATTTTATACCGTGGAAATTGTTTTGGTTTTATTATGTTGCATGTAATGGCATGTCAGCGCTCATTCCCAATTCAAATTTAACTTTTAGGATGCTAAGGTGACAATGTTAGGTGTGATTCCAAGTATTGTTCGTGCATGGAAAAATTCAGACTGCACTGCTGGCTTAGACTGGTCTTCTATCCGGTTAGCAGCTTATACTAACAATTTGATGACTGCTTTTTCTGCTTTAATCAGTGTTACAATTTATATTCTCTCTTGTTGATCATCATGAAATATGGCAGATGTTTTAGCTCCACTGGCGAGGCTTCTGGTGTTGATGAGTACCTATGGCTGATGGGGAGAGCAAACTACAAGCCCATTATTGAATACTGTGGTGGCACAGAAATAGGTGGTGGATTTGTTACTGGTTCTTTGTTGCAGCCTCAAGCATTGGCTGCATTTAGCACAGCAGCCATGGGATGCAAACTCTTTATTCTTGGCAGTGATGGAAATCCTCTTGTAAGTTATTTCTCCCTGTGTAAGTTATTTTGGCGAAATTCGAATGGCATATAGGAGGGATATAGGCAGGGACGGAGCCAGAACATTTTTGAGGAGGGGGCACGCTGTTTAAAAAAATACGTCTATCAATTACAGTATAGTCATATTCATTATATAACAATAATTGTTAGGGACAAATTATATCAATAGTTTTGACGTATATTTTTCATCAATTTTGAACTTATTCATTATAATAATAGTCAATTTTGAACTTATTGTTTAATCAACTATATTTTTTTATTCAATTTTACATAAATTGGTATCATATGTGTTCCACAATGTTGGATTTTTTGTGAATGATAATTATACTTTTTTAAAAAGTAAGCTATATTCAAGTATTTTATTTATTTTGAATTCAGTATATATATTTTCTGATTAATTACAATATAAACTACACTTGTTACGAATTTGTATCAAATCAAAAATATAAAATACCTAATTCTATATTTTTTATCAATAATAAGAAACAATAATATTTATGAACAAAAATACACCGATCAAGAATATATGTGCATTTGATCACTTTGCTTGATAATAAATAGGTCCAATGAATAATATATGAGACTTGACAATAAATGTATACGTGATAATGAGATTGGATGAAAGATCGCTTCATTCTATAGTCCGATTCTAAAAAAATGGGTAATCAATAAGATTAGGGTAGGCATTTATTATAAGTTGATAGATTGAAGAATTTATCCAATATAGGTTGATTTGAGGTAAAATTTTATATTAAGAGGTATATTATCTATTGGTAAATGTTATTCAATATTTTCTAAAGAAATGAGGGGGGCATATGCAGTTTTACCCTAAAAAATCCAAATGAGGCATTGTAATTATGAAATATTATGATTATTTTTAGCTTAAAAAATCCATAGGGAAAAAATTACATATACACATAGTATGTAATCTCAAATTTTAGGGAGGGCACTTGCCCCTCCTTGCCCCCCTAGATACGTCCTTGGATATAGGGATGAATATACATGGCGATATTTTTCAAAAAAAAAATAAAATGCCGAAAACGGTACGGGAGCAGTCCCATTAAACTCTCTATATATAGGATATTTATCCAGTGGGCCCTGTGTCCGTTAGAGTTGGGATGAACACCCAATTGCAGCCATCCATCTACAAAATTCAATCCCCAAAAAAATTGGAACCAATTTTTCATAATGGAAATAAAAAACCAGAAATTAAAACGTTTCTAAAAAGTGGAAGGCACATGTATACAATTGTCAAAATCTATCAATTTGTTCCAATGCAAGGCGATTGTTTCGTTCTAACATAAGGCGAAAGATATGTTATTCATTTTCATGATTTAATCGTTTATTTCTATCACAATTTTGTTGTTTTAACGATTTTTTTCGTCTCTATCAACAGTCGTTGGTTTGGGATCAAAAAGAGTGAGACGATGATGATTTGAAATTGGATTTGGATCATGATAAGATCATCTCAGAAGGATCATATTCGAATAAAATGTTTTTAATATTCAATTGTAGTTCCGAGAATTTATTTGAGAAGTGTTATTGAAATACGAGAAATCATATAATCAATTTTTCTTTGTTTTGATACAATTTGTAGTTCTAATTGGTTTTTTTATCGAAGACATTTTGATTTCATATTCTAAAAAAATACAGTTTTAATCAACTTGTAAATTTACTAAATCATGATTAGTGTGTTACCTATTAAAGTTACGATATTTACTAATAATTCATTTTATATTACTATATCTTATTCAAGTATTACTAACAAGGAACTTCTTATTTCGGTATTTTGCAACTCAATTTACTTATTTCCATTACTTAGTTACTGATGTATTTTCTTAATTTACTTAGGATATTTTATGTTATTATTCCTAACATAATTGTTATTTATCATGCGTTATTTTAAAAATATACCAAGTTACTGATGTATTTACTACCGATATGCCATTTTTATTTTACTATTGCCTACACTGTTGATACTTATCTTGCATCTATTTTGAAATTAAGTTTCTCATTTTTTTCATTTTATATTCAACTGTTTCATAAGATCGAGGTTTTGTTATTACTACTTCCTCTTTAATTCTCACAAGTCAAAGGTACTAATTTACTAATGGGATAATTACACCCATAACATTGAGTAATTCCGCAATAACATTCATAACCCTGCGTAATCGCGAATTACACGAGAAACCCCGAGTAATGCTCAACTCTTACATGAGATAACCCTGTGTTATTCCGTTTAAGATGTCCGTTATAATTGACGGATTCCGTTAGAAAAAGTCAAAACTACCCTCAAAGATCATTCTTATTTGCAATAACTTGCCACCCCCTTCCCCGTCGAGCTCGAAGCCTCACCTCGTCGCGCCAAATTCCCTCCTGGCCCGCTGCCCCGTTCCCTCGCCGAGCTGCTCCGGCCTACTCCAGCCCCCCTCCTGGTCGATCCCCTCGACACCTCTACAATACCCCTCCTCGAACCCACCTGTAAGCTCGTCGCTCTGCCCCGCCCCTGCTCCCCGGCCTGCTCGAAGCCTGCAGCCCTGCCCGAACACACCCCTGTTCGAAGCTCGCAGCCATGGCCGAACTCCTCCGAACCCCCATCCAGCCTCGTCTCCGTCGCCATGCCAGAGCTCCTCCCTCCCTGAAGCCTCCCCCTATCGAGGATCTGAGATGCAAATATTCCCTTGAAAAGGATGGGGGAAACAACAAGAAAGCATGTAGACCTGCGCCCACTTCCAATTCCACTGTGGGACGCCAACAACACATACGAACGCAACCAACCACCAATCAATCCATCCCCGTGGCCCCAAAGGAGGAGAAGCAGCAGCTGCAGCCACTGAAGCCGAAGCAGCAGAAGAAGACGACCGATATGGACGCCCGGCTAGTCGGCCGCTGCCCATCCTCGTCGTCCTCAATCTCATCGACCACCCCTTGTACCGCTGCCCCTCACCACCGACGGGCACACTCGGAGACCCTCCTCCGCTTCCCCGACGACGACCTCCTCCTTTTCGACTCCCCTGACTTCCCCTCCCTCGCTGATCTCGACTCCCCCTCCCTCTCCGACGAATCAGCCCCCCCCCCCCCCCCCCCCCGCCTCCTTCCGGCGGGGACGCTGTCGAAAGGAAGCGCGGTGAGCCCCCCAGCCTCCCTGCTCGAGCACCGATGGAGCCTCGCGTCCAGCCTCCCTGTTCGACCCCTACAACCCCTGCCCTCCAGGTTTCCTTATTCCCCCGGAACCACCTGCAGAAACCAGCGTTGTCCCCGCCGTCGACCCACGCGCAGCCTCCAGATCCCACCGTCTCGCCTTGCAGAATTTTCTTCTCTTTTTTATTTTGGATAAATTCTAAACGTTCATTGCTAGATTGGTTAGATTAACTCACTCAAATGGTTGAGTTAACGTATCAAATTAACGGAGGGTTATGGGTGTGAGACGGAGTTACTATTCGAGGTTTCTCGTGTAATTCAGGATTATGCGGGGTTATGAATGTTATTGCGAAACTACTCAGGGTTATGGGTGTAATTATCCCTTTACTAATTCATCTTTTATTCTTGGCATGCCAGATGTCCGAACACATCTTATTCGTGGATGAAAATGTGAAATAATGAGGCATTGATGATCGTTGCATTGGTTCCTGATTGAAGATGTAAGAAGAACATCTTTGGCGATATTATAAAGAACTAATCATTCCGTAACTAATACAAGAGGTAATTAACAAATACAATACACCAAATAAACAATTGATGTGTAACTATAATTTCGATAACTAATCACAATGAGTCAGTAATATGGATAAGGATATTCGGTAATTGTTCATATAAACATTAGTAATTTACTTACTCCATCATCTAGTAATTATTCAATAGTACTAAGTAATCATTCAGAATCTGTAAGATTGAGAGAAGCATTAGTAATCCGTAACAAATTGTAAGTAAAAGAAGAAAATAGAATCAATAACTTGGAATAATTGTTAAAAAATGCAAGACCAATAACTTACATGTTGCTATCAGTAACACTCACATATTATAAGTAATTAAATAGATTACATAAGTAAATAAGGGGTGGCACGATAGTAATTCTGTCATCGCCGCTGGAAAAGGAGATGATTATTGCATTTTTGGAAATGAGAATGATGCGATGACGATAGACGCAATTGGGTCCAAAATGGAAATTAAACCACAAGGAGAAAGTCCATTAAACCACAAGGAGAATGCGGAGGGAGCTGTTGTAATAGTACAAATTAGCGTGAAATTTGGAATTCGTATGAATCACAGGATTAGCATCCGATGGCTAATTATGTGTGCTCATCTCATCTCTAACGGCACGAGGCCCATTGGATAAGCCTTCTATATATATATATATAATGTATACCGATTTTAAGAATATGGTAGTATCGTTTTATCCGTGCCTATCCGCATCTGCATTCGTACTCAATGTTTTAAACTGACAAAGATAAGGCTACTACTCCACCCTTCTCAAACCTGATCTTTGGACTGCCCTATTTTGATATCTTGTGGAGTAGTACTTTCTATATTCTGGATTTTAGTTATTATTTAAAGAATCCTAAAATGTATATGGGTTGATCCTTGTTTAAAGTAAAAAATGTTTCAAAAATTATATGGGTTAGTTATCCACAACATGTAAATTTTAGTAACTCACTGTATATCTTTGATTGTATCATATATACAAGGTTCTTGAGTGATGCCAAGCCGCCTCCTCCCCCAGTCTCTGTCCCTGCGCTTACGTTTCATGTTTCATATCTGTATCAATCTTTAAGAATACAATTAAAACATTTTCCATACCCATCAATACCTGCATCTGTTCACATCCCTATTCGGAATCAATGGATGGTAGTGACTAGCAAGGGTTTCCAACAAATATGCAATCGGTATCCGATGTTTCGCATGTGTTTTATGATGCAGCACTGGTCATGCTATATCAGGTACCTGTTCCGGACGATATGACTCTAACTCCAATAGTATGAAAGGAATTATATAACTGAACCCATACAGTGGGGAATAAAGGCGAGAATTTTGTTCCTACACTTGTTGGAAAGCTATATGATCACATTGTTCAAAAGAATTTTCATTCCTTTAGTTTTTTCTTCTGCAGTTTGGTTCTTTTCATTAGGTTGATCGGGGGCCCAAACTCTTCTTTACTAAATGCTGCAGCCTGTTGCTATGTATGAACACAGTAATTCCTTGTTCATTTATCTTATAGCCAGATAATACACCTGCAACTGGGGAGCTTGCTCTAGATCCAACACTCTTTGGAGCATCAACCACATTATTAAACGCCGATCACTACCAAATTTACTTTAAAGGCATGCCAACATGTAGAGGCAAGGTAAGGCAACCATGATTTGACTTCTTCAGATCTTTGCAAGTAATTTGTGTTTATCAGGTCCTCAGGAGACATGGAGATGAATTTGAGCTAACCGCTGGGGGATACTACAAGGCTCATGGGCGTGCCGACGACACAATGAATCTCGGTGGCATAAAGGTCTCTACCTGAAAATTATTATTATTATTATGAGAATCTGAAAAGATAATAACTGTTGATATTGCATTACGAACAGATCAGTTCAGTTGAAATCGAGAGAATCTGTAACGGAATAGACGATGCTATCCTCGAAACAGCTGCCATAGGGGTGCCACCTTCAGGCGGCGGCCCTGAAAGGTTGGTAATTGCTGTGGTTTTCAAGGACCAGAGTAAGGACTACGATGAAAATGCTTTAGAAAGCTTGAAAGCAACCTTCAATTCATCTCTGCAGAAAAAGCTTAATCCGCTATTCAGGGTACTCTATAGTCCGCGTTAGATTTTTTCTCTAATATCTATATTTGGCGAGCTAATGTGATTTTTTTTCTTTACTGCAGGTGTCATCTATTGTGCCGATATCCTCACTACCGCGGACAGCTTCAAATAAAGTCATGAGAAGGGTTTTGAGAAAGCAGTTGCAGCAGCAAGGTCAAGGTGCTAAATTATGAGGATCTAGTACAGATAGGGGTTGTTATTCTTTAAGATATTGCCCATTGGAGATATTTTTTTACAATAATAGATTGTCAACTTATTTAAATATTCCATGAAAGTTTGTTATCATCTGGCATGGAAGATTCTCATCCAATTTCTGGATCTGTGATTCGAAGTGGTTGTTCGCAAACAGATCGATATTTCTGTGTGTTAAGTTTGATCTTGTGAAGACCGATTGGAAATATATGCATGAATTTACCTCACCGTTAGAGAGGACACAGGTGCATTGTCGAACCTCTATAAATCCTTGTCTGCGTGTTTTCTTGTTCGGTCATTTATCCAGCTTGTGTTGTTGAACGGATCGGTTCCCAACGCATTGTTATCGACCATTTTTTTCATCTGAATTGTTAAATTCTGTACTTTGAATTGATCAGAATATGTTTATCACTCCCTGAAACTCTACTATTTTCGTTTTCTAGTACTTCAATCAGTTTTTATTTAATTAAACTCAATCTGCATAAAAAGTATGCCTTCAAGATCATATGTTAAAGGAGATTTGCAATCCCTTGATTTCTTATTTTCGTTTAGCATCGAAATATTTTCATGATCTTGAACTTGTTTAGCCTTAAGCTTTTTTTGAACAGATTACTGAAAGCCAACAAATCATCTTCGCGAAAAACTCCAATCATAGTGAATGAATGAATAAGTTACTGAAAGCCACCGCATTCTTCTGCGGCACAATCACGTGAATGACCGACGAAACCGGGCGAAAACGAACTGACTCGCACTTTTAAGTGCTTATCAACTGAAACAGAAGGTCGCTCCACAGATCGACAGGGCCTGGCATGCACCAATGCACGCAGTCGTTGCGCTTGCTCACGCTCGAACCTGCCCAATGCCCGTATGCGTTGGGATGCCCATCCGGTCTGAGGAACATCGCCTGTGTGACGTCCAGCAGTTTAAACTCCATCTCTTTGTTCCTCGCCTTCCTCTGTGCCTCCTGGAACTCTTCCAGCTGAATGTGGTAGAGCTCCTTCTCCAGCCAGCTCAAGCTCGTCTCGTTCTTCCCGTAGGGTCTCGTCTTTGCACAGTAACCTCCGGTATCCCAGTCCCCGTTCTCGAAGTGGTCGGGCGACATCGTCCTCAGAAACGCCGTCCCTTTGAAACCCGACGAATTCAGGATTGCTGAGAATGCTGTCCTGAAAGCCTTCCTGTTACTGTAAAGCAGAGACAGATCTCTGATATCCGGTTCTATGCAGCCATTGCAGCCGACGACCGCCCCGTTCTCGTAAAGCAGAGACGTCTTCGTGAACCAATTTCCATCCGACAAGACGATGTAGTCGAACGTCGGAACCTGGTCTGCCCATCGAGTATCCACCTCGTCGAGGTATAACCTCCAGTATTTGTATTCATTGTCCGGTTGGTACCCTCTAACCAGTACAGGCGACCAGAAGAGCCATAGCGTGAAGTTGTACTCCTCGTAGAACATGTGCTTGTAGTCGTCGTTGTCTATATACGGGATCACCTTCGGATACGCCACCTGAAAGAGAAGCCGGAAAAAATACGCATCGTGAATGACCGCGGCGGCGATACTAGCAGCAAAGTTGAACCAAATTTGTCCTGATTTTTCCAGTAAAAGATTGAAATCTGTTCACTTGAACTGACAAGAACTGACTGTAGTTATATATATATATATATATATATATATATATATATAGGTTTTCTTTTGCAGAGATTAGAATTTGATTAGGTTACTTAAAACCTTATATTTGTAATCACCACTTGGCTGACAAGTGATGCAAATCTGTTCTAAAATATCATCTCAAGTTGGGAGATGCAGATGCTCTTGGAAGAATCCGAGGAGCGATTTCGATTGAGGAATGCGTAGGATTATGCTCTACCACTAGACCGTCTTAAGTTGTCAGGATCAGTTTTCCTCGAGAGTAGATATACACATACCTTTGACAGGAGGCACATAAGCGACTGCATATGGTTCCTTGACAAAGAATCTCCGATGAAGGCCATGGTCTTCCCTCTGACGATCTCGAAGAACCGCGTCGCGTCGAACCGCTTCATCTCGCACGCGGCCGGTTTCCACATCCACATCAAGTAATCGGTGTCCGGCCGCCCGTGCTTGAGGCAATTCTCCCGCTCCTCTATCATCCAGCAGGTGTGGTTGCTGTACCGCGGCCCCTCGAGGTCCGGCACCCACTCTCCTCCCCAGTGATCGCACTGGCTCTCCTCCGCACCGTCGCGAGAGCTCTCCGTAGCGGCATTGTCCGTGGTCAGAGGCGTTATCGGTGGTGGATTGCAAGAGGGAAACATGTGCTGGAACGGATCGGAGAAGCTGTGGCGCGAGAGGGGTATGACGAGGAAGAGGAGGAGGCCGAAGGTGGCGAGGAGGACAGCGTGGGGGAGGTGGTTGTGCTTGCGGTACGGGGCGTCGGCGAAGGAGGGCCTCATGGTCATGGAGGAGGAGATGCTTCTGGAGCTTTGGGACCTTAATTGGGAAATATATGTGTGTTTTTGTTTGTGTGTGTATGCATATATATAAGATTGTGTTGTGTTGGGGAAGAAGGTGTTGGTTGACCACTACAATAGAGAGAGAAAGGGTTTTGAATATGAGGGAGGAGAGAGAAAGTGATATCTGAGTATCTATTGGGTCTCAACCCCTCTCTCTCTCTCTTTGTCTCTCTCTCTTTGTGTGCATAATATTTTATTAGAATTATTATTTTGGGGGGTTTTTATACTTGTATCCTTTCAGGATTCTGTAATTACAGTTATGTCCCTATCTTTTTTACAATAACACTTGTGCCCTTGTATTTCACAAAACTTACGGTACTGCCTTCTATTGATGTAATATAGGGGTATAAGTGTAATAATAATACAATGGCAGTAGTATAACTTTTGTAAAAATACAGGGGTACAAGTGTAATTACGAAAAAGGTAAGAGCATAAATTAATTACAGAATCTCAAAGGGGCACAAGAGTAAAAAAACGTATTTTTATATGGGAAAAATGGGCTGCCTCCATGGGGTATTAGCTCCCTCCGCTTCATTTTTTATTTTTTTGAATTTTTTCGTGAATATTCATCACTATAACTTTATATTATGTCATTTAAATTTCGTGTGAAACAGATAGCTACGGCCTCCATGCAGATAATCATTTTCTAACAGTCACATGATTGTTTAAATTGACCTCGTCTGGATGGAGGTCGTAGGAGTCTCGATTTCACGTGAAATTTGAATGACATAATATAGGGATATAATAATGAATTTACACGGTTTTTATTTTCAAAAAAAATTAGAAAGAAGTCATATACATTTTACCCTTTTTATATATACAATATTTGTACAAGTTACTTATTTGTGAATATATCCGTTTTTTTCTCAGAATCGCGTATTTGTGCACAAGGTATTAAGTTCACAAGGGTGTATAAGTAAAAACGAAGATTACGAGGGTGTTTTTGCAAAATACTGCAACTGGATCGCCACCATTGACTGTGGGGGTCGTGGATAACGTGGGAAGGCTGTTGGGAGTTGGGTGTGGGGACATATATATCCGTGTTTAACTTAGCATCTCAAATTTTTTTATTATTTTGCATCAAATTGCATAATGTGGTACATAGTTTTTAGGATTTTTTTACCCTAGTGCTCCTTATATTTTGCAATTACAGTCTTTTTTGCAATAAACCTTGTGTTTCTGCATTCTTGCAAAATTTATAGTTATGCCCTTTTTACCTGCACTTGCGCCTAGGTATGCAAGCGGTCGGATACGGATATAGATATTACAGTATCCTTATCTGTTTTTTAATACGAATAAGGATGCGGATACAGATATCGATGGATATTAAAACTATTTTACCATATCCTTAAAAAAAGGATACGGATGTAAAACGAATACTAATCGCATACGAGTAATGTTAGAAATACTCTATAGAATCGACTAAAATATATAAGAATTTGATAGAAAATACATGATATTAATTTACTAAATGTGTTCGTATCATAAAAATTATATAAGAATGGTAAAAGGAGGTAGAGAATTATGTTATATAGGGTTAAAAATAAATTCATGACTATATTTATATACAAAAATGGATATACCGATATTGATACGGAAGTTTGCGGATATCAAAATGATATTCATATCCGTATCCATTTTAAAATGGGTACGGATACGGATGTCAAAATCTGTATAAAACGGATACGGTGACGGATCGAATATACTTGCGCCCCTATTTTTTTAGGGATATTTACCCAGCAGACCCTGAAATCTTTCGAAATTACCTCTACGACCTTTGAAACATCGTAATTCCTCCCACGACCCCGTAATCTTGCTCCGTCTTACCCAATAAACCCTGCCGTCAATTTTAACTATATTTGAGTCAAAGACTTGGGTTACTCTTGAGTTAACCTAACCAATTTACCATCTAACGGTTAGGATTAGCCGTAATAAAAAGAATAAGAAAAAAATAAAAATCCGGATGCCGACAGTGGAGGGGGACCCAGCGCGAGGGTGGGGCAATGCGGCGGCGGCCGGGGAACTCCATCGTTGGGGCTTCATCCTCGGCAGGGGGGCACGAACGGGAGGAGGGGGGGCGAGGCAGGGGGCGGCATCCATCGTTCCCGGGAGGGGGAGGGGGGGAAGCTCCATCGTTCCCGCGAGGGGGGAAGCAGCGCGGGAGTGGGAATCCGCAGGAGGGGGGAGCTGGGTTGGGTTTCGCAGGGGAGGGATCGCGACACCGGGGGGGAGGGGTGGCGGGGGAGGCATCGCGGGGGTGGGGTTCCGCAGGAGGGGGAGCTGGGTTGGATCCGCGTATATAGCTTCTCCTGCATCGAGAGCTAATGTATTCAAACACACGCGTATATATCCACATACCCATCTTGTTCGTTGGTAAAGACACCGGCATATAGCCCAACAGCTACAGAAACGCCTCCCATATGTTTCACGACCACCTCTTGCCCGCAATGGCTCGATCTCTCACCCCCAATCACAACGAGACGACAACTAATCCCTCCAGCAAGAGGAAGAGAAGGCCTGCGGGAACCCCCGGTACGTGTGCGAGATCTGCAACCAGGGGTTCCAGAGGGACCAGAACCTGCAGATGCACCGGAGGAGGCACAAGGTGCCGTGGAGGCGCGGAAACGCGTGTTTGTGTGCCCGGAACCGACGTGCCTCCAGGCATCGCGGGGTAGGGGGTGCTGGGTTGGATGCATCCTCGACCCGGGGGAGCTTGCGGCCGCCGAGGTGGGGGGTGCTGGGTTGGATCCGTCCTCGACCTGGGGGAGCTGGCGGCTGCCGGGGGCGGGGGGAGTGCTGGGTTGGCTGCCGAGGGCAGTGGGTCGAGACGGAGGGGAGAGCAATGGAGGCTAAGCAGGGGGAGGGAGAGGGAGTGGCACTCATGGTAAATTTGATAGATAAAATAGGCATAATGTACAAGAAGATAACAGAATCTGGTTAACTTTAACGACTTAATGGATGGGAGTTAACCACAGGGTCTGTTGGGTAAGAGTTAGCAAGATTACAAGGTCGTGGGAGGAATTACGATGTTTCAAAGGTCGTAGAGGTAATTTCGAAAGATTTCAGGTTCTGCTGGGTAAATATCCCTTTTTTTTACCTTAAGGAAGAGCACAACTGAGAATTTTATAAAAATATAAGTATGCAACAATAACATTGTTATAGAAATCTACCAATGACGAGAGAGTTCGGATAAAAGACTCCAATTGGCCATCAATCGTTTTCCATCTTTGAATATTTGAATCTGAATGTGTCCTTTTTGTGAAACAATAGAAGAACTTTAATTAAATGCAAATTATTTGAGACTGAAGGCCATTTAATTGCAATAATTAAGGTTTTTGACATGAGAAGTTGGATTAGGTAAAACACAATGTCCTATTTTATTCCATGGATCTCATCGATGGCATTAATTTTAAATTTGAAATCATAAGGGAGGTGAGGGGAAATTTTCCAACCACATGAAGAAATAGTCAGCGGTCAAATGTTCGTTTAAAATTGTTATATATAATATAATATATACACCAATTAATCACTTCATATTAGCTAATATAATTCTGCAACATTTATATTTCATTTCATAACTTAATATTTATTTAAATTTCTTCCGTTGCTAAACACAGTATATTGTTGATATTTTTATGGTTGCTGAAGAAAGGTTCACATTCTTTCACCTTCCTCATAATTTAGTGATTTTTTGCATCACGGACCCTATAAATGTTGCCAATTACGCGAGAACCCATGTATTCTTTATACACACACACATACATACGTAGCGATTGAACCCTGTATATATAGGAGAAAATGGGGCTGCCCCCTAGGGGTAGCCAACATGGCTGCCTCCATCCCATTTTTTACAAATTTTTTTATTTTTTGAGAAAATACCACCATGTATACATCCCTATATCCCTCTTATATGCCATTCGAATTTTGTCAGAAACAGAGACTTCTACGGCCTCCATCTAGACGCCATTTTTTTAACGATCGCAGGATTTTTTAAATCGATCATGTCTGGATGGAGGCTGTAGGAGTTTCTGTTTCTGACGAAATTCGAATGGCATATAGGAAGGATATAGGGATGAATATACATGACAATATTTTTCAAAAAAATAAAAAAATTTGCCCAAAAATTGGACGGGGTAGCCATGTTGGTGTCCCCCAGGGGGCAGCCCCATCAAGCCCATATATATATATATATATATATATATATATATATATATATATATATATATATATATATATATATATTTCTACTATTTTTCATTTTTTTAGAAAATAAAAATATGTATTTTCATCAGTATACCCTCCTAATATGTCATTCAAATTTTACTAGAAACAGAGACTTGTATGCCATCCATCTAGAACATATTACTTACAACAATTCTAAGACCGTTAAAATTACATGTTATGGATGGAGGGCATAAGAGTCTCTGTTTATAAGAAAATTTGAATGGCGTATTAGGAGGATATAGTGATGAAAATACATATTTTTATTTTCAAAAAATATAAAAAAATGAGGGGAAAATGAGGCGGGAGCATCCTCATTTTTCCATATATGGGTAAAATGGAGCTGCCCTTGCATTTTTCAATTTTTTATTTTTTTGAAAAATAAATCTGTGAAAGTTCGTCGCTATGTCCCCTATATTATTTCGTTCGAGCTTCGAGACTCCTATGACCTTCACCTAGCCAGTTATTTTTTAGCGATCGCAAAATCGTTGAAATTGATCACGTCTGGTGAAGGCTGTAGGAGTCTATGTTTTAATGAAATTTGAATGACATAATATAATAATGTAATGATGAAAATTCATGAAGCATTTTCAAAAAAAATGAGGAAAATGTGATGAGGAAGCCAAGTTAGCTCCCGAGAGACAATTTCATTTATTATTATTATTATATATAAAGTAATCGTGACAGATAATTAGAGGGATTAGATTGAGCTTAAAACTCATGAATAATGGGATTAGGGTTCCCACGTTGAGGGTAGTGGGGGAGGTGGTGGCAGCTCTGTCCATTAATTAATGGTTTGATTGCTTAGATCCGAAAGCTATGGTTGCCAACATATTAATATTTCTAGTCAATTAATGGGACCCACGTTGAATTGGAATTATTATTATCATTTTCAATGATATATAGGACAGTTGGGGCCTATCATGTTCGAGATCTGCAACGTGCTCCCATTTATTACATCCCATTGACAGATATATAATTAGGTGGGGGATCATCTTTGTTCAGCCAGACAACTGATTTTGCGTTTTACTTCGAAATCTCAATGGATGACGACGACGGTGTTGCTTATGAAGTGGATGGAGATGATGGTGGTGATTGATTATGCAGCCGATCATTCCTCGATCGATCTTCCATTGCTACACCAATAGCCGCGATTGCAGGCATCATTTTGCTAACGAGTCGAGCTGGCTCATTAGGAAACAACATATTTTCTAACGGGTCGAGTCAACCTGTTAGGATCATAAGCTTACTTCCTAACTGATCATTACAACCCACCAGGCGCTTTATCCGTTAGGAAATACTGTAGAATTGCTATGGATTTCTAACGAGTTTGGAAGGACCCGTTAGGAGATGTGAGTTTTCCTAACATACGTGGTTTACTCGTTGGGAAAAGAGCAACTTGTTGTCAAGAAAGCATAGCGCCTCCTCAGATTCTAATCTTGTGTCTTTTGTTGCCGTCTTCGATCTTTCGAGTTCGAGCATTCTCCTCCTCTTCTCTGGTGGCGCTTCTGTTGTTGCATTATCGTCTATACTCTCCATCTCCTTCGAAGAGGTATATATTATCCTCTCTCTCTCTCTCTCTCGATCATTTTCATTTGTTTTGTCTGCTATAGCGAGGTAGGGGCGGGGGAGGGGATGATTGTTGTAGGTGATAGGTTGGTGTGGAGGGAGGGTTTTGAGAAGATGATGATAGGGGGAGATAAGCTATGGAGGTTGGGAAAGAAGAGTAGGAATTGTTGATCTTTTTCTCTTACATAAAATAGAGATGTGATCATAATTTTGCAATGTTTTGCAATTATTACGCAAATATTTGCATGACTGAGTACTTTGGATTGCTTGAGGAAGTTTATAGGATTGTGCTTGAGGAAGTTTATAGGATTGTTTGGAATGCATGATAGGAATTCATTGCATACATTAGACTTCTCACCGTTTGTGTATATGGAACTTCTAAGGGTTTATGCACTTTTTAATGACATTGACTCTTACTGAGTCTCTTTCCAAGCGCAATCGGTGTAAGAGATGGGATGCTATTATGCATTCCAGATCTATTTAATATAGTATGAAAATATTTTTCTTGACTAAGATTCAATATCCTTGAATCTTTGTCTCTTGTAATTTGAATTCCTAGAACATGGGATGCTTCGTCCATGTCCTTCATCTCAAACTCATTGCTCAATTTCTCTTTAATATCATTTAGCATTCCTATGTCATTAACTGCAAGTAGAATTGCATCCACATACAATGATATGATAGAAAAGTTGCTTACACTCTTCATGACATATACACAATTATCCAACTTATTTACAATAAATCCAGATTGGATACTTTTTTCCATGAAACTTGAGATACCATTGTCTTGAAGACTGTTTCAAATCATATAATGGCTTTCTTAACTTATAATCCCTTTTCTCCTGACCTACAACCTGAAAACCATCAGGTTGTCGTATATAAATATCCACTCTTAATTCTCCATTAAGGAAAGTCATCTTCACATCCATTTAGAATAATTTCAAATCCGTAGATGCGACTATAGCTAAGATCATCTGAATCGATGTGAACTTAGCAATCAGAGAGTAGGTTTCCTGGAAATCTATTCTAGCTTGTTGAGTATAATTCTTGACAACTAATCTTGCTTTGTATCCACAACAACATCGTCAACTCGACACACTTTCTTGAACACATACTTACATCCTATGGATTTCCTGCCTTCTAGCAAATCATATAACTCCCATAAACCATTTTGCTCAATTGAGTCCAACTCATCTCTCATGGATGTCGTCCATAATTCTGACTCGTTAGAAGCCATTGCTTTGTTAAAGGATATGAGATCCACATAATCCACTACATCCTCGTCTACGGTGTAACATGACGTCTCACATCCCTAGAAATAATAATCTTCCACCCATGTGGGTCTTGTTCTAGATCTCTTATAGTCGATTATACTCGTGGGTCGTGTGGGTTCACCCACTTCCTCTAAAGGACCATCATTAACCTTAAGTTCATTCTCTATATATGGATGATCAATATCATCTACTAATTTTTATCCCATCTTCAAGTCATCTTCATTGTCATGTAGGTCAATCAGAGGATATGATTGCTCTACTTCCTGCTCCTTTTCTTGATGAATTTTAAGGAAAGTTGCATCACGACTTTCGATCAGACCTTTAGTTTCATGTAAGAACCTATATCCTTTAGAATGTTCACCATATCCAAAAAATTTCCTCTTTAATGTCTTGAAGTCTAGCTTGTCTCTAAGTGCACTTTCAATCGATCAACATTGCTTTTCCCTAAAATTTCTTTGAGGGATCTGAGTGTGACAACATACATCTAACTACAATCATCAATGTTCTATTCTTTCTTTTAGCTACACCATTTGTTGTGGTGTATAATGCATTGTGGTCTGTCTATAAATGTCTGCTTTAATACAATACCCTTTAAACTTCTTCGAGGTATATTCTACACATCTATTAGTCCTAAAAGTCTAAATTAATTTTTCTAATTTCGTCTCTACTTCTGTCTTGTATCTCTTAAATGTTTCAAAAACTTTTTCCTTTCTTCCTAAGAGATAAACATAAGAGAACTTAGAATAGTCATCAATGAATGTTATGTCGAATCACGCTCTGGCGTCGTCATTGCCATTGCCACATGTCCTGTAGCCACCAACGAAGCTCTCTACATCCAAACCCTAAAAAGGTGTTGTAAGTTTTTTTCATGATCACGTGTTTTTTTTTGTTTGTTTTTCTCTCTTCGGCATTAGACCTCATATGTTGTTCTGTTTTTGGACCACTTGTTTTGTTTTTTGGTTGTCACATAGCCTATTTTTACTATCATTTAAAAGGCGACATTTTCTGTTTGTTTTAGTTTTTTTAGCAAATGCATAGGAGATAATTAATTTTGTATTGCTCTTATAAAAGGAAAAGTTTTTTTAAATTTTTTACCTAAATACTCATATTAAGTAACTTAGAAGTTTTTTTAAAAAAAAACTTAAATTAATTTGAATTGAATCGTGAACTATGTGCGTTAATCTTTTTGTAAAGGGTAATCTTGTTACAAGTTTTTCATATTGATTATTTGTCAAAAAATATTAAATAAATAAATTGCTAATGTTTCTCATTGAATTAAAATCTTTGTTTGATTAATTAATTCACACATTCAATCGTTATTGTTCGTTGTTTTGTTTTGCATTAAATTTTTTTATTATTATTTTTTTACTTTTCTTTGATTAAGATAATATTGCAACCCAGTCCTTTAATTGTCATTAAGTTTTTCTTGTATAATAACCAAGTACCTTCATTAAAGTTGCTTAATCTCATAGCAACCTTATATTTATTTCATTAGTTCAAAAATGACAAGCAAGACTATTGCCACTGATGTAGAAAAAATTGAGTACCTTAACAGTACTAATTATAAGTTGTGGAGCAAAAAGATTTACTTTGGCCTACTACACGATTGCACACACTTCATAATAGACAAATCATGCCCTACCTTATCTGAGAATCCAACATGGAGGAAATCAGGACCTACGAACAATGGAAGAAAACCGATAATCGAGTTAGGAGCTTTATGATGATCCATATGGAAATGAATCTGATTCGGATCGTCGAGACTTGCAAATCAATGTATGAACTCTAGAATGCGGTTAAGAGACATATCACTCCAAGTCTGACGTGAACGTACAACTTCTTCTACATAAGTAAAACTCGTGTAGAATGAAGAAATCTGAAAGTGTCATCGAGCACGTGAATAAGATGATCATGATGGCTAAGGACCTAGCCATTGTTGAATGCACTGTTATAGAAAGGATGTAGATAGAAACCATTCTAGAAGGCCTTCCGCCATCATTCAACATAGTTGCCACATATCTAAGGATGAACGACAATGTCAAGAGTGTGATGGACCTACCTGCACAGTTGGCAATTGAGCAAGACCTCTCAAAGCAAATATCAAAAGTCAAGATCTTTTAGGTCATGGAGGAGGAAGAAGACGCAAATGTGATGCACACAAAGAAAAGATTAGGACCCTTCAAGGCAAATTTCAAGGGCAAAAGTGAGAAATACCCACGTGCTCATGCTATGATTGCAGCAAGGTCGATTGATCCAACAAAAAGAAGGTAGAAACTTCTAAAATACCTGAAAACAAAGCAAGAAGAAAATTGAATTCACGGATATCATAGAGTGCAACTCTACGGTCACAGACTGTGGTGGGCGGTAGATTTATTCTAGTACAAACCACCACATTGTCAAGACAAAGGAGAGGCTTTTGTATTTCAAGGAGCTGAAGAAAGGCGGGAACAACACTTACTTGGATGTTGAAGATGTTGGGGCATACAAGCATGACCTAGATGACAGTATAATGATACTTTAGGATGTATTATATGCTTTAGGAATACGTCTAAACCTCGTATATGTTTCAGTTCTGCTTAAAAAAGACTTTGAAGCTCGGTTTTATAATAAGTGTGTATCCATAGAAAAGAATAAGAATGTCTATGCAATGAGAAAGTTTGTACCCGAGCATGACATGTTTTGTCTTCCTGTAATAAGTTCTAGTGAATTGATGAATGTGGCTTCTGTGTACTCTCTATGTTATTTATTGGATTATGATTTATGACACATACGACTGTGTCATCCAAGAAATTGCAAAATAGATCAAATGATAAAATATGATCTTTTGCCTATGATTACAGGTGTAAGGACATTGTCCTGTGAACATTATTTGATCGGTAAAATGACGAGGAAGCCTTTCTCAACAGGAATTCAGTCTAAGAAATTATTAATCTTGATCCATTCAAATATATATGGACCACTGATGTCAATACACATAGAAACGAAGGAATACTTCACGTTGCACGATCGTGGAGGCAAGGTCACCTTGCTCTGACACCAGTAAAGGATTGAGATAAGTTGTCATTGACTCCTTCTTTAGGGAGTGTTCCCCTCTATGAGGGAGGCTTTTTATAGGGCATAAACCCTTGCAACATCCGCCCACCTTCCTTCACGTCCTTGCAGTTAGGATCTCTGTATGACCCCGACCTCGTCGCAACCACTATAGGCAGTTGCTTGACCATGCGGTCACATAGACCGTTATACAAGACAATCATGCATGAACAAGAAAGATGGAAGGAAATGGAAATAAAAAATCGTAAACAATGCAAGGAGATAGAAAGAGAGTATATGATCATGGTCCTCATGAACAAGCACTATAAAGATAAACTTGTCAAGCCCAAGAAACATCGATAGGGTTGCACGAATCAACCAAAGTACATTATATTCATATGCAGTTTTTTTCCGGAGAGTCGGGACTACCCCTATTATATTTTAGGGATTTTATTAATTGTGCCCTCTGAGATATTGCAATATTAGTTATGCGCTCTTCTCTTTTTTTTGAAATATCAGTTATGCCCCTAACTTTTTATCATTTGATTGATTGTATCCTTCCATTACTTTAGTTATCAATGAGTTGGTTGAGGAAACGATTTTTATTTCAAATCATGTGCGATTAAGTTGGGCATAACTGTCCAAACATCTCCACCTCCCCTCCAACCCATCCTCATTTGGCCCCTCCTCCACCAGACACCCTCCAGCCTTCTCATTCATCATCCCCCACATCATCTGCATGCCCCTACCTCCTCTGCCTCCAAGTCCTGTGCCGTAGGAGCATCAACTGTTGTTGAAGCTTCGAGGTGCTGTCACAACACCACTTGAAGCCCCTAGGACTTCATCCACCTTCATTGCTTTGGAGAACCACCACTATAACCACTTTTTGTTGTAGTTGCATAACACAGAGAGAAGAAGAGAGTGATGACAGTGAGCAGAGGGCTGGAGGATGAGGAGAGGGCGGAGGAGGATGAGTGGGCTATGGAGGAAGGGGCGTAGGAGGAGGAGGGGACATGGGAGGAAGAGGGTGGAGGAGGAGGGGATGGTGGAGGACCAAGGGGCCGAAGGAGGAGGAGGCCATGGGGGAAGACCTTTTAACCCATTTTATCTAATTCCTCTTATGTCTCCAAAGTTAACGTCCCATTGCATTAGAGTGAGCGGCAACCAATCCAATGAGCACAATTGATCATTGTGGAAGAAGACAAGGTTGAACCGATACAGTGATATTTCAAAAAAAAAGAGAAGGATATAATTGATAGTGCATATCTCATAGGTCACAATTGATAAAAATCATATTTTTATGAGACAAAGTTCCTTTCTCCCTATATTTTTGAAAAAAGAAGAAAGAAAATTGCACCATGGAAGGATCTAGAGAGAGGAAGTGGAATGGTTTGACAAACCTTATTTTGAAGTCAAGTGGTGATTAACGACAGGTTGAACTTAATACGTGTGATAGAAATCTTTTGACTTGATATCACTTGTTTTATTGATAAGAAAGTAGGGGGAAATTTTATAATTTCACTACTTATTTTTTTAATGATAAGAAGCATCTTAGGAACTCATCCACAATTTTGGTACGGTTCTTAATCCTCTCTCTTAACACCCTAATTCCAATCTTACTATGGTCTCTTTAAGTACAAAGTTTTTAGATTTTTTTGCTTTACACTAAAAGCTTACATGTACAATCGTTAATAAATTGGAATTACATCCTGAATTATCGGTTCCCCTCTATTTTTAACGTAAATTCTATTAAATACTAAAATTGTAACGTCCCGAGTTTAAATCTTCGGTCCGTTATCGATGAAAACTAGCATCGACAACTTAATGGGTTTGCACCCAAATGGATCTGTTGTCAACCACCAAAAATGCTTAAGCCCAAGTTGTTAAGTAAAAATCCCCATCACTTATAAATCACACCCACACTTCGTGAGTTTTAGATGTGGCACTATGTTTAGGGGTTTGGGGTGTTACAACCTCCCCACTTATATTCGCAACGTCCTCGTTGCGACATGACCCATCACTTATTACCAGTGACAGTGGCGGTTGCACACTCCGGGTAGCCATTTCCTCCTTCCTCTTTGCAAGGGTGGCTCCACCTCTCGAGTAGCCCTTTCCACTATCAGAGAGAAATTGGCTCTGATACCATTTGTAATGTCTCGGACTTAGGTCCTCGGTATGTTATCGAGGAAAATTGGCTCTGAGAACTTGTTGGATTTGGACTCAAATGGATCCGTTGTCAATTACCCAAAATGCTTAAGCTCAAGTTGTTAAGTAGTAATTCCTATCACTTATAAACCACACCCACACTTCGTGAATTTTAGATGTAACACTATGTTTGGGGGTTTGGGGTGTTACAAAAATTGTGTCCATTCAAAGCATAAATAAATTTCACGGAAGAGCAACATAGCCTTGTGAACATGGATGTAAACGAGCCGAACTTGAGCGAACCAATCCATACTCGATTCGATTTGTTTAGCATACTTTAAGGTTCGGGTTCGGTTCGGCTTGATGAAATGAAAATTGTAATCAGGTTAGGCTCAAGTAAGGTTCGTAAAGGTTCGATTCGGCTCGTTAAAGATTTGTTTAAGAATAATGGTGTGCGAGTGTTTCTGTTCAAAGGAAAAACCGCAGCCGAGGGGAGGGTTTTGTGGGGTTTTGAGAATAGGGAATAAGGACTTAAGGAGTGGATGACTGGATAGGTTTGGAAAATAAGCGAATAGTCCTTATGTTAATATAGAATTTATTTTTTCCTTATATATACAATATGCATGTATATATACTTTTATGTATGTATGTGTGTGTCTAATCGAACTTTTAACGAACCGAACCTGAACAAACCTATGTTTTTGATGTTTGGTTCATTTATTTAATCGAGCTCAAACTCGCGTTCAGATTCGGTTCGTTTATTTTCAAATAGAATTTGAATGAACTTTTAGCAAGCTGAATCTGAGCAAATGTCGAACCTGAGAATTTTCTGGCAGCGCTGCTTGCGAATCTGAGTTTGTTCCCGTCCAAGTCAGATATCAAGATCGGTTGAACTATGTCCATACAGAGAGCTTAAATTAACCTTTGATGTTTCCTAAATAATTTCATGTTTAGATTATCGATCTATGACTTAGGATTAAGTTATTGTTTTGTTCTACATTTCATATGCTATATTTCGTTCACACGATTATTTTGACCCAAATGGAATATATTGACAAAATCACAACATAGATAAATCAGAATGGTGAATGTCAATGTCTATATCGAATCTTAGTTGAAGATCTCCGGTGGTTTTTATATTCATCTATTTTTTTCGATAAAATTCCTTATTTTAATTGATATTTCTCCCTGAAATTTATGCAAGTCTCCTTTGATCATCTTTATGGTTCTATACAAAGGTTGGATCCAATCTGATTCAACAAAATCCATAATCCAATTCAATCCAATCCGACTATCATCTAATTAATACAACAAGAATCATATCATAGGATAAAGAAGTGTATATAAAATATCATGGCATAGTAATCTTGTAACGTGCCAGGCTTAGGTCCCCAATCCGTTATTGAGGAAAACTGACCCTGACAATTTATTGGGTACGGGCCCAAATAGATCCGTTGACAACCACACAAAATGTTTAAGATCAAGTTGTTAAGTAGTAATCCCTATCACTTATAAACCACACCCACACTTCGTGAGTTTTAGATGTGGCATTATGTTTGGGGTGTTACAACCTCCCCCACTTATATTCGCAGCGTCCTGGTTGCGATATGACCCATCACTTATTCCCAATGACAGTGACGGTTGCACACTTCCGGCTTAGGTCCCTTCGGGTAGCCCTTTCCACTATCAAAGGGAACCCGCTCTGATACCATTTGTAACGTCCCAGGCTTAAGTCCCCAGTCCGTTATCGAGGATAACTTGCCCTGACAACTTGTTGGGTATGGGTCTAAATGGATCTGTTGACAACCACCCAAAATGCTAAGCCCAAGTTGTTAAGTACAAATCCCCATCACTTATAAATCACACCCACACTTCGTGAATTTTAGATGTGGCACTATGTTTGGGGGTTTGGGGTGTTACAAATCTTCATCAATTTCGTAGAACTCGTATGATTTTAAACTCCAGCCTAATTCTTCCAAGAAAACCCTAAGGGCCTGTTTGGTTGCAGGGTTGGGAAGGGTTGGGTTGGCCCAACCCTTCCCAACCCTCCAACCAAACAACCCAATCCTCCTCACAATTTACTATTCACAGGGGTACCCCTATCAACTCAACCCTACCCAACCCTGCAACCAAACAGGCCCTAAAACTGTACGCTAAGGTCGTCGGAGCGATTGACGGCAGCTCCGACGCGATCCCCGTGTGTACCGAGAAATGATGCACGAAGGTTGAGATGACATAGCTAGGTTAGCTCAAGTGGGTTTGGTAGCATCCTCCACTATCTCTTTTGTGCCATATCGAATTCATGATTAGTGACTTAGGTCAAAAGCTAATGTTTATATACCATTCTTTTTCCTATGTTGGAGACCATAGATTTCTTTTAGCTATAGGTCACGTGCTTATATATTATTTTACAAGAATATATCAAACTATTTACTAAACATGATCGTTTTCTTCTGCAACATATCCGATGTTTGTAGGGATGAAAACAAATCAGATAGGGATCGGATATGCCTATTTCCATATCCATATTCGTTTCATTTATATCGAATACGAATACGGATACGGATATGATTCGGATATGCATTATGGAAAATATATCCGTAAAAATATGGATACGAATACGGATCGAATAAAGAGCGGATTTGAATACGGATCGAATAAAGAGTGAAATCCCAATATCCAATAAACAGGAAATCCGAATACGGATTGAATAAAAATCACATACGGATACGAATTGATTTTTTTTATCAAAGTTCATAATGATTTTAAAAATAGCAATGAAATATAAATAAGTTGCGTCATGACAAAAGGGAGTGTCGACGTGACATGTATTCTTGACCGGAAGCAAAAAGGGGATAGGATTTCATAAATTTTGTAAGCGCTCATACCCAAAGAAATAGAAATTTATTAATATCGTTAATATATTGTATTATATTGTAACACCCCGTAATTTTCGGATTTTTCTGAAGCTTTAAAACCTATTCAATATTATACTCAAAAGAAGCGTCTCGTCGCAAGCTTTCCAACGAGCCCAAAAACGCAAAATTCCGAGTCCGGATGTGGGAGATATGCCTGTTTTAGTGAAGAGGGGTCAAGGTTTTTGAGGGAATTAAGGGTTACGGGTTTGGTTAATTAATTTCGAATTAGGGTTGTTTTAGGGTTTCTAAAACTAAGATTTTTATCCCCAATTATATAAAGACCCACACCCTTCATCTCCCCTCATTCATACTCCTTTTCCAAACCCTAATCCATCCTTTCTTCCTCCCCAAGTCATCCTCTTATCTCTTTTTCCATCTCCATCTCCAGAGAATCAAGGAGAGAACGGTGTCACCACCGTTATCAAAAACTCGCGAAGTCTCGTAGACTCGCGACAAGAAGAAGACGAGGAGGGTCATCGCAAGGGAAAGGCAACCCTCTTATCGGATTCGTGATCGGGCAATCGAGAACGTGGATCAAGAACGCGGATTGGAGGCGTACGCTAACATAGGTAACGGATCTTGACTCTCTCCCATTTATTTCGCTCACATTGCGATTCGGAGATTGTCATTATTTGGGGACGAATATTCGATTTGGATCCTTCCCCGGGACCGCCTCTTGCTGTTGGTTCTTCTCGATTTTATCCACCGGATTGATTGTTGGGGTTTCTGATTGAGTTATACCATGATTTCTTTTTCCCTGGATATAAATGGTTTTGACATCTTAAATCTGAAATTAAGAGCTCCGACGTATCAGGAAGAATTCCTCCACCTTCTCAACCTATTGTATGATTTTGTTTATTCATTTAGCAAGATAGATCTCGCTGTAGATAGTTGGGATGTGACGTTCATTTTTTTGTTATATGCCGAGATGTGCTCTTTGGATATTATGGATCACGTTAATAGCTAATATTTTTAAATGGAAAGACTGCTTTTGGGGTAACGGTTATCATTAATCCAGAAAAGAAATCTAGGGTTTAATATCCGTATCTGGAATTGGAGAGGTTTGAGTCATTAGTTAGTTTTCGTGATTTAGGATAATTAACGGAAAATTTGAAACGACTCTTGCGGATGAGTTTTATCCCGGTGGTGTTGTTTTTTTTTGTTTTCAATTTCTAGCCGATCATATTTTATTTTAGCCTATGAAATTACTAAATAAATTAGAAGAGGTATGCTGGTGGAAATTTTAATTATAGATGAATGTGGGTATATGCATGTTATATTTTGAACAGCAAGGGGGTTTAGGGAAACGAAAATTCTGGTGTGCACATTATGGGGTATAAATATGATCTCACTCTTTGTACTTAAACTTATAATACGTATGTATCATATACAATAGTTATACTATACAATAGTTACACTTAAACCTATAAGTAGTAAATGTATGGAGACAAGAATAAGGGAGGGTAGTCCTGATTTCCACGTACTCCTCGATCTGTATAGGATCAAATGTTATTCCTTCATTCATACTTTATGATAATCCAAGGTTTGTATGGTCTTTTCTCATATTCGCCTGAGTCAACAATTGATCAACAAATATTACTTATATCATGTCATCAATGATTAATTTGGTAATTATCATTATATTTTTAGGTTACCAGTAGCCTTGAGACCTTATAACTTTTACTGAATTTTGTCATTACAACCAATATGTGATCCACTAATTGTAGCATATTTATAAGTGAAATAAATGGCATTAGTAATGTAATTATGTAACTATGTTATCCATGTCTAGTTTTGGCAAGATATTATTAACGGTGTAATATGAGTAGAAGGAGAATACATACCAGATTTTCTTAAATGCTTTCATAATTATCATAGCATTGTGTAAAAGAAATCAAGAGTGAGAGTGCTCGGGCATGCTTAAAATCATTATGGTACTGGGAGACTTGTTGTCCAGTAGAAATTTATGTAGAATATAGCATGCCCTACAAATGGGTTGTGATCGTATTAAAATTTACAACCAAATGCAAGAATTGCAATGTGTTGAGGTGTGATTTTAGGATACTTGCGAGTATACCTATGATTTAAGGATTGTAGAATGGTTTGTGGTAAGAGGGTATTGAAAATCATTAAATGTTAAATACTACAAGGTGGGTGCACACCCTTGTAGTCCGGCTGAACCGACAGTGAGTCACCCCCACTCGAGGGGCATCATAGAGTGGGGTGGTGGTAGGTACTCTGGTGGAATTGAGGTGGACTGTACGGATCCGTTTTGTTACATTTTTTTTGGAGCGAGCGAGACTCCTCCGGCAGACTCGATTGACGAAGCCACGACTCTTTGGGCTAGATGCCCCCTGTCTCGAGTGTCAGAGTACCACCCACTAGACTAGCTGAAGGATCGCGTTTGCGCACAGGTTTTAGATTGCACTATGAATGAAGTGTTGCAGACTTCATCCCTAGTGCAGGATTTCTCCTTTGACGAGCGAGTCCGGGATAAGTAAATGAAAATATGAATATAGATATGTCAAGGAATTGATTTTTGGTTACGTAAAAGTTAAAGGCCTAAATTATATCTGATTGTATAATGCTAGATGCTTTTAGAATGTTCTTTTCTAAACTTGTTAAGTTTCTGCATTTGCATTGCCTACCTATACTCTCTCTTGATTATAAGTTATTTTATCCTTACTGAGTCAGTTGACTCATGAGTTACATTCTTTGGAAATCCAACAGGAAGTGTAGAGCAGGAGACAGAGGCTCATATCTTTGGTGGTGCATCTGCAGGACGTGGTTAAGGTTAAGGACTAGTTTCTTAGTAGTTGTTGCTATCTTTCATTTCCAAGTATTTATGATGTAATAAAGAGACTCTGAGGATTTATTGCTATTCCTATGTGGACTTTTGTTATCAATGAAAACTTAGATTTTTCTTCCTATATTTTTTTTGTACAAATGGTATATCATGCAGGTTGTTTATGACTGTTGTTGGGTAATAATGTGAATGGGTGTTGAGATGCGATCCCGTCGAGGCGGGGCGTTTCATATATAATGTATAATACTAATATAATATAATAGCATAAGGTTGTAGCTTATATTATATTAACTAATATATAAAATAATATTAAATATTGTATTCGGATATTCGGATCCGAATCCGGATATTCAAGCTATTACCATATCTGTATCCGTATTCGGAAAATTTTTACAACCTATATCCATATCCGATCCGTATTCGATTAATATTTGGATACGGATATCCGTATCCGATAATTTTTCGAATACGGTAAGTGGATATTCGGATATATCCGTATCCGTTTTCATCCCTAGATTTTTGTCGACGCTATCATATTGCATATCTATCACCGACCCGGATTGTCTGTTGTAAAACAGCAGGTGTTGTATTACACTGGACCGTCCGATCGAGATCAGACGACTTTTCTAAGGAGCTGGGGATAGTAGGCCACCTACAAGGACTGTCTGATCGCGATCGGATGGTCCACTGTAATACATATTACAGCACCTGCTGTATTGCAGCAGCTCTTGCATCCATCGCATGTCAATATTTGACCATTTCTTATTTTGTTTGGACAACACAAATATAAACCATTTTCATTGAAATTTCTATCTTGCATGTAGAAGTAGTAAATTTTGATACATACGGCAAAATTATATATTAATCATCACAAATCCACAAATATTATCACTGCAATCCAAGGACATGAAACATGAGATCATTCCACATATCTATTGGGCCGGGCAAGCACCAATGCACGCAGTCATGACGCACCGGTTCGCCGGCCCAGTCCGACTGGCCGAACCGGTTAGGGTGCCCGTCCGGCCTCAGCAGCATGGCCGACGTCACGTCGAGCAACTTGAACTCCAACCCTCTCTTCACCCCCATCTCCTTCACCTCCGCGAACTCGGCCAGCTGATCCTCGTATAACCTCCTATCCTTCTCACTTAAACTAGTCTCGTTCCTCGCGAACGGTCTCCTCCTCGTGCAACTACCGCCCGTATTCCACTCCCCGTTCTCGAAGTGACCCGGCGAGACGGTCCGGAGGATCGTCGTCCCCTTGAACCCCCTCGATCCGACTATAGCTCGCAATGCGGTTCGAAACGCCCCCTTGTTGCTATAATAGAGATCTAGGACGGGGATGTTGTCTTTCAAGTAGTAGTTACTACCGACGATCTTTCCTTGATTGAAGAAGACTGAGGGTCGGGTGAACCAGTTCCCTGCGGAGACGACTAAGTAGTCGAATTGGGCGAGTGAGGAGGCCCAATTGGGGTCGGGTTGGTCGAGATGGAGGTTCCAGGGGCCAGCCCAGTGGATCCCTTCGAGGTAGACCTCGTCGGCCCTCACGAGGAATGGCGAAAAAAAGTAAGAGATGGTGAAGTTGTGCGAGGGGTAGAACATAGTCTTGTGCGAGGGGTAGAACACAGTCGTGAAGTTGTCGTCTCGCGTTTTCGATACCTGCGATCGGAGAATCGTAGAAAATCAGTCATTGCATTGCCAAGAGTAGAATTGTCTTAGAAGTTGAATCAACATATTTTTCGAAAAAAATAAAAAAAAATACGAATTTTCATCTTTTTTTAAGGTAAAAAGTAATTATAATTAAGTTTAAGGAGCATTTTGTAATTAACGCATGTTTGTGAATGGATTATGGGTAATTTGAATAACAAGTAATTACATCTTTTTAAGCCACGTGATCTTAAAATAAAAATACTTTCAGGTAAAAAGCGACGCTTTTCAAAAGCTTCACAACATTTAAGTTTAATCTTAAAAGGCAACCAAAAAAAGGCACCATTTGTGTTCCTTGGTTGTAAAGTTTCTATGTATTAAAACAAAATTACACAAAAGTCTTTGAAATATAAATATAATTTTAATGTCATATCTGAACTTTAAAAGTATCTTTAATATTTTTCTCAGTGTGGTTTTAATTGTTGTAATTTGATGTTAAATGAACAAAAGGATCAACTAAATTTTAATAGTTAAGATCACATTATTAAGACAAAAATTAAAGATTGGGTATCACATCGTTGCTTTCCAAAGTTTACGTGTGCCTTTGAAATCAGGTGTATAGTTCAGAGGCTTTTTTGAAATTTTACTCGAATATTCTTCTGCAATATAGCAATTATTTTTAAAAGTAAATTACAAAAAGTCCCAGAACTATGCACCTAATGTCATCCTTGAATTTAAAAAGTAAGAATGTGGTACCCGAATTTTCAAATTTGTCTTAATGTGGTCCCTGACTATTGAAATTTAAGGTTAAAATGACGAAATAATCAACTAAATTTCTATGGAGAAGCACCACATTGAGACAAATTTGAAAGTTCAAGTACCACATTGTTACTTTTTGAAGTTTATGTATGACGTTGAAATCAGGTGTACAGCTCAGGGATTTTTTTGTAATTTACTCTATTTTTAAACTTGGAAGGTTTCTGAGGCCATAATGTAAATACGAGAAAGGTAGGAGAGTAAGTGCTAACGTAATATTTTGCAGGGTACAAACGCAAAAATCCCAAATACAGGAATTAGAAAAGCTGCCGACAATACGATGACATTAATACGGCCGTAACTCCACCACGGATTGCTCGTTGAAGAGGATCGACTGGATCGACTAGAAAATTGCGAAAGAAAATTTAAACATTATTCAATCCGTGATAAGCTGGTTCAATCTAATCCGACAACAATCAACTTCGATTTCTCGAGAATTTGTATAGATATGTACACTCACAGTGGAAAGGAGGCACAGGAGGGATTGCATATGGTTTCTAGCCAAGGAGTCTCCGACGAACGCCATCCGCCGCCCCCTCACCGCCTCCAAGAACACCAGGGCATCGAGCCGCGGCAGCGGCCCGCACCCGTCCGGCCTCCACCGCCACCGCAGGAACCCGCGATCGGGCCGGCCATTCCTCAAGCAATCCTGGCGGTCATGTATGGTCCTGCACGTCTCGGTGGTGTACCTCGGCCCGTCGGGATCCAGCACCCAATCCCCCCGCGATGTGTCGCATACGACGCCGTCCGACGGCGGAGGGAGGGGTATTTTGGGAAGGACGGTGGTGGTTTCGGTCGGGCGGAGTGAGGTGGAGGAGAACAGGAATAGGAATAGGAGGGATAGGAGGAATATGGATAGTAGGAATTGGTGATATCTTCGTGCCATGGAGAGGAATTGGAAGCTTTTGGAGCATTCACATCTACATGACAACATAGGGAAGAGTCAAAGGCAGAGAGAGGTGTGTGCATTACATGTAGGTCCTTCAAATTATAGAAAATTTCGTGTCAGTCCTCAGCTTTTCTTTCCGCTTTCTCGGGAGTTGAAAGCGTGAAGAAATTCGCTGGGAGAGCAAGTATAAAAGCTTGGGATGGTGGTTAAAATATTATTTGAGGGTTTATTGTATAAAATTTCCAAGAAAATTGGGAGAAGAAGGTGTGGGAGAGGTTAAAATACTAAACCCAAGTTGCCAAATTAAAATAATGGGTGAAGTACTGTGGGAAGTTTCCTCCAAATGGTCAAGATGTCATGTCGCTCAAAGAGGAATTATTCTCCTAATATAATTGAAATCAGAGCGGATCGGTGAGTTCAACCCGTTGGATCGGTAAATTAGACCTAGATCGGTCCGATTAATTGATTTTTACGGTTCAGATTAAATTGGCGTGATTTTGATTCAACCAATAGTCTGATTGAGTATATGCAATCCAATGTAACTCGGTTCAATTGAAAATGAATCACTTAAGCACAATTCAAATTTGAATTTATATTAATATAATAATAACTGTAACGAGTGTTAATAACACTCATGACCTCTTATTATTCATTGTAGAGTATTAACCACTACTCCACTTCAACTTTTTGAAAGAAATGGATAATAAATATAATTATATACAGTTTACATACAATATAATACAAGATAATAATAGTGATTATTAGTGGTTTTTATTGAATTATTTAAGCACGGAGAGTAATAATTTGACTTTAGCATGATGAATCTGAGATTCATCAGGTACCCATTTCCACTATCAAAGGGAAATTGGCTCTGATACTACATTGTCACGTCCCGAATCTCGAAACATGGGAAACATTGCGGAAGCATCTCAAAACAATTAATTTTTTCTTCGAGTCCATGAGAGAGTAGTCCATTAACCATAATCATCAAAGTGCCATACAATAATGGAAGAATAAATGAAATTAATCAATAAATAAAAAACACATAAAGTATGAACTAAAGTATAAAATTAAATGAGTCTATTAATAACATTATGATGCTATATGGATTTCCGTGGACAGATTGACGAATTCTACCCATTTCTTGCAGATGAAGAAGAAGGAATTAGTTACGAGTTTGGAAAAATTGTATATGAATAATATTGTGAAACATCATGGTATACCAGTCTCTATTGTTTCTGATCGAGATGCAAGATTCACAAGAAGATTTTGAAAAAAAACTTCAGGAGGCTTTTAGTACAAAGCTGAAGTTCAGTATTGCTTTCCATCCTCAAACAGATGGTCAATCTGAAAGAACTATTCAGTTTCTCGAGGATATGCTTATAGCATGTTCATTGGATCATGCCCTTCGATTATGCCCGTAGTTGGGATTGAGAATCTTCCACTTATTGAGTATGTCTATAACAATAGTTATCAAGGTAGCATTGGAATGGCTCTGTATGAAGCTCTCTATGGGAGGCCATGTAGATCCTCCTCTTTGTTGGAGCGAGGTAGGTGAAAGAAGATTGCTCGGACCGAAACTTATGCAGAAGTGTACTGATAAGATCAACCTGATTAAGAAGAAGCTATTGATAACTCAAAGCATACAAAAGAGTTATACGGATAGCCGTCGTAGAGAATTAGAATTTGCAGTTGGTGATCATGTTTTTTTCTCAAGATTTCTCCAACTCGTGTATTGAGATTTGGACGACAAGGAAAACTTAGTCCAAGATACATCAGTCTTTTTCAAGTGTTGGATAGGATAGGTGACGTAGCCTATCGCATTGCACTGCCACCACAATATTCGCACATCCTCAACGTCTTCCATGTCTCCATGTTGCAAAAATACATTCATGATCCATCTCATCAAATTCATTATGAATCCATTGAAGTTCGTAAAAACTTATTGTATGAGGAGCGTTCTTCGCATATTGTTGATCATCAAGAACATCAGCTAACAAGAAAAACTATCAAGATGGTAAAAGTTGCTTAGTATAATCACTCAGATAGGAAGACTGCATGGGAACTTGAAGATGAAGTTCGCGAAAAGTATCCCAAACTTTTATGTATATCTTTTGAATTTCGAGAACGAAATTTCTATTAAGAGGGGTAGAGTTGTAACATCTGAATTTAGATAAGGGGTGTTTCGCTTTAAAAAATTAATTTGAAATCTTTACATATATGAAATAGGATAAAAGGTTTATAGAAGGTGTTTTATAAATATACCAAAACAACATAAAAAAATACCCAGAAATCGCACAATATGACATTAATATAAAAAAATGGAAAAACATAATGGCAACAGGATCGTTGAAAAAATATAATTAATTAAAGAGAGATGATAGGTTGTTTTGATCGTCCACCAGATAAAGAATGGTCTTGCGGTTTTTTTTTAAATTCATGCCGTTACTTCACATATCCCTTATCTCATCCTCTCATTTGAGTCTTTTAAAAAAACGTGCATGCTCTCTTCATAAAATACCTCAAATTCTACTATCCCTTCCATACTTCTTGTTTTTTTTCCGATCAAGTCGAGTCATTCCGTATAGATTGAGGTATTCTTCCGAATTTTTTTCTCGAATTCTTATGCAATAATCTCTGAGACCTACCGGTTGAATACAACATACTTTACATAAGGTAGCTTCTAATTAACCATTACCCACTTTGATCAAGTTGTGTTGTTATATAATGAAACTTGAATTACTGTGTGTTAAAGATGTCAAATCCATAGAGTTTCAAGTCACTTTACTTTGCACGCATATTGCGATTTCATCTCCGTGTGATTATTGGATCAACCTTTAATGATTGGTGTTGTAATTGACCCAATAGGATGCTAGAGCAACTTGTATGTAAGTTCTAACATGGTCTGACATCAGTGCACCCTTAATTAATATCTTTTTATTTTGATCTTAAAATTAAGTAACAACATTCACAAAAAATCAATATTGATGATCATACCCCAATAGTTTGTGAGCTTTTGGAGTTATTGAAAGGTTTGCCTGGATAAGGATCCACTCTATCATTGCATTCCTAAAAATGATGTTGATAGTTAACTTAAAAATGATGTTGATTGTTAACTTACAATAGTGGTTAACCAATGATAAATATTGAATAGTAGTCCCACGTAGGAATGTTGAAAATAAATAATTAAATAAAAAGGATAGAACTGGACATTTGCTAAATGTGTAAATATCAACGGTTGGGAATTCGGATTGTAGGATAAGATTTATTATGACATGCGCATGACATTAAAATATATCTCTTTTGTTTAGGTGATAACTTATTTCCGATGACCGAAAAACTAACGGATCCATCCATCTCAAAATTCTAAACAAGATATGTACATTAAGTTATGTCGCATACCGTAGAGTGTCATGGTGAAAGTATTTCACCAACTCTCATTCAACAGGTTATGTACATCCTAAATGATGAAAGATCAACCTAGCCAACGTGGCCTATGAAAGCGCTTTCATATCAGAAGGTGAGAAAATATTTTCTTTTCTCTTTGACGCATGTGCCAAAACCCCCTTATTAACTATCGCCATTCCACCAACCCTCCTAACGCGAAAGAGAAAAGCCATACCGAACTATCAAACGAATGACATCTTCTTCTGGAAATCCTAGCTATTCTTAGCATGATATTGGGGAATCTCATTGTTATTACTCAAACAAGCAGCACGTCCGGTCTACCTTGCGCTGCTGCCGCCGTTTCTAGGATCGACCGACGCTTCGCTATCTTATGCCCGAAAAGTTCTCTTCTTGAGCGATCTATTCTAGACGGACAAGAGCAAAACCAAGCAAACGAAGCATAGCTCGAAGAGAAGATCCAATAGGTCATTCGTGCGGAAAGCAGACATCTGTCTGTCCATGAAAAAGTCCCCTCACGTCCCCTACCCCCACCCGCGGACTGCTAGTAGCTTTTCACTCTCCTTGCTTATTGTCGTCCCTTGCCTCCTGTCTGCTTACGAAGAGGTAGGCCAGCAATGCCAAAAGCGAGAGACTCTTTCCTTTGAGCCTGGGGATCTTCTTATTCCGACAAAAGCTCGTGAGCTTATTCTTCTAGTGTCCAAAGTCAGATGTATTTAGACTTATCAGAAGCTCGAAACCTCGCCTCCTCCCGCTCTATTCCAGCCTGATCCCCCCGCTCTAATCATTTTTCCGATAGAGCTGAGCAGATGTGATTCCGTTTTTTCGTGAAGGAAGGATATGTGCCAATCAGCCTACGGTCAATCACCGGGCCGAACACTGCGTCGAAGGGGGAATTGGCCCAAAAATGAGATAGGGGTCAAGACGCTGCCGGGTCCCGCGACTAGACTTTCTACATAATCAAACTTCACTAAGTTTTTGAGAGGTGATAAAAAATAGACAATTTGGAATTTTAATTTCCATATAACGATACTTTATAAAAAACATTTTATTTTTCATCAAAACGATGCACTTAACCTTATGGGCATTGTTTATGTAATTTAAAGTTTTGATAAGTAATACCTCATTAAATATATGCCGTTGTTTGCTGCTGTTGTGTTCATAAAACCTTAAAAATATGATATGCATACTATGAAAATTATTGATGTTGTTGTTGGGTTGTATTTTTAATAGAACGATAATTATCGAATTTATTTGAGATTTTTACATTTATAACTTTGAGTAGTTCTGCAATTACAATCATAACCTCGCATAATCATGAATTACACCCATAATCTTCAATAGTCTTAAATCTTACACAACTTCCATCCAATTTTTCGTTAACGGTATCCGTCAAACATTTTACATTTTCTACCTTTTAAGTTCTATTATTTACAAATGAGTACACTACCCCTCCTACCTCCTCCCCCCTCCACATCTTCCTCCCCTCCTCCTCCTCATCGACAACCACCTCCTCCCCCTCCCCGTCGACCACCTCCTCTTCCTCCTCGTAGATCACCATCTCCTCCCCGACGACCACCTCCTCATCCATGCCGAACACCTCTTCCTCCGGAACCAACCTCACCACCCCTCCACCACATCCCCCTCCTTGCCAAACACCTCATCCAACAGCATCAACCTCCCCTTATGCCCCCTTGCCGACCTCCTCCTCCAGCACCAACTTCCCCTCCCCACTGACCATCTCCTCCTCCTCCAGCACTAACCTCCCCTTCAACCCCCCCCCCCCCCCCCCCCGGCGACCGACCACCTCCTCCTGCTCTTCCTTCCCCCTGTCGACCACCTCCTCCTCTCCCAAAGATCCCACCTTTTCCCCTGCCAAGCCCTCGTTCCGTGAAAGCCTGATCCCCCGCAACTCCACCATCGTCGCCACTCCCGTGGAACCCCCATCGCCAGCCTCCACCATCGTCTCTGACAACAAAACCCACCCTCGCCTGCAAGCCCCCATCCCCCCACCGCCTCCGGCAGCAGAACCCAACCCAGTCTGCAAGCCCATTACCCCCACCGCCTCTCGCAAGCAGAACCCATTTTCACCTCCCCCTCCCCTCCGGCCCGCAAGCCCCTCTCAGTCTCCCCCTGCCGACCTCGCAACGCCCCTTGCCCCCCACCGACTTGCAACTTGACATACCCAAACCTCTCGGCAGCAAGATTCTTGCAAGCACGCCTCGATCTTCCAAGAATTTTTTTTCTTGTTTTTTTAATTTTGGCTAATCCTAATCGTTGTATCGTAGGTTGGTTAGATTAACTTAACATATTAAACTAAAAAATAATTATGGAATGTGAGACATGGTGACTATATGGGGTTCTTGGTGTAATTCACGATTATGCAGGACTATGATTGTAATTCCATAATTATTCAGGGATATGGATGTAAAAATCCAAATTATTTTTGTTTCGATGAAAAATAGGATGCATATGATAGAACGTGTAGGTAATTTACCCAATTTTCCGAGGGGGAAATATTTATTTTCGGGGTATTCTTCTCATTTATTTTCCCGAAATAAATTTCATATTTTAATTAATATTAAGCACAAGTCTCCTTTAGTTTGCCTATGGTTTACACATATGCTCTAAAATCCATCATCCAATCCAATCTCACTATCAACAAATAGAATAAAGAGTGGATAGAATCAGATCGAACGAAAAAAGAAGTTTAAATAAAACAAAATTTCATACTTATTTTCATCAAGTCTCCCTGGATCATTCTTTATGATTTTATATAAAGCATGGATCGAATCGGATTGAATAAAATCCATAATCCAATTCAATCCAATCCGATCATCATCTAATTAATAGAGTAAGAATCATATCATATCATATGATAAAGAAGTTTATATAAAACATCATTGCACAGTGATTTTCGTTTTCGTAGAACTCGTATGATTTTAAACTAGCCCAATTCTTCGAAGAAAATCCTTAAATCATACGTTGCTCGTAAGGTCGTCGGAGCGGTTGATGGCGGCTCCGGCTCGATCCCCGGGTTTACCGAGCAGTGATGCACAAAGGTTGAGATGCCATAGCTAGCTAAGCTCAAGTGGGTTCGGTTGCATTCTCCACTATCTCTTTAGTGCCAAATCGAATTCGTGAGTTAGTGACACTTAGGTCAAAAGCTAATATTCATATACCATTCTTTTTCCTATGTTGATGACCATGGATTTCTTTGAGCTATAGGTCACGTGCTTATATATTATTTTACAAGGACTATATCAAGGGTAAAATGAGTTGAAGCTGACTTGGCGACCTTCGTCGAGATCGAATTCCCTATATTATGCCATTTAAGTTTTGTGCGAAACAGAATCTTCTACGATTTCCATTTAGACAGTCATTTTTTAACGGCTCGAGGGGCAGCTCAATTTTACCAATATATCAAACTATTTACTGAACATGATCATTTTCTTTTGCACCAAATCTGATTTTTGTCGAAGCAATCATATTGCATATCTATCTCATGTCAATATATGATCATTTATTCTTGAAAAAATGGGGTTGTCCTCCAGCTATTTTTCCGCAATTTTTTGAATTTTTTGTAAAATATCACAATGTGTATTATCTATATATCCATTTCTATGTCAGTCGAATTTCGTCAGAAATAGAAACTCATATGCCCTCCATCTAGAACAAATAATTTTAACAATCTAAACATTGTTGTAATCGACTTGTTCTAAATGAAGGGCGTAGAAGTCTCTGTTTCTGATAAATTTTGAATGTTGGAGGGATATATAGATTAATATACATGGTAATGATATTTTCCAAAAAAAATAAAAAAATTGCACTGTTAGCTTTTGTCTAATATGATAACGGATTGGATGCATCTTTGTCCCTTTGCATAACTAATTGCAATATTAGCTTTGGAATCATATGAACTCCTCTTATTCCACGTGAACACTCTCTCTCTCTCTCTCAAATATATATATATATATAGAGAGAGAGAGAGAGAGAGAGAGAAAGAGCTTTTACAAAGTGAGAGAGAGAACATTTCCCATTAGCACTCATATTTTTAGAGGTTTTTACTATTATTTCCGCAAAATTTCTATTATATTACTATTATAATTTTTACAAAAAAAATCAAATCTTAAATTAATATAAAATAATGTGTATTATTATTCGTATTACATACTTTTCTATTTTTACACATAATTCTTTCGTATTAATAAAAGATTTACTTTTCGTGAAAATGATAATCAATAGTACCAATATAATATAGTGTTTAAAAAATAATAAATATTTTGCTCGAAATATTATAAACATTTGCAAGATTGAGCTTGCTCGTTAGAATCCTCGTGAGCTCTCTCTTCAATAAAAATTAAAATACTAAGGGGCTTATCGTATTTGCACTCAGATTAGGCCCCACCTAAGCTACGTATCAAACCCGGAAAATTTTCGGATTTGACCTGAATAAAATAACGTATAAAATCACGTAAAATCAATCTATTTTCTACACGTATTTTGATCTTATAATTCTATCTGTTTCTATTCATCATAATCATCACAAATCCACAAATATTATCACTGCCATCCAAGGACACGAAACATGAGATCATTCCACATATCTATTGGGCCGGGCAAGCACCAATGCACGCAGTCATTAGGCACCGGTCCGCCGGCCCGGTCCGACCGGCCGAACCGGCTAGGGTGCCCGTCGGGCCTCAGCAGCATGGCCGACGTCACGTCGAGCAACTTAAACTCCAACCCTCTCTTCACCCCCATCTTCTTCACCTTCGCAAACTCGACCAGTTGATCCTCGTACAATCTCCTATCCATCTCCCCCAAACTAGTCTCGTTCCTCGCGAACGGCCTCCTCCTCACGCAATCCCCGCCCGTATTCCACTCCCCGTTCTCGAAGTGAGCCGGCGAGATGGTCCGGAGGATCGTCGTCCCCTTGAACCCCCTCGATCCGACTATAGCTCGCAATGCGGTTCGAAACGCCCGCTTGTTGCTATAATAGAGATCGAGGACGGGGATGTTGTCTTTCAAGTAGTAGTTGCTACCGACGATCTTTCCTCGATGGAAGAAGACCGTGGGCCTGGTGAACCAGTTCCCCGCGGAGATGACTAAGTAGTCGAATTGGTCGAGCGAGGAGGTCCAATTGGGGTCGGGTTGGTCGAGATGGAGGTTCCAGAGGCCAGCCCAGTGGATCCCTTCGAGGTGGCCCCCGTCGGCCCTAACGAGGAATGGGGACCAGATGGAAGAGATGGTGAAGTTGTGCGAGGGGTAGAACATAGTCTTGAAGTTCTCGTCGCGCGTTTTCGATACGTCCTTCGGGTGATTTACCTGTGATTGGAGAATCGTAGAAAATCAGTCACTGCATTGACAAGAGTAGAGTTGTCTTAGAAGTTGAATCAATATCTTTTTTTCGAAAAAAATAAAAAAAATACGAATTTTCGTCATCTTTTTAAGGTAAAAAGTAATTATAATTAAGTTTAAGGAGCATTCTGAAATTATCGCGAGTTTAGGGATGGATTATGGGCAACTTAAATAAATATTAATTACAACTTTTTATGTGGCGTGATATTAAAATAAAAGTACTTTCAGGTAAAAGGCGACGCTTTTCAAAAGCTGCACATTTAAGTTTAATCTTAAAAGGCAACAAAAAAAAGCTCGATTTGTGTTCCTTGTTTGTAAAGTTTCTCTGTTTTAAAATATTTTAAGTAAATTTACACGAAAGTCCTTGAAATATATACAATTTCAATATCACATATGAACGTTCAAATGTAACAATGTTGTAACCTACCTTTAATATTCGTCTCAATGTGATTGAATTTTTGTAATTTAATGCTAAAAGAACAAGAGTTTAATGGGGCTGCCCCCCACCATTTTCGATTTTTTTTTTGAAAAATATCTTCATGTGTATTCATCCCTATATCCCTCCTATATGTCATTCGAATTTCGTCAGAAACAGAGACTCCTACGACCTCCATCCAGATAGTCATTTTTTAACGGTAACAGGATTTTTTAAATCGACACCATCTCGATGGAGGCCGTAAGAGTCTCTGTTTCTGACAAAATTCGAATGACATATAGGAGGGATATATGGATGAATATAAATGCAATATTTTTCAAAAAAATAAAAAAATACCGAAAACGACGCAGGAGCAACCATTGTTCAAAGAACAATACAATCTAGTAAATTTTAATAGTCACGGATCAATAAATTTTAAAAATTAAGCATCACATTGTTACTTTCCAAAGTGAACGTGTGACATCGAAATCAGAAGTATAGTTCAGAGGTCTTTTTTGAAATTTCCCTCGAATATTTTTCTGCAATATAGCTATTATTTAAAAAAAATATAAACTGTTGGACATTGGTATGACTGTAAAAATCTAAATTGAAACCTAATCAGTTTTATGTCCCGTTTGGACTTCAAGGACTTGTTGTTGGCTGTAAACTTAAAAGGTTTATGACGCCATAATGTAAATACGAGAAAGGTAGGAGACTAAGTGCTAATGTGATATTTTGCAGGGTACAAACGCAAAATCTCAAAAACAAGAATTAGAAAAGCTGCTGACAATATGATGACATTCAAGGTATAAGAATAGAAAAAAACACGTGGAAATAATGCTTCAAATAAAGAGACGGGAAGTCATTCGATCATGATCGAGCGGTTCTTAAGATTTTGTACTTTTTGTAAGCTTCTGCTGTGTAAAATTGTGTGCATAGCTTTAGTAGTCAAAGTCATATTAATACGGCCATAACTCCACGACGGATTGCCCGTTGAACAGGATCGATTCGATCGACTAGAAAATTGCGGAAGAAAATTTAAACACTATTCAATCTGTGATAAGCTGGTTCAATCTAATCCAACAACAATCAACTTTGATTTCTCGAGAATTTGTATATACATATGTACACTCATAGTGGAAAGGAGGCACATGAGGGATTGCATCTGGTTCCTAGCCAAGGAGTCTCCGACGAACGCCATCCGCCGCCCCCTCACCGCCTCCAAGAACACCCCGGCATCGAGCCGCGGTAGCGGCCCGCACCCATCCGGCCTCCACCACCAACGCAGGAACCCGCGATCGGGCCGGCCATGCCTCAAGCAATCCTGGTGGTCCTGTATGGTCCATCACGTCTCGTTTGTGTACCTCGGCCCAACCTGATCCCGCACCCAATCCCCCAACGACGCGTCGCATACGATGCGATCCGACGGCGGGGGGAGGGGTATTTTGGGAAGGACTGTGGTGGTTTTGGTCGGGAGGAGGAAGGTGGAGGAGAATAGGAATAGGAATAGGAGGGATAGGAGGAATATGGATAGTAGGAATTGGTGATATCTTAGTGCCATGGAGAGGAATCGGAAGCTTTTGGAGCATTCTCATCTACATGACAACATAGGGAGGAGTCAAAAGCAGAGAGAGGTGTGTGCATTACATGTAGGTCCTTCAAATTATAGAAATTTTCGTTTCAGTCCTCCAACTTTTCTTTCCGCTTGCTCTGGAGTTGAAAGCGTGAAGAAATTCGCAAGCTTGGGATGGTAGTTAAATATTTTTTTTTTATGAGTAATGGTAGTTAAATATTGTTTGAGGGTTTAGTGTATAAATCTTCCAAGAAAATCGGGAGAAGAAGCTCCGGGAGAGGCCAAAATACTGAGTATGATGGATACGTATATAACGTGGTTTATATTCCATCCATTTTTCAAGGAGGTGTGATTAATTTTTCTCTCAAAAAAGGCAGTGGTATTACAAAGAATCCGCATACGTAATTATTTACAGAATGTAGGGATAGTTGCGCCATAGAAACTATTTAGAAGAATATCTGTGTAAATGTTATAAACAAAATGGTCTAAGATGTCATGTCGCCCAAAGAGGAATTATTCTCCTAAATATAAGTATTACTTTACGGCAATGTTATTGAAATCAGATTCGACCGGTTGGACGGATCCGATTAATTGATTTGCATAGTTCGGATTAAAATTTTAGTTCAATCAACGGTCTGATCGAGTATTTGCAACCCGATTCAATTTCGATCGAAAATGAATCACTCAATGATAATTCACATATGAATTTATATTAAAAGAATAATAATTATAATGAGTGTTGAACTCATGATCCATTACTATAGCGTACTAACCACCTACTCCACTTCAACTTCTTGAAAGAAGTGGATAATACATATAATTATGATATTGCTATGCTAGATTATTTATTCAAATCTTATTTATGATTATAGGAATACTATTTAGTATTGTATATTTGAGAAAATATTTTATATATACAGTAAGATATTTTAATTAATTATTCATTTCAATTGTATTTGAATTTGTACTGTGCATGTTCTCATTCATTCTGATCTAATTACCTGGTTCAACTCTTTTTCCTTATTGATTTGGTTTAATCTCATTTTATAAAATAATGACATAATCATTCTATTGAAGCAACTTGATTCAATGGTCCAACCTGATTTAACCTTTTATTGGAATTTCTCGTTCAATCTCCTATTCAATTTCAAAAGCTTTACTTTATTGTGACCAGAAAAAAAGTATAATTAATTAAGGAAAAGAGATGGATTGTGACTTTGAGGGGAAAGGAATATTGGGATTTTCACACATGGTCCCTAAAATTTCGTCGGCTTTCACACGAATCCTATACAATCTTATTGATGACACTATGATCCCTATGACAAATACCCTCCCCCTCTTCCACCATAAATGGTAACATTTTGATCATTGAGTCAAAATGATTAACAAGATTTTCCTCATTATTCCTCTGTCATAGAACTCTCCCGCAAAAAACACAACTAATTACCAATTTATCGAACATAATCCAAATATCCTTCCTTATCCTCTATCTCCTACCAATCAGAAAAGGGATTTTTACACGTATAACCCTGAGCACTTCCGCAATTACAATCATAACCATGCACAATCATGAATTACATGAAAAATTCCGGATAGTCACTCTGGTTCACACTCATAACCCTCCTTGAGTTTAATATGTTAACTCAACCATATGAATGACTTAATCTAAATCTATGATCTAAGATTAGGATTAGCCAAAATAAAAAATGAAAGGAAAAAAATAAATGACAAGGCGGAGGCAGGCTTACAGGCGGATGCAGCGATGGGGGGAGGGGGCTTGCTGGCGAAGGCGGGCATGGGGGAGGGAGGGGATGGGGCTTCGTTAAAGCTCGTGGGTGCAGGTGCTGGGGGAGGGGTGGCTTCGAGGAGGAGCGACAACAGTGGGAGGACAACTTCATTGCAGGTCGGTAGGAGGAGGGCTTCGAGCTTCGAGCAAGTCGGGGGGCTTCGAGCTTCAGCGGCGGGCTTCGAGCAGAGAAAAGATCGGCTTGAGGGGGGGGATGAGCTCGGTGGCCTTCGAGCAGGGCACGAACATGGGTCGATGGGGAAGGGGGTGGGGAGCACTGCTCGGGGGTCTTCGAGGAGGATCGGAGGTGGGGAGGAGAAGCTCGGCAGGGGGAGGGGAGCTCAGCAAGCTTCGAGAGAGGAGAGGCTCAAATGATGGAGAGAACGATGACATGCTTTGCAAATAACAATGAGTTTTAGGGGTAGTTTTGTCTTTTTCAGTGGACATCGTCAAATATAACAGGTATCCCAAACAGAATATAACACGGAGTTATGTCATATAAGAGTCAAGCATTTACTCGGGGTTTCTTGTAATTCATGATTATGTAGGGTTTATTATTATAATTTTGGAATTACTCAGGATTATGGGTGTAAAAATTCCATCAGAAAATAGCAAATAACTACTACTTATCCCTCATTCTTCCTTCTTTATTCTCTCCCTCCAGGCTCCAACTGAACAGTAATGATCATATGCCTTTTTCCTTATTCCTCTGCTGAGCGGCCCTAAAGATTAGGGTAGTCATGCCGTAGTTTTAAAGATTATAGGGATCGTGGTGTAATTGGAAAGGATTTTAAGTGTCATTTATTAAATTTCTTCAAAAAAATTTGGCAAATCTCGCATGCCCTTGCAAAACTAAAATCCTAACTCGTAGAAATTGATAAGCACAATAATATCAATATGGGTACTTTTTTTTCACTAGTAGGTTTGAACTCTGATCCTTTAGAGTGGGAGCCACTGCTTCTACCACCAAACCATTAGAGGGGTTCTTGGGTACTTTGTTAATTAGACATCAATGCATTGATGGAATGGAAAATTCCAAAAGCAGAAGGCCACCGAACGAAGTTGAAGAGAATGTCCAAATTCCGAGGCCCCCCAATTATCCATAAACCTGTACTCTTGACTTGAGTCGATAACACGTGTTGTTAGGGATGCAAACTGAGGATATAGATATAGATATATGTATTATCGTATCTTTATTCATTTTTGAATACGAATACGGGAATGGATACGGGTATTGATGGATATTAGAACTATCTTATCATATCCTTAGAAAATAGATACGAATGTAAAACGGATACTGATCGCATACGACTAATGTTAGAAATACTCGATAGAATCAACTTAAATATATACGAATTGGATGGAAAACACGTGAAATAAGTTTAGTATATGTATTTGTATCATAAAAATTATACAGATATGGTAAAAGAAAGTATAAAATGATGTTATATATAGTTAAAAATAAATCTATGACTATATTTATATACGAAAACAGATATACGATTACATATACGGATGTTCACGGATATCAAAACGATATCCATATCCGCATTCATTTTAAAATAGATACGGATACGGATGTCAAAATCTGTATAAAATGGATACGACGACAGATCGGATACAGTCCTACAGATATATCCATAACCGTTTGCATCCAGTGTTATTCTTCCTCTCCAGAGAGTTTCCAAGGGCCATATCATATGATCTTACTTATGCAGGTTTATATATAAGCAAATTAGAGGTGCACGTAAATCCAACGGGGTTATTTAGCTTTATTCGTGCCCATTATTAACCTTTTACAGTCCACTCCATAAAATATCACAATCCAACCCAATTGGATCAGAATATTCAGATTTTGTTACTTACGCATCTCCTCTTATGGATGAAAATTTATGTGAAAATATTCGTATTCGATAATGTATTCATTTTATACATATTTCGATGTCCGTATTCATATTCGTTTTAAAATAGGTGCAGATATGGATATTACTTCTACATTCGCTGATATTCGTATTGTATTTTTATTTTTGAACATAAGTATAGTAATAGATTTATTTATAAATATGCGTAACAATATTTTACGATTGCATTCACCGTTGTTGATATAATTATTATGAAATTACAATATTGTGTATCTTAAATTCATTTTTATTTTTAATTTCAGTGTAGAGTTGCATATGGAATCAATAACAACAATAAAGCCTTTTCCCACAATTAAGTAGGGTTGGCTACGAGGATTTTTCATCTCCATTCAGATCTATCTTGGATCAATATCGGGCTTATATCCAAAAACCTAATCCCTTCGTATAGTCTCTTTCCAACACTTCTTAGACCGTCCTCACCCTCTTTTAGTCGGCTCAACATCCCAACACTCGCATCTCCTAACTGGTGTATCAACTGACAACTAAAATAATATATAGAATACCGACTAAAATAGTATTTAACTAAGGACAGGGTTGTTAATTGAATTGAAGCATCCGAATTTGATTATGATTCGTTCGATAGTAATTCAGAAATAATTCGATTCGAAGTGAATTGAATTGAATATGAATTCCAATCATAGATTCGATTCTCAAACGAATTGAATTTGAATTAGCTTGAATTCGTTTGATAAAAATTTGATTTGATTCGATATATATATATATATCGAAAAATGGGGCTGCCCCTTAGGGGTAGCCAACATGGCTGCCCCCACCCTATTTTTTGGCAATTTTTTTTTATTTTTTTGAAGAAAAGAAAATCATGTATATTCATCCCTATATCCCTCCTATATGCCATTCAAATTTCGTTAGAAACAGAGACTTCTACGACCTCCATTCATATGTCATTTTTTTAACGGTCGCAGGATTTTTTAAATTGACCCTGTCTTGATGGAGGTCGTGGGAGTCTCTGTTTCTGACGAAATTTGAATGGCATATAGGAGGGATATAGGGATGAGTATACATGTCGATATTTTTCAAAAAAAATAAAAAAAATTATCAAAAAATGAGGCGGGGCAGGTGTAAATTCATTACTAAATCCATATATTATATCATTCAACTTTCATGTGAAACAGAGACTCCTACGACCTCCATCCAAACGGGGTCGATTTAAAAAATCATGTTACCGTTAAAAAATGACTGTCTGGATGTAGGCCGTAGGAGTCTCTGTTTCGCATGAAATTTTAATACCATAATATAGGGATATAGTGATGAATATTCATGGAAAAAATTTTCAAAAAAATAAAAAAAATGGTGAAAATGGGGCGATGGGAGCCAAGTTAGCTCCCCCCAGGGGGCAGCCCCATTTATCCCTATGTATGTATGTGTGTGTGTGTATATTCATATATACAAACATCCATACATACGTATAACACTACATTTTATTTAGCTATAAAATTACCTCTTCTGTAAATATGATTAGTTTATAGTGGATTTTATAAAATACTCGTAAAAGCATTAAAAAATTAATATTCACTCAAATCAAATCTCAATTGATGATTCCCCATTCTCCCTTTCTCACGCGCAGGCGGGACCTGTGACTCATCTACTCTCATGCTTGACACGTACAAACCCTAATGCCTGCTCTCCTGCGACACCTCCCCTCCACCCTACGTCGACCACCTGCAATGCCATTGCACCGGCCACTACCTGTAGCGCTCTTCTCTGTCATGAACCGCCACTGCATGTAACACCTTTCTCCGCCATCGCGCCAACCACCTGCAGAGCCTCACTGCTGGTTGTTGTCGTCATAACCTCCGGTTCGCTCACTCACTCACTCTCTCTCTCTCTCTACCTGAGTCTTTTCATGGAACATCTTCAAGGTAAAACTCCATTTTTCCTGTTGGGAGTTTTTTTCCCATCGGAAAATGAGAACTTGCACCCAATCTTAAGCATTTTCTCAGGAGACGAGGAAAGATTCCATCTTTGTTGGAATTGGATTCGTCCTGTTATTTCCAATCGTGATTTGTGAATGTATTGCTTAATACGAAGAGAGAAATACGATTTAAGAATACCTTCCTTATTATTTTGTGATTTCATTTCTTGATAAGCCAAGAATCCTTGTGATAATCATGGGAGAATACTTTCCTTATTATTTATTGTTTAATGATTGACTTATAAAAATTTATTTCTTTAGATATCATGGAGATATATAATGAGAGAAAAGATGGAGAAGATTGCTATAAAAAATAACATGGGTCACAATCATCTGATCATGCTTTTGGACAGGTATATTAAAAATCTTATCTTTTTCTTAATTGCTGTGAAAAATTAAATTTAGCTATTTATGTGAAAATTTAAATTTAATTGTGATTATATGTTTACTTTTTTCTTTAGATGACTAGTCTGAACATGCCATCTTCACAAAATAGTGTCCATGAAAGAGTGATTGAAGATAAAGATGATTTTGATGGGGAAAATGTAGGAGATGAAAGAGAAGAAGTAGAAAAAGTACATGATGAAGTAATTACTAACATGATAAATGTTAGTAAGGAGAAGAAGTAGAAAAAGTGTCCATGAAAAAGTACAAGAAGAAGTAGAAAAAGCGTCTTCTCAACATCATACCTCTTTTTTCTAAAAAAACATATTATTAATTAAAATTTCAAATTCGATATAAAATGAATCGAATTTGAATATTCGAAACTCATAATGAATCGAATTTGAATTCAACTTAGTGAATTCGGTTAAAATTTTATTCGAGTTCGAATTCAAAAATGAATTGAATCTGAATCCATATCAATTCAAGTGTATTCGATTCGATTAGCATCCTTACTAAGGAGAATGTGGGCAGAACAAGAAAGAGAGTAATCAATATTAGCAGTTTGTCTTATTTTCAATTTTTTTCAGGAACTAACATTTAATTTTGCATACGAATGAATTAAATAACATAACATATTAAAGAGGAAATCATAGGTATGTATGTTTATGTGTATACAAAGGTTAACAGATTATATCGGATAGGATTTGACTATAATCCAGTTCAAAATGTATGTTTACGGATACGAAACATCTCAATCCAATGTTTATCTTATAAAATCAATCCAATCCAATAACATAGATCGGATTGGATTACAAATGTTATTCTTCTCCACCTCCTCTACACCCCTTTCCTCTTTTATGGGATGGCCGGAGGCTGTCGGAGAAGGGGCTATCACGGAAGTCATTAGTGATGGAAGAGAGGGGGTGGTTGCAAGGATGTGACAGTTGGAGAAGCTATTAGAGGAAATGGGGGAAGGAGAAGGAGGTGGAGAGGAGAGAAGAAGAAGAAAGAGAACCTGAATGTTAAGACGAGAACTCAAAAGGATAAATTGGTAAGTTGTGAAAATTTTCAGTAGTATTTTTGTAATATAAAGTCTAAAGGGATACTTCGCAAATTCATGAGCGGTGTTGTGTAAAAATTCATGTTATCTAATATCTCATCTAAAAGAACAATGCCATTCATTTTCAAACGGTTGATTTTAAAGAGAACTCTGCATTGATGCAATTATTTTTCTCTTCATCATTGTTGAAAAAAGTTTTCCATTACAATTATGAAAACATTTCATAAATGTGATGGTCAAAGGATGAATTTTAATCTTTATAAAAGAATTTAGTATTTTGAAGCAATATTTAATTTGTGAAGTGGATGACCAAGTTGTTCATCACACTTGTCATCGAAAATATCAATAAACGATTATATTCAGCTGAATTTCCATTCAATATTACTTTAATAGCCCCTTGTATTCTTCTCATGATATTAATCTCATTGATGTCTTCTTATCTCTATTCACAACATGTATTCAAGAAGCTCGATGTGATCAGTGTGGTGCAAGCATCATTTGAACTCAAGTGAGAAAGTGGAAGTCTCAAAGTGGTTGTGCTAAGAGTTGGACTCTATCAAAAGTAGTTCTTATACCGGAGCATATCTACGTTCTAGGTAGATCAAACATACGTGCATGGCGTAGTGCTTGAATACGATAAACATGTACTTAAGTGTGCACATCATGGCTGATTTATTCATTTTGTTCAATGCAATCACTTATGTAAACGCTTTCAAACACACCATCCATCCCCTAGTGTATTTTTTTCATTTCGTAGTAGAACTGCATGTAATGTTTAAGGCATAACCATTATTCATCCATGATAATGACCTTGTATAATTCCACCATTTTGTACTTAGGGTTGACCAATCTACTAGCAACATTTTTTATGATACATGTTATAGAAAGTGACCTTGAAAAATCAAAATGGTCGAAGTAAACAAGGAAACAAGTAATACCAAACATGAACACAAGAGAGCTCTCTCAATATATTGAAAGATAATGAGATTGTTGTGCTCTATACACCGACGAATTCGATCAAGTATGGCATTTGGACTAACTCATGAAGGTACCTATGGATAGAAATATGACCTTAATGGTCAAGTTCGTCAATAGGTCTCCACAATAATTGAGAAACAAACTGGCAAAATCATGATCAATTTCAATATAAATAGAGGGATTATATCAAAATAGGAGACAAACGGGCACAAGCTGCACCGCTAGTCCTTTTTGAACTGCAAAACCTATCCTTATGAACACTACATCCTTAAATTTAGGAACCATCACATTACTAATTATGACTTTTTGGATCCTCTTCAAAAGCTCAATAGCTTCTGGTGCTAGGAAACCAAAAGTATCAAAAGCAAAAGGGATGAAGGCATGATGATTCTCAGTGCGTGCTTTCTCGTGCTTCATCACTTTTCCTGAAGTAGCTTTAAGGGCAGCATGCCCTACTGTGAAGGTCCCACTCTTCAACCCCACCAGTAGAGAAACTCATCTCAAGTCTATACAAGCATGTCCCTCAGACCCATCTAAAAATCAAAATATCAACGAGTCTGCGAGGATCTTCCCTCCTGCAGATCAGTTAAAAAGTTCACATGCGCCTCTTTCTTAGCAGCAACACCTGCACATCTGAGTACATCAAATAAAACATACCTAACAAGATCATGCCTATACTTAAAATCCATAAGTTCCCTGCAATGAATTGCATGATCGCCAAAACTATCCAAGCATGTCTTCGAGACTAAAATATGGGACTAATAATGAAGAATAAATCATGAAGAAATGAAAACCAAATCAGAATGGGTGCTACTATTTGGCACAAACGAGATGGAGGAATGCCTTATATATTTATATATATAGAGAGAGAGAGAGAGGGGAGTGATCCTATGAGAGCCAAATCCTGTGAGAGTATGAGAGCATTCATTCTGGACCACATGATCCAACCAGGAGAGAGAAGACCAGGAGAGAGAACATAATCATGTGGTCCAGAATGCATGCTCTCATGCTCTCACATTTTTTTGCTCTCATAGGATCACTCATATATATATATATATATATATATATATATATTGTTGGAGTATTTGTTATGTGCGCCTATTGAGTTGTAGCAGGGTAAATGGATTCTGGAGAAGTTCTACTTACCCCATTCAGTGTTAGTCCCACATTGTCCAGGAGTGGGACTTGGAGGCTCTGGAGAGGCTACATAAGGAGTCCCAGACCTCCTGTATCCATTGAGAAAGTCAATAGACAAACACGCCCCATTTGAGGGCTTCTCCCATGGTTTCATCCCGCGCCTCACGGAGTAGGGTTCCACGTTAAATCCCGTTCTTCATAGGTTCTTTATCATTTTTCCATGTTTCTGCTTCCGCTTCATATTTCTTAACATGGTATCAGAGCGAGTTTGATACTCGGATTTTTTTAAGATCATCATGTTCGTGGTTGTTCAAGAGTTCTAGGGTTTTGTGAAACCCTAATTCTGTTAAGATTTTTTTAAGACGAGTCGGCTCTATTGAAGATTTTTTTAAGGCCATGCGAGACCTCCTCCATTGGTGATCGATACAGGAGAACGTACGATCCCAGCAAGCATATCCTGGTCGTATCACGCTGACGAATTCCTGGCAAGATCTTCATCAAGGCGAGGTCTCGACACCTCCCTCGTAGCTGCGCAACTCCTCCAGAAATTCTACAGGCGCAGAAGACCTAGGGTTTTTTGACTCCAGGCCTTCCTTTGATGTGCTCCTAGTGGCGCATCCTATTCACCCTCGCGCATCGCCCCTTCCCAGCTCGCGTCGGCATGAGCTCGCAGGAGGAGCCCTCCTTCAGGCGGCGTGAGCATCTCCTTCAAGCGACGCGAACATCTCTGGCCTCCTTCTCCTGTTCCTATCCAGGTCGGCGGCACTTCTCAAGCCCAGTGGCGCCCACTCATGCAGGCGGTGCAGACCTCGTGCAAGATGGCGCCATCTTCCCAAGACACACCAGCAGCCCCTTCCCCCCCTCCCCGGTCGATGGTGACACGCATCTTTGGAAGAGCCCCATTGAGGGCGGCGGCGGCAGCATTCGAAGAGGTTCCCAACTGGGAACCCTAAGGCAGGGGTCGTCCCCTTTAAATTAAAAAAAAATCTTTTGATGGCTATTTGTTGCCCAAAAGAAAAGTGGGGGATTTCCATGGGAGCTGCCTGGCGATTAGCCCTAGCGGGCCATGTCTTATAAAAAAAAGGATGCCCTGCATTTAAAAAGAGAGAGAGAGAGAGGAGGAGGAGGAGTATTCAGGTCCAACTAGATTTTCCTTGTATCAAGAAAAAGGTAGGAGTTTGTTAAAAAAAAGACGCGTACATAAAAAAACCGTACGCATAGTGAAAAATATTTTTAAAGAGGCGTGTAAAAGAAAAACCGTACGCAATTAAAAAAATGTGACGGCTTTATTAAAAAAATGAAAAGCCGCAAGAAATGTTTCGAAGATATCCATGTTTTATTTACCCCATATTTTATCTTCTCCCAACTTGGTTGACGTCCATGTTTTCCGACAAGTATGGGAGAAAGGGGGAGTATATGTAGAGTCACAGGTTTGTTCCATGATCCAGATTCAGATTCCATGCCAACCAGTTGTTCAGACTATAGTTTTTCATATGAAGGTTTTCCATGCGCAATTCCAGACTCGACGTTCAGATTCCGAGTCACAGTTTGATGCGCAGTCAGACTCGATGGATTGGTCAGAGTCCAAGTTCAAGGCACTCCATGTTGAGGCCCATTTTCAAGTTCTCCAGAAAGAGACTCATTTTCAGACACACACGAGTTTGTGGTCATTTTTCAGATGAGCACGTGTATGCCATCTTCAGTTTCGCGGTCCCCATCATTATTCTTATTTTGTCGGCCAGAGTTTTCATGTGAGCCATAGGGACTCCGGAGTAGATGATCATTCCCTATGCCATGTTGGCAAGGGTCTTCATGTGGTATCATAGGTACACCAAAGCAGTGCACCATTATCTGAGCCAGATGGGAGAGACCCAGTTCTCCGACGAGGAGACTTATTTCATACTCCATTCTCCAGCGACCGTGGACTCCGACGAGGATTGCACAGCCACGACCCTTTTCAGTTCGGCTTTTTTTCAGAGATGGAGCAGTTGTCCACATTATTGTGGCGGTCCAGAGTACTCCGACGAGGAGACTCATTTTCCAGTTGCAGTGACTCTGACAGGCGCAGTTCGAAGCACATGCTCTCCGACGAGGAGATTCAGCAGACTCACACTCCAGCCCATTCGTCCTCCTCACCTGCACGACATGAGAAGCAACGTCCTCGACAGCAGCAGTTGTGCGCGTTGGATTGATATTGTCTGTAGTGTCATGTAGCGTTGAGTTGAGTTTCTTTCTGTTTGTCCAAGCTGAGCATTGCATGCTCCATCTTGAGGGGATGTGTTGGAGTATTTGTTATGTACTCCTATTGAGTTGTAGCAGAGTAAATAGATCCTGGAGAAGATCCATTTAGCTCATCCAGTGTTTAGTCCCATATTGTCCAGTGGTGGGACTTGGAGGCTCTGGAGAGGCTATATAAGGAGCCCCAGACCTCATGTATCCATTGAGAAAGTCAATAGACAAACATGCCCCATTTGAGGGCTTCTCTCGTGGTTTCATCCCGCTCTTCACGGAGTAGGTTTCCACGTTAAATCTGTTCTTTATCATTTTTCCATGTTTCCGCTTCTGCTTCCTATTTTTTAACATATATATATATAGATATATAGAGAGAGAGAGAAGTGATCCTATGAGAGCAAAAATGAGAGCATGCATTCGGGACCACATGATTCAACCAGGAGAGAGAAGACAGGATCATGTGGTCCAGAATGCATGATCTCATGCTCTCACAAATTTTTTGCTCTCATAGGATCACTCCTATATATATGATGAAAGGGATCCTGCTCCATGGAGTAGGTAACTTACCTACTCCATTTTCTTTTTTTTTTAAATTTTTTTTATTTTTTGGAAAAATGCATCCATGGATTTTCATAATTATATCCCTCTAATATGTCATTCAAATTTTGTCAGAAACAGATACTCCTACGGCCTCCATCCAGAACAGTAAAAATACAGCAAATCTGTGATCGTTAAAAAATGACTGTATGGATGGAGGCCGTAGGAGTCTCGATTTCTAATGAAATTTGAATGACAAGTTAGAGGGATATAGTTATGAAAATTATGGAAGCATTTTTTCAAAAAAAACAAAAAAAATGAAAAAAATGAACGTGGAGTAGGTTAGTTACCTACTCCATGTCTAGCTATGTGACATATGTCGATGGCTTGCCCATGTAATGGGCGGGCCAGATCAGGTTTGTGGATACTTCAATTTCTCTTAGCCCAAGCCTGACCCACTGGTCAGGTCTAACATCAAGTCCAGTTCTTCCCACCAACCATTGAAGGTAGCACCACTAATAAAATCCTCTCCTTCTTCGCACCCACCATTGTAGTTGTTGCACTAACACCTTCTCTATCTCGCACCCTCATACCACCACTAGCAACCCACCACATATCTCGACCACTCTCATCATCATGGCATCACTATCGTGACCACCGTCGTCGCATGCTACCATTGCTGCCACCATCATTTATCATCGCTCCATCATAATTATCGTTGTGATCATTGCTCGTCTCTCGCCTCATCGTGGAGAAAATGAGAGGTGAGGATGTCATATTCCTCTTGTAATAGAGATCTAAAAAAATGAATTCTGAATATCTCTGTGTAGCAGATGCGAAGTTGGATGGCAAGTGGAAACGTTGGTACCATGTTCACGACTATGTGTGATTCATGTAGGGCTGTCAGAAAAGCTCGGGCTCGTTGAGCTCAACTCATGCTCAGCTCGTTAAGAGCTTGTGAGCCCAATTCCAAAGCATACCGAGTCTGAGTTCGAGTTACATTTTTGGCTTGTTAAGCTTATCGAGTCGAGCCTGAGTTGGGTGGTGTTCATCTTGGGAACTCGACTCAATAACTCGTCGGGTAATAAAGCAAAGGCACAAGTCACAAGACACGACCGCACAAGTAACACAAGGGCATTGGTACCAATGCAGGCTATAGCACCCCAATCGATCGATCTCATCTCTTTGAAAATTCCCAAATCCAATTCGGCAATTCCCTACTCGCCATCCTCTCCAACCCTAAAGCTAACTACAACTCGTCAGCCACCCTCGAACCTCCACTTCGCTCCTCCTCCAGGACTGCCACCAGTCTTCCTCTCTTATCTCTCCCCCCTCATGAGCTCATCCCTCTTCGGCTCCGCTCGTCCGCTCGAAGGTCGACGTAAATCTTCATCCTCTCCCCCTTCATGAGCTCCTCCCTCTTCGGATCCTCTCGTGCACCCGATGACCGACATAAAACTTCGCCATATCCCCATTCACCTCCCTGTCCACGAGTTGATCTTTGGGCCTGGAATGTTGACCGTACCGTGAACGTTGAACCTCGTGCAATTGCGCTACCATTCTCAAGTCAAAATCCTATCCAGATTGCATATTTTCATTTACAAATGGAACAAAGACTCGTGAGCCAGCTCAGTAAGAGGCTCATAAGCCAGCTCAATATGCTTATGGCTCACTAAGAGGCTCATGAGTCAGCTCAAGCTCGATGAGTTCAAGGTTGAGCCTGTAATCCAGGGCTCGAACCTTATCAAGCCCGAGCTTGAGTCTTGATTTTCTTATCGAATTCGAGCTCGAGTTAGGGTCAACTCGACTCGTTAAGCTCGATACACCCCTAGATTCAAGTCAAATTTAAGTGTGATATTTTTAAATTTTTTTTCACTCTATCTTTAAACTTCCAAATCACTCTTGGGCTGAATTGAATCTACACCCACAAAAGGATTTCTTGTGAATATAATTATAATTCCAAAACAAAATATTATTTATATTTTCTTTATCCCTTCCCTTTCTTCCAACTTAGCTTTGGTTGGATAAAGCTCTGATCCTCCCAAGTTGAGCTCTCCCTTTCTTCTCAGAGGAGAGAGAGCAGAGACCCACAAAATTAGGGTTTCGAGAGGAACTCACTCTCCTCCAACGAAATGGGCGCTCTCTTCCTGGCGAGCCCCAGCGCGCGCTCCTCTCCTCTTCTAAACTCGAAGCAGTAATCGCCTACTCGTCTTCTCCTGATCCTAATGATGTTTTCGGTTCAAGTTTTCGATTGTTTTTGCTCAATCGCTCCTCTATGATTTCCAGGAGGACGAAGGAGGCGAGGGCAACCCACTTTTGGGTCGTCAGGGCTCCGAGGTGTGCTGCGGACCTGTCGATCGGCGCCGGCGGATTCAATTACGGTTTGTTTTATGCATCTACCCTCTTTGCTTTTGTCGATTGTTTGGTTTTTTTGCATGAAAGAGGGATGTCCGAGAGTTCTTCTTGTTTGGAATTTGACGTGGTTTGGTAAAAATCGTATCTTTCGGCTTGAAGTGTTGGATAGGCAAGAAACTATGGGCAGGATGGGTATGATGTGCAATTTCGAAAATGGAGCAAACTTTTTTATGGGATTTAGACGTCATGCAATATCCTCTTCAGCTGTTTCTTTTATAAAAAAATAACTGGAGGTTGGGATGAAGTATGGTTTAATGTTTGTGTAGCAGAGATTTGACTTTTCTAGTTATATTTTGTGCAGAAGAGATCGGTATCTCCATCATTATGATATAGTACCATGATTACTACGGTTGAGAGATGCTTGATTTAGTATCACATTGAACACAATGTCGAGATCAGATTCCTATCTAATTGAAATTAATCATTGTAGGTTCGTTGCTCTAGAACATTACTATGAGAGGTGATGGTGAAAGCTATATCAGCAAGTTGTACATGCTGCGTCGAGATTTGAGAATTTGCTACATGGTGATACAGGTGCATGAATCCTGTCAAGAACACTTACGCCTAAGCTGGTGATTGTGACTTTGCTTCCCGATATGGGTTGAAATTGGCTATCTATGGGCTTAGGTTAAATAATTTCAGCCGGTTGCTCCCTAGTCCCTTTCAGCCTAGGACTGACAGTTTATTGTTGTCCTTTAAAAAAAACGTGCATGGGGTAAGGGAGGATATGATGGGTCAATCTTCACCTGACCAATCAAGTAAGAGGAAGTAACCGTGGCAGCTGGTTTCTTTATATAACTAGGATTGAAATTTCCCTTAGTGTCCGTTTGATAGAGGAATAATAGAAAAGGATAAAAAGGGATAAGATACCATTTCTATCCGGTTGGAGGGAGAGGATAAGGAAGAATAAGGAGGGATAAGAGGCAATTATTTGCTATTCTATGTTCGATATGAGGGCGAGGATAAGGAGGGATAATGGGGTTATGTTAGATAAGTAATAGTTATTCGTATTTTTTTGGCGGGAGAGACCTATAATGGAGGAATAGTGAGAGAAACCTTATTCCGCATTTTGACTCCATGACTAAAACATTGACCGTCTATAGAGGGAGAGGAATGATGAGGGATGTCCTTTCTTATTCCTCAACTGAAAAAATCACTTAAAGATTTTGCATAGAATACAATTCTACCACATTAGAATTAGGACTCTAGTTCCTCCAAGAGTCCTAATCCTTATAGTTATTCCCATTTGTTAGAAGGAACTTTGCTATGCTACCATTTGTAACAACTTGCATCGAAATCCTAATCATTATCGTCGAAAATGGATCCTGACAATTTGTAGGGCATGTATGCAATTATAACGAAGACAACTACACAAGATAAAAAGGATAAATTCCGATACATTTGTCAAGCAATGATTTTCTACCCTTATAATACACATTTTCCCATCTGTATGTGTTCATTTGGTCAACTATCCTGTTGGTTCTTCTACAATATGGCCTCTTCCTCTTGTCTGACTAGAATATTTGTTTCCAGATTAATCTGCGTGTTCTTTTGCAGCAAGAGTGTTTCTTCTTGCCTCCTTAAATACTTGACAATCAAATCTCTTAGGGGAGAAATTAGTAAACAAGGTAAACCGTGATTTTCTTTTAATAAAATTTATAGGAGGAAATTCAGCCTGGAGCTTTTGTTTTGAATAGATAAATTGCATGATTTACAAATCATGTCATGCTTATTCGATCAAATCGGTAGTCTTTGATTCCAGTGATCACAGCATTTCATCAAAGTGAAAGTTGGAATCCATGACCAAGGTTTAAGTGTGTTTGTTTTGTTTACTATGCAGAGAAAGCTCTTAAGTTTCCTCGGAGGTATGTGTGGGATCCTTATAAACGCCTTGGTGTCACAAGGGACGCTTCTGAAGAAGAAATAAGGGGAGCTCGGAATTTCCTTCTGGAACAGTATGCTGGGCATGAAAGCAGTGTGGAGTCAATAGAAGCTGCCTACGAGAAAATTCTCATGGCAAGCTTCAGACAAAGGAAAAAGGAAAAAATTAACTTGAAAAGCCGACTTAAGAAGAGAGTGGAGGAGTCCCCATCGTGGATAAAAAGATTGCTTGAGTTTGTCGAACTTCCTCCTGTTGATATCATTCTCAGACGACTATTTCTCTTTGTGTTTATGGGTGGTTGGAGTATTATAAATTCTGCAGATGCTGGACCTGCATTTCAGGTACCATGTTGATTTTCACCCCAACATTTTTGTTACGCTTACTTTTCTCTAGGACACTAGCATGACTTGACTTTTCTTGTTGAACCAAATATGTTCAAAACTAAACTTGAAAATGTTTATTTCTCATCTCTTTTAGCATATATTATCAAATCTATTAATTTGATGTCACCCTTGGAGATAAGCTCGCTGTAGCCATGTGCTCATTCTGCATTGTTGAACTTGGTTAATAATCAAAGGAAAACACCAAAAAATGAAACATAAGAAGTAAAATGAGATGGTCCATTTGGGAATGCATTTATTTTTTTATTTCAGACATGGGAATACTTACCAAGCCTTCATCATCAGGAGGAACCAACAAGCACTAAGCATTGAGAACTTAGTTGAGTAGCTGCTATATTGTTGCTTGTCACTCAAATCGCCGGCATGGTACAAGTGATGCTTATTGATAAAATGCTGCAACTGACTCATTGTTAGAATGGAACTGATAATTGTCATGTATCCGACACTGTCAACTGCTCCATACTTGTACATGTTGGGGTCCAGGCACCTTTTTCTTTAAGAAGGGAAAGAGGCCTCTATGGACTATCGCCTGACCCCTTCATTTTTGTTTAGTTTGTATATGATAATGAGTTTACGGTAAATATCAAGGGATTTGAATCCTTTAAGGTGCTTCGATTGCATGTAAGTGGTGGCTCCATGTAGTACACAATTTCATGAAATTAAAAGTTTATTTGGTGTTCTTTGCAAATTCATGATAAGTTAGCATTGTGTATTTGAAACTAAATATCATATGATCTCGTTATTGACCTGTTCTATGTGGTTATCCGAGAAAGGATGGATATAATCAAGGTTAGCATGTAGGTTATGTTTCTACTGGTTCCTCTTTTATGTTTTACATGTCACTCACATGGGATCACAATTTTTCATATGAACTGCAATCAATATCAAGAATTAGTTAAAATTTTGAATATGCATGCAATTAATTCTCAGTTTTCTATGATCTAAAATTTGTGTGGTAAGAAATCTTTTTTTCTAATATGTGATGTTAATACAGTACATTTCTATGGTAGTGGTTGATCATGAGTCACTGACCTCCCCAGGTAGTTACCAAACTTTCTGGTTGTTATGTAAGGGTGTCTTCTTTCTGCAGTACTTTGCAGTCCAATCAAATGGAGTAGGGATGTACAATTTTTCATATGAACTGCAATCAATATCAAGAATTAGTTAAAATTTTGAATATGCATGCAATTAATTCTCAGTTTTCTATGATCTAAAATTTGTGTGGTAAGAAATCTTTTTTTCTAATATGTGATGTTAATACAGTACATTTCTATGGTAGTGGTTGATCATGAGTCACTGACCTCCCCAGGTAGTTACCAAACTTTCTGGTTGTTATGTAAGGGTGTCTTCTTTCTGCAGTACTTTGCAGTCCAATCAAATGGAGTAGGGATGTACAGAAAATCAGGCACTGATGAGAAAAATCATTATTCACTGAATTATGAATCTGGGAAATTCATAGAGGCTGTCCTCTTGCACCTCTTTTTTTGTGATGAATTCATTAAGCATTTTGGAAATGGAATGAGATTCATCGTAATGTCACACCTGTAAAGAAGAAAGGGGTTTGATTTGCTTTCGTCTGTGGTGATACATTGAGGGTTTTTCGTGGTTTGACTTGAACTAGCTTATCATAAAAGGTGACTCTTCAAAAGAAGAATTTAACATTATAGATTGTCATCCATTCAAAAATGTGTCTTATGGCTGCTCTGGTTAGTGCACGAGTTAGTCAATTCTGTCAGTCAATTCTAGACACTGGCTAACTGAAGGGTTCTTGTCTTGGTTCATTAAGTTTCACCAAGGAAAGTTGTTTTCAATGTTGAAAGCCGTTCCTCCTGAATCCTGGTGTTTACTAGGAAGCCATTGAAACATTATTCAACTGCTATTGAAATAACATAGATATGAACAGGTCTTCAAAAATGTTCTTTATCTGACAGATCAAAGAGTGAAGCATCGATTTTATATTGACCTGTTTAAATCAACTTCGAAGTGATCATCAAATTTATGTTTTATTGCAGGTCGCTCTCTCGCTTGGGTCGTGCATATACTTCCTCAACGACAAGATGAAGGATGTCAAGCGTGCATCAGTTATAGGGTAAGCTTGAAAAGCGGCTCACATGAAGCTACAAACCATATTCACTTTGTGATGCGTTTCCCTCACAGAGCTTATTCTTCTGGTGTAGATTTTTAGCCTTGGTTCTCGGATGGCTTTGCGGGTCAATACTGGTCCCAATGATTCCCACAGCCCTGCTGAGACCAACATGGACACTGGAGCTCCTGACGTCGCTAGTTTGCTATTTCTTCTTGTTTCTTGCTTGCACATTCCTCAAGTAAAGAGATCCGGGTCATACATTTGTGTAAGAAATGTTAAAAGTTCTTCTGATCTAGTGGATTTGTCAACTTTAGTAAGAGCAATGGCAGTTTTCAGAGTTCTCGATTTGACGAAGATTCCGATGTTGATAGCACAATAAACATACGCAAACTCATGTGAATTTATCGCATACCCTGCAAGGGGATCATGTGTAGCATCCATGTTCTCTCACTCTTAACCTGATCATTTTAGATTGATGCGGTCGGAGTATTATGAAGTCTGATGAACATGGATCACTATTTGAGTTTGAGCAAAGCTTTAAAAAGTGAAAGCAAGGCCTTAAATATCGGATTTCGGTTTTGTTTCGGTGACTGATCGAAACGAAATTTCGACCGAATTTCGGTCGAAATTCGACCGAAATTTTGATCATTTCGGTCAGTTTTTGAATTAGAGCCCCCAAATTCCGATCAATATAAGACTATTTCGGCTGAATTTCGGTCACTTACCGAAACTGAAATTCGACTGAAATTCGGTGAAATCTGATCCCATGAGTGAAAGAACATATTTCTTATTGTTGGCCTGCATTGTAAATTATATATCCTCAACCTATTGCCATGCTAACCTGTATATTTTATACAAATTCTAGCATTTGTTTTGTAGTCTATTTATATATGAAATATGTGTTTCTTTACATAATGTATTAAATATATATATATATATATATATTCAGATATAGTTGTGTTATCATCACTATCATACATATATTTTTTTGATGTAGTTGCACCTAAGCTATCTTTTAGTAAAAATATACATTGAAATTTTGGGTAAATTATGAAAAAGGATCTCAACTAGACATTGATTCTCAGTTAATGATCTCATCTTTCAAATGTAATAAAGAGAGGCTTGAACCTTTGACTTCGGGATTTTGGCATTGACACACAAGACCTCTATTTTAGATGCAATCTTACATAGGCATGTATTTGAGATGAAAAAAAACAAGACCTCTATTTTTTCATTTAAAAAATAAGACACTTGATTGGGAATCAATATTTCGTCTTCCAAAGGACTTATCTTTTTTTTTAAGTCGTGATTACATCAAGATAAGTGATCATATTGTGATTGCATCATGTGTTGTTTTAGCATACACTATTTATCTCTTATCTCTCAAGCCATTCAGACAGGAACGGGGGATAAATCTCACTTATCCCATATCCCTCTTCCAAAGGACTTTTTTAAAAAAATAATTATTAAAATATTTATAATTAATTAAATTGCATCAAGTCCAAATTGCTCAACATTCAATTTATTTTTCCAACGAAAGGATATGAATGTAAATGATCCAAAAGAATGCAAATCCAAATCTGTCACCTAATGATTTTGATGAGAATTAAAAGAGAGATGAATATAAATGATCCGAAAGAGAGATCCAAATCGGCAGCGCTAACTATTTTTTAAAATAATCAAACTTGATGCATATTTAATTAATTACAAATATTTTAATAATTATTTTCTAAAAAAGTCCTCTTCCAAACATGCATTGGGTAAAGTTTGCTTTGTGCGAGAATGATTTGTTGGAAGAGAATTATCGGAAATTCGGCATTACTTCTCTAACGTCCATTTTTTTATCCTTTCAAATTATTTTTAAAGTCGTAGAAAGATATTAATTTCAGATTATTTTTAAGTACTTGAAAAAATATTAAAGACAAACTAAGAAATGGATCAAATGCCAATTGGGTTCAACTATTTGCTTAGGTAACTCAGACAAAATCCAAAGAAACTACGAAAAAGAGCCCAACCTATGCATTACTTGATTACCAATCTTATATGCGACAGTAAATCCTGAAATTGAAAGCTCAAGCCACTCCTTATTACATTTAAAAGGTGAGACATTTAATTGAAAATGGATATATAATTGAGACTTTTTGTGTAATTTACTAACTGTTAAATTACACATGTGCCCAACATTCTTGCCCACATATCTCTCCACTCCATCTCCTTCCTCACCGCAGCTTCCCTCCGGCTCATCCATGAGATCGAAGACCACCGCGATCGAGACTGGGAGGTGCCTGAATGGGTCATCATTCCCGGTGGGAACCTTGGTAACATCTACACATTCTGTAAGGGGTTCAATATGTGCCGTGAACTGGGCCTCGTGTTAGGGTTCCACCACCTCATGTGTGTGTCGGTCACCAATGCTAACCTGTTGCAACTTCACTAGAAGTCAGGTCAAGCCGAGTTCGATGCTGTTACAGTGAGGCCAGACTTGAGTAGGGTGTTTGTGCGCGCTCGTACGGGGATTCATCAGATTACAGTGGATCTGGAGATTCAATTCTTTGAAACCTAAATCTCGGAGCTTGTGTTAAAAAATACTTTCCAAATTGTGCATCAAGAAAATATTTTCAGTGGACTCTAAACCTAACCATGTCCAGTCTCCTGATTAGGTTTATACTCCCATCTCTCCAACCTTTTACTTAGAAAGAACAGTCACACATCTGACAGCAACATGAAAATGATGCAATACTAGACTGAAAAAGGCACCGACCGTAACAGACAGTGCGCAGATCGAATTCCCAGCTACGAAATACATACATGATCTACCACTTTCATTGCAAACATAACTGTAAAATATTACACCACCTTTCCAAACTAAACATAATCAAAACAATCAGACAGAAAATGACCGGTCTCGTCTGAAATGCAACTGCAGGTCACTATTACGAGCAAAATTGCATGTACAGTTGGCCATGGATGAAAGCAACACATTACATTCAATATCAAGGCAGGCACAACACGAGGGAACAAATCAGTCTCGCTGTTTGATTCAATTGTTTATAACTGTCTGGACCGCATTTCTCTGAGCTTGGTTTAAGCCCTGCAATTGAGAAGGTTCCCTAACTTTGATTATTTATAATAAGCAGATAGCCGCTAGCAAGATAAATGCGTGAAAGGGGAAGTATTTGGTCTAATCGACTTGCATTCGGCCTAACCTGGAAAAGTTGGTTGAATAACAATCGGTCGGAGTTTACAAATTTAACGAAGAAATCTTTGAGGTAGTTCGCTAAATTGACCTGCCAGAAATAAACAGGATAAGCCGGTGCTGTAGCAATTTAAAATGAAGGGAGTTGTGATGTATATGAATTTAAACCTCGCTAAGTGGGTCGACTTTGACAAGCTTGACGTCGAGATCATTGTCATCGTCACTCTTGAATTTTGAAAGAAAAACAGAAGTTACACGATTGAATTACAATAGGAACCTTCAAGCAAAAGCATGTGTTCTAACTCATACCTCATTGAACACTTGTTCCATAGCTTTTAGATGTTCAGCTGAAGGTCTGGACCCTGCTGAGAGTGCGGTTGACAAGAGGAGATCTTGATTGTGGTCTCCGTCCTCTGCTTCAACTTCTTCCCAATCGCTATCCTGCAATGGATAACTTTAAGCAATGGAAACATGCTATTTCCAGAACCGTTCTAGCACAAAGATTAACACAGGATCCTTACCTCATCATTATCAGCTACCACCTGCTCCTGAATTTCGACCAACATATCGGCTAACAAAGAAAATATCTGCAGAAAAAAAAACATTATCGGACTTTAATAAATCATAACAAAAGCATGAAATAAGAACTGTGCATATATTGTATACAAAGGCAGGATGGTGCACAAAACTCCCTCGTTATGCAGGGGATCAAGACGTATCGATGCCCTCTTTACATCATCTATACAGGAGACTGTTTCCATGCATAGCTAATTCAACTTAATGAACCAAAAGCATAAAGAGGGCATACTGAGAGCTAAAAATTAGCATAAACATGGATAGAAGAACTCCTTGCTTAGCAAAAAAGTCGTATTAGTTATCATGTCAGTTTATTCACGGTTCTTTAGTACCTTTGAAAGAAGTGGAACAATGGTCCAACGGTCGGGGACCAATTTGGACTTTGAACGTGTCGTGATGCCCGCATGAGACTGTATATACGCAAATTTGCATTCAACTTCAAAAGTGAGTGTCTTCACTAATTAGCAAATGATTGTGCATCCAATCAGACTACCAACCTTAATCAGATGTCCTTGAACAGTTATCTTTGCTAGCTGCTCATGTCTTGTAGAAAGCAACAAAGCCAAAGCAGTTGTTGTAACTTTGATTTGGTAAGCGCCTTGTATCTCTCCTGAGATAATAATATTGAAAAATAACCTGATTAAGCTTCGAAAGTGCTTTTCTCAAATGCAAGGTAGCAAAATATCATCTCAAAAGATAAATAACGAATACTTCAGATCAATAGGTACCAATAATACATCAATAGAAAGTAAGTTAAACAATGTACAGCAAAACCTAATACCAAGTTGCAATATAAGCAGTTTCAGTGTACTTTTTCTTGCACATAGTACTCATAAATAGGGGTGCTAATTGAATTTCGAGATCGATTAGGATTTGTTCGGTAAAGATTCGGAAAAAGTTCGATTTGAAATTAAACGAAGTGAATTTCAATTTGACTTGCGAATTTGATTACCAATGAATTGAATTTGAATTAACCCAATTTCGTTCGATAATAATTCAATTCGATATGTATACACATACATACACACATATACATCTACATTTTTTTATGTTACATGCATACATTTATGCAATACATAGATAACTCGTCGTGGCCCGATTCAGATTATGCCTAAATGTTACTATATAGGGAGTTATATTATAATAGCCTCAAAGGATTGACATGCATTTAATACAAGTTCATTTCCATGTATACAGTTGCAAGTGTGTGTGTATACATACATACATACATATATATATATATGAGAACATCATTTAGTTCACATCGAAAGATTTAATATTTGCATTGTATCACAAAGCATAACATCTCAAAGTATGGAAATGGAATTAATCGATTTTTTGTTTTTATTTTGATTTATATTTAAAAAGTTATTAATCATACTTTGACCAGTAAGTACAAGAAAAGAAGTGCCACATGATTTCTGTTGCAACAAACATCTAGAGGTACTCTCAAATCCCATTACTATACGTGATTAAGAGGTTAATTTTATTTTCGTACATAAGCTCCAATAGTATGATTTATCACGTCTAAACTTCACCGACATGATTTTCTTACTCCAATCTTATATCAATGTGGCTTGTCATTGCATAGCATGTATATGCGACATTAGGCTCTTGTAGTGTGACCTAATCTCTTTCTTTTTCTCTTTACAAATTCAAGTTGAGCCACCACTTAATATACCCAAAGCCCCTCAAGCTCATGACACCCTCGGGTCATTATCTTCATATCACTCTGATTACTCTTAGTCAATAATCATACCCAATTTAATTATCAGTCTAAGGCTATTATTAGTTTTTCTGAATTCCCGTGATAGAAGATTAGCCCATATCTTAAACAAAAATAAGTTGTTCAACTCCAAAACACACAAGGTTCAAAAAATCAGTATGCGGTATTCGTTGGGCAAGGTGATCTGGAGCGTGTAAGCAGGTAGGCGGAAGTATATGCATATTATGTGGCTTCTATTATTTTAATTTAAAATAATTAAAAATATAATAATAATAATAATAATAATAATAATAATAATAATCAAACATTAGATATTTATATTTAAAAATATAACATGGAAGAAATATGAAGTGAAGACGTTTTTGTACAATGCGATATCAACCAAAGCATTTCAAAAAGTCGTCCATTTCCAAAAGATAAAGATGTTAAGTTTATGATGGAGAGAGTGAAAAATGTTGTAAATTGATTGAAGATAGAAAAATGGTAGATATCCTTGAGCAAATTGGAAGGTTACCTTTTTTTGGAAGCGTAACCTGATTAGTAAACACATCCATGAACATTCGTACTTTAGTAAATGGTGTATTTGTCTAATTAAAGTCAAATATTAAAAAAATCAACCATTTAAGTTAAATATATGTAATTTGTTCTTACATTTATAAAATTCCATGCAAATATGAAATCTATATTCATTTTATCCTTCAAAAACTAAAACAAACATATGTAATTTATTCTATATTCATGCAGTGAGATAATGTAAAAAATAAAGTTGTTGCTGGAGAATCTAAAAAATAGAGAGTCGTTGAATCTAAAAAATAGAGAGATTTAGGGATAAATAGAGCAATCAGCAAACCTAAACAGAGAAGAAAAAGATGGCGGAGGAGCAACCCATGTAGAAGTCAAGGAGGTGGTAAGGAACAGAGAGTTACCTCTATTACATGTCATATGTGGATTACTCGGCCGAGTATACCCCATAACCCGCATATGGAGCGAGTATAGCTACTCGGTGCAGTAGGGGGACCATCTTCACATATGCGGCCGCCTGGGCCGATTTTTCGAACACTGGAAACACGTCGTGAGTCAGGAGTGAGGGCCATCCGTGCATCGGTTATATTCTTATCTCTACTTCTAGCCTAGTGATAATAGATTTAAGGGTGTTCATGGAGCAGGTACCCGACTCATTCAATCACGATCCGTCCCGTTCATCATTATCGGGTCAACGGATGGACTGCCCTATTTCAATGAGTACTTGATTTTAACATGTAGCCAAATTATTTGAATGTGTAACGGTACCCGTGGGTACCCACGGGTCACTACAACAAATATATACACATCACATGAACATAACAGACCACAATAAAAAATGTGAAACCACATAAAAAATGACTTATATCGGTTATTCCTTCTTCCAAGACTTCATGACTAAATCAAACAGATCATCAAAAGATGTATTAAAAGTTTTAAACAATCCATCTCCTGTTCTGATCTACTGGTGATTCATATTAGCTGTGATACAGATGGACACAAATCAAAACCAGATTTATTGCCGTGACCTTTTCTGAAAGAATATGTGTAGTTTAGATAGAAAAATGCTAGTCAATCAAAAGTCGTCCTAATTCAGAATATAGTCATTTTCAGAAGTGAAACTTATCACAGCTCTATTTTTTCTGCACCATGCAGTGAGAATAAACAAACATCAGAATGGATTAGAATATAATAAACACAACAAAGGATTTTTTTCAAACAGTTCTTCTGGACTACCCAATAAGCTTCGCTCGAAGAAAAACGAAAGGGTCTTCAATCCTTTTATATGCACTGACAGAGTTCCACGTCTCACAGCAGGGTCAAGATCAGAAGGTGTGGAGACTCGGGGCCTTCTTGGTTGTGAAGGCCCACTCCTCGATTGCTCGCATTGCAGGAACTGTAGTTATAATATTCTTGATATCATGGTACTACGATCTGACGATGATATCGTCACTCTTATCCATACCACCCCCTCCTATTCTCCGTGGATGCTGTGTGCTCCGCTCCATGGATATTTTAATTTAGAACTACCCAATATGCTTCGATAGTGTCAGAAAACCGGTCTTGATCGCAGAAATTGGGTTCAAAGGCATGGAGGAGTGTGCTGGGAAGCAAGGCATGGAGAAGGGTCTGTGCCGGGTGGCGAGGCGTGGAGCGGTTGCGTCGAGCGGCAAGCCCTGAAGTGCAAACCCAAACCGAAGAAGAGAAGCGCACTTTCCATTTCCAATGGCAGTGCCGCAGTGGGGCAATCATCCAACAATGGCCGGATATCCCATTCAACCCATGGATTTTCCACCGAGTCGAGAAGGTTGAGCGGGTCAAGTAACTGCGGGTACTTGACCAGGATAATTTTCTTCGGGTACCAGCAAATTTAGGATCAAAATTGACGGGTTAGGTTGGGTACCCGTCTGACCCAAAAATTTGAACAGCCTAATCAGATTGACTATGAGCTACTTAGTATAAGTATGATAGTCAACCTCATTATGCTAATCAAAAGCAATAAGAGAATCAAAAAACAATCTAAACCAATTCCCAATTTAATATTAATGGATTACAATCATATTAGTTAAAAAAATATTTAATATAAAGAAATAAAGTAGAAAATATTACTCATAACGCCTAGTAGGAAAGAACTTATTTTAAAGATTTCCGTTCCAATTTTACACCCTACTTTTTTGCACGTTCTCGCATTCCTTACCCCACATTGTTCCTTTTCTTTTTCATTATTGACTAAAATCCCACAAGCCCAAGTAGACAATGGTGCTCAATCTCCTTGTATGCGAAAAATAATGGCAATAATTCCTCCTTAATATTTGTCATGATTCATCACTTATCTAGATATCTCTCCTCCACCTTTTTTTGTTTTGGTTTTCCTTATATTACAATCCATGATGATGGCTATAAATGTCAAGACAACATTTATCATCACATAAGTTCTTCTCACCATAATGTAACTTGTTGCTTTTGTATATCAAAAATCATATGCGTTTCATAGCTTTAGTTTTTAGATATCGACTACTATGACAATGAATGAAGTAGTTTTATCTTGCTAAGTCATTTTATTATTCCATTTTCTCAAAAAAAGTACTTTGTAATTTTCTACATGAGCTTGATCTTGTTTGCTTTAACATGCAAAGGAAATCTTAATGCATTCAACTTTTTCTCTTAATAATATTCCATCTATTTGATCAACATTATATAATTATATTATATTCATATATATCAATCATCACATAAAAAAGAGTACATTTAGGTTATAAAGGACGTATGATAGCTATAAAAACAGGCATTTGTATCCATAATATGTTGTAAGTATAATGTTTTCCTTGATTATATTGGTTTTCCAACTTGCCTTAGTAATATATATATATATATTCAAATTCAGTATTATACAATAAACTATTTAAATTTATAATATTATTCATATAAAAATATTTATACGAGCTTTAAAAAATAAATTACATTTTAAATTCAAAATAAAATGAATTGAGTTTGAATATTCAAAACTCGGTATGAATCAAATTTGAATTTATGTTGGTCAATTTGTTTAAAATTCGATTTGAATTCGAATTCAAAACTTTTAAAATGAATTGAATCTGAATCCATGTGGATTCGAAGGTATTCGATTTGATTAGCACTCTTACTCAAATATCTCAAGAATCACGAGTTTTCACATAGTAAACTGCAAGGTAGACCAAAATTGATTAGCAAAAAATAAAACTAATGTGGCAGCCAATAATTAACAATTTTATATACTTCACTGGCAGTAAATAAAACAATTTGTTCTCTGCTATTTCAAACAGCAGAGAAGAGGCAAAAAATCAACAATTCAAATACCCACTTCTTTATTAATAGAACATTTCCTCAAGCCCATCTGCAAGGGTCTTACTATTAATCATTGGGTAGTCCATCTTCTGATGTCAGACTAACAGGCCGCATTTTAAACCATTGTTCCCAAGGTTCAATGCAAGATTTATTGTTGGCAGGCGCCCAAACTCTTTCAAGGCCCTGACACTTCATCATTTGGATTCTGCTTTCTGTGTGATTTTACAGGGTAACAGAGTTTGATCCAGCTTCTCATTGGTTGCACAGGATCACACTTCTGAAGATTTTGGGATCTTGGAGTTAGGGGATCAGTCCTTCTATGATGCACTGTGGATAAAACGTGCATGGGCCATGGAGTCTCATAGTGGAGATTGGATATTTGACATTTTTGTCCCATCAATAATCCCCAATTTCAACCTAAGATTGAACATTAACTTCCCATATATGAATTTTCGAAGAATGGTGGAAGATGTGCACTCCTTACTATATTTTTCCCAATTTCGCCAATCTTTCTGCTACTTCCTCAAGATTTGCACTCAGTGTTTGGCGCATCCTCCGGCTAAAAGTCCACGTTAAATGGCCCAGGTTGCTGTTACTATGTCCCCAAGAAAAGATTTATTATTAAGCATTTACAGTTTCAGAAGGATGTTCATAGACTCCTCGACCACAAAGAGGCCTGCTGGAGGGCAACAAAAAAAATAAATTAAATATTCGTGTTGATCTATGTAAAATTGTTTGCTTCTTTGTTGGTATTGTGCTCCGGAATTGTTGCGGTCCTCTAATGTCAGGAAGTTCTTTTACACCAAAAAGTCTAATGTCAGGAAGTTGTCGGATGGTGAAACCAAAATACCTCCCAAGCCCTAATCTTGTTAGTGTCGGCTTATTTCCGATTCATTGCTTATGATAACTAACTGTGGGCATGTGTGTCTACTGTCTTCAGTCAAACAAATCATGACTCTTCTTGTGGAACCTCATGCTGCCTTATCAAGCAGATTTCTCAAACTCTGCTTTGAAAGTTTCCTCTAGACAAACTAAAACTGATTTCATCACAACTATGCCATTTCTATACTTCATTACAGCATCAGAAAATTCCATACTGTGTATTGCATAATAAACCATTGATAATGGGTGGGAGATTAAATTTCCCTTACCCTGTTGCTTTGTCCACTCTGACATTACATAAATGAGAGCATTCTCATGACCATCAGCAGGCAATGAAAGCATCAAATTAATGAATTGTTCGACACCGGGAGAGCTCAAATGTACCTGCAATCGGACAATTTTAAGCAACTGATATATTGACCATATCATCAAAAAAAGGGAGAGATCTCATATTCTATGAATTCTTACCTTGAAGTTTTTACTATTCGAGCCCATTTTAATAGCAGTCGAACAGTAAAAAGAAATTGAAATGCAAGAACACTATAAACTGTAGTGTTTACAGGATTGTGTTCATCAGTAAGCAAGGATGGTATTGCAGGATAAGAACTAAATAAGTCCAGCACCTAAGTTAAAAATATACACAGTGATGTATTGAAGTCAAGTGCAAAACAATGTCCTACACAACAAACAGTATAGCAGGGTGCCAGACATGCGTAATGTGAAAGCAAATTGTTTTGCGCAACGTTTTTTCTATGCTTCTATTATATTTGTTGTGTAACATTAATCATCATTTGATGGATGATGACTAATAATGAAGATACTGTGGAAGGTTCGAACGGTAATTAAAGTAAAATAAAATAATTGTCAAATAACGAATTGTAATATATTTTTCTTGAAAATGCAGGCTAATAGTTAATTGAAAAGGCACTTGTGATGAAAATCAAGGTATGATACCTTTTAGTAATTTATGTTTTACTTGTAATGAAAATGATTATATCCAATAAGAATTTAATATAATACTTGCAAAATATAAATATATTTACTCAAATCAATTGTGTACACTTGTAAAATAAGAATGCTTTTTTAATCTCACACATGCACACATACAGAGACGTGCACACCCGCAAACTTGCACGCGCACACAGCAGAACCACCAAATTACATGCATATTTTCCATTCTGCAGATATTCTAGGAACAGTTAACGGAAGTCCTAGAAGTCCCAACATGACATAATTCATTTAATCAAAGAAATAGTGATAGCAGAAGATTGAGGTTAATGAAATCAGGCAATAACAAAAAAAGGGCATGAGAAAAAGGAATGTACCAATCTTGCAAGAATAACAATGAGTGAGTTTTTCAAGCCAGCAATTTCAGATGTTTGCATGCGTCTTACAATCGCCATTGCTAGCTCTCGTATATGCAAGGCCATTTCGGAAGGGAAATGGAATATAAGCTGCAGAATGTAAGTGCCAACAAAAAGTGCACCAGAACTTTCCAAAGAAGGGTCCAGGAGCCTGCACGTAAATCAATTCGATATTTATAGTCAATCTCCTCTGTTGCATCGCATCCAAATAACTGTCAGAGTGCAACATCCCATTTTTACATTTTACCACGCTTCTCTTCTTTTTTTGAATAAAAAAACAAGCATTTCACCAACAAGGTATAAAGACGGGACAAGAAATAAACACTTTTTGGACATCTCCGGGTTGCAAAATAAATCTTGTTACCATTAACTATACATATAATGAGCATGGGCTCCAGAACAAAGGATAAAAACCATGTTTATTGTTTACATTCAACGCTAAAATTACAAACCAGATTATGATTAAAAATTGTGTTTCAAATATAGTTATTCATACCACTATTCTTGCACTCATCTTCAATCTGAGCAGCAGTTAATTACTTTCTTTTATTGCACTTGTTATCTTTCTAACAAACCTCTCCGGATTAATTTTTCTTCTTTTACAATAGTACAACCATGCATGATACCACCATATATATTTCCATAATCGATGATCGAATGAGATAAGAATTAAAAAAAAGCCTAAACATGATATCAAAATATATAGAGCATGTTGAATTTACACTGGACATTTAGATATTTTCCTGTCATGCTAATTTCAGGTAATATAGGTGCATGTCCTGTGAAGTGCACAGCACCTTCACCACGCAGCCACGGGCCTACCACGAGCTATGCATGTGAGCCTGTTAGCGAGGATGCGATGACAGAATTTAAAATAAAAGGGTCACCACAGAGAATCCATGATGGTTGATATTCAGAATACTCACTCATTGCATGCTTCATATTTAGAAGAGCAATGAAAGAAAGAACATCTGTAGTTTCTACGTCCACATCCAACAGAAGCATATATGTCTAACACTTCCGATGGAGCAGAATTACCATATAAAAGCAGTCATATTCTGGGACATGTGCTACTAATCTAAAGCAGCCTTGTTCTGGGAGATTAATAGATGCTAGTACATTTAAAATGCATATTCGACTAATCTAGCGGAAAGAGCTATTTGATCGGCAGGAGGGTTGCCTAGGACCGTTGCTCCGATACCACATTGGAGAAAAAATAGAATGCCTTATCAATGAAGAGACCCTAGGGCTCTCTTATATAGGAGAAAAGTCATGGGTTAATTACATAAGAGGTACATGAAGAAAATAGAAATAAGAAATAAATATAAAGAGATACAAATATCTCAACAGATGGTACCTAGATGCAGCATCCAATAGGCTTTTCATCGTAAGACCAGGCTCAACACACCATGCAAGTAAGTCTTGCCTTCCCCAGGATACAAACGCTGCTAAACATTCCGTTGCATTCTAGTGGGAAACAACAAACAGAATTTTCAAACCAAAAATCAAATGTTGCATATTACTTCATGTGAAGAAGAAATATGGTAAGTTTGGTGATACAATACCTGAAGCTCGCCGTGATCGTCACTTTCAAGGATAACATGTATGACAGAATTGAAGCATGTGTCATATACAGCTTTTACTATATCATTAGGAGCATTCTGTTAACGTTTTAGCCTGAATCAGCTATATAAATGGATAAACCAATGTATGGACATATCTTATATGAATAGAAATGATCAAACATCTTTCGAAGCAACGATCACAATAGCATACCTTTAGTATCATAGTTAGAAGATCCAATGAACCAGCAACTAAGCCAGCAGGTTGTTTATGAGGCTGAGAAAAAGAAAACCAACAAATAAAACAAACTATTCTCTCTTATAAACGAGCCTTCTCCAAACCAAAACAAGCTTACTCTTTCCAAGACAGGACCAATTGAAGGCAAGATCCGAGATACTAAAGGTTGCAAACACCCAGGAGAATTCTTAATTGCCTGCAAAATCAATTGTTCGATGTTATTAGTTGGAAAACAACAACAACAACGAAGCCCTTTTCCCACAATTAAGTAGGATCAGCTAAAAAATTGGCAAAGCCTCCCACTATAAGTAGGGTCGGCTACATGGATTCTTGCTTATTAGTTACAAAAGGTTGAAAAACATCAAAGCCAATGAGGTTATTCCAAGATGTACACTACCACATGCATAAGGTGCAACCACAAACATTTTGCTAAAATTCCCAAGCATTAGTAATCATGGTTCTCATAAAAGGTAAAATTTCCCGGTGGAGAAAAAGCGTATCAAAAATCTTTATGCAAATACAAATGAAATACAAAAAATGTGCAAACTATCACAGATATCTATAGGAGAGGATAGGAGAAGAAATGTTGGCTCTAGCACGATTGGATCTCGCATTTTTATACTTTTAAAGTCAAACAATGATCACAAGAGGTTAATGACCATTAGAGGTTAGTGACCACCCTAAATCGATTACATTACAATGGAAAACACAACACAGGAGTTTTTCTTGAACAACATGGAGATATTGGTAGAGACAAAATAACTGAAGCAGCTTGGTTGAAATAGAAACAAAATCCAGGAACTGCATTTGATGATGATACTTTGACAATGGAAGTTAGACAATGCAAAGAAACATGAGGATTAACTATCTTCTATGTATCTGATCATCAGCATGTACCCAGAATGACTGCAATATTAATAAAAAGATGTTAAGGTGCCACAAACAGATGATTTGGTTCACAATGATATTGTCAAGGGAAAAAATATGAGTATGATCAATCATGATAACATGAATAAGATGTTTAAAAGTTGTGGGCATCTGAAGGATGATAATAGCTGCAACAAGCTGCGCTATAGGTGTACAATGTTGGATGCCAAGCATTTGAAGAAGGGTTCTGGAAAGACCAAGTATTGAAAGAAAATATTAAACACAACCTCGCATACTGGAAACTTAAGTCCAAGAACGTGCCCAAGTAAACTTGAATAGGTGCAAAGAAAACTATGACTGTTTTTATTTCTATAAAAAGAAATGTTCTCCTAAGTATGGTTTCAGATTTCGCCAAATTTCGCCGAAATTTCGGTTTCGACATGGACGAAATGTCATCAATATTTAAATTTAGGTGAAATTATGTTTCGATATGGTATCAATACGATACCCGATATAGAAATTTAAAACATTGCTCCTAAGTGGAACGTGGGTTTAATTTTGATCCTTGCATTCCAAAATTTAGTACCAAAAGGAGAACCCCTCTGGGTAACATACAAATTTTGAGAAAAAAGGGAAAGGGAAAGAGACGGTAGAAAGTGAGGCAAGCAAGTAGGAGGGAGAGCTAGAGAGATGTGGAGATCGACAGGGAGGGTGGCACCGGAAGTAGGGCGGTGGATCAAGAGGAACGCATGGGGAAAGCAGAGGGTGTTTGGCCGCCGGAAGTGGTGGAGTCCAAGGTCGGCGACAAGGTTGTGTCTAGGTTGTTCTTGGTGCTTCCGCTGCTTGTGAAGAGGGCATATGACCTGATCATGCAAAGACTTGGTCATGAGTTTTTGACATGGAAAGTCCTACCATTGTAGGATCTCTTATGCAAAAAAAGGTGTATGGCTATGCACGAACCTTGGATGGTCAATCCCCACCTTATAGCCACCCAATATATGTGGTTTGGCGTGGGTGATTAGTATGGTGATGATGCAAACGGCTTTTTGGCACGTCGAAATAATACTATTTTTTGGGTGGATTTTTGATAGAAGAAATAGAAGGGTTGAGAAGAAGAAATTGGAAGGGTGGAGAAGAAGAACTCGTCGGGAATACGAGAGGTCGAAGGAGAAGAACCGCGGAGATCGCGTGGAGGGAGAAGAGAAAGAGGGAGATAATGAGATAAACTCAAATTTTGATTAATACTTGACTCCATAAAAACAATGAGCTACCCTCTCTTTTTATAGGAGAGGTGGGTTTACAAAAATAGTAAACAAATCAAAATTGACAACCAACTTTATCCTAATTGGACTCTGACAACTTCCAATTGACCCCTAATTACTCTAATTAGACTCTAATCTAATTAACTGACCAAGATTGCAATTAAAATCTACGAAATAAATGTTGAGATCACAAGCGACCTCAATTATTTAACTAGACCATTACAACCACTAAAAACGTAATTAAAATTGACGACTAATTAATTAAATAAATGTGACCCTATAATCTGGGTTCACGCTGCATCAACTCTCCACCGCTTTAAAAATTCGGCTCCTGACGAATTGCGTGACGTAGGTGGTTCGTTGGAGAAATCATCCTTGAATTGGGGATTCAATTTCCCCCAATGCGATCATTTTCCGCGTTACGTTTGTAGTTTTTTCCAATTGGGGGGCATCTCTGCAATTTTCGTACCCCTTCAAATTTCCTTACCTTCTTATCACTTTGGATTGTTCTGTAAATAGGAGCTTCATGGAATTTTTTTTTGCAATTTTTCCAATTCAATATCCAGCCCCACACGACGTGAGATTGATATCCCAGTGATTTCGGATCTTCCGTTAAGGTTGGTTCCCCATCTTCGCGCATATGGCGAGGGAGGCGGCGGCTGCTCGACCACTGGTGCGGTCCTGCGGGGTGGCGGGGGCCAATCGGGATTTCAAGAGGGAGGTGCGTCCCTGTGGGGCGTTGGAGGGGCCGCGGCAGGGGACGGTGGTGTCGGCAGGGGTCGCGAGGGAGCAGGCTATGGAGGTGGCGGCCCGGGGCTCTGGTGGGGCGGAGGGAATGGGTCACGGGAAGTGGGTGAGCGGCGGTGTGGAGGAGAGGCGAGGGGGAGGCATGGCGATGGAAGGCGCACAACGGGGATGGCAGGCGAGGGCAACGCGCGGGATGAGGGGAAGGCGGCTGGCGGCACTGAGGCGGGAGGTCGGGGCCGCGCACAATCGGCGAAGGGTGGTGTGTGCGGGGAAGAGGGCCGCTGGGGCTTGGGAAAGAAGGGTGCGGGGGTGAGAGGATGATGGGTAAGGGGGTGGCGGGGGCCTGGGTTACAGGGTTTGGGGTTTCGGAAAGGGGTTGCGGGGCTAGGGCAGCCGCAGGGGGCCTGGGGGTTGTCGGAGGGGTTGTCGGGATGGGGCTGACGGCCGTGCGGGTCGGGGAGGGTAGGGGAGTTACCTGGAAAAGCTGGGGTTGTGCCGGGACGGTCGACGGGACCAACGGGACCGATTCCGGTGGCGAAATCGGGTCTGGAAGGTACTGGACAGCGGACGAATCGTCTTTCTCGGCGAGTTTTTCTTCGTCAAACTTCGCGGCAGCGGCTTCAACGGTTGACGGCTTTAATTGGGCGTCGCGATAGGCCTCAAAGTTAACCATTAGATCTCGAAACAGGGAGTTGAAGTTGGCTTGCAAATCACGAATCATGTGCTCCGTATCCTTGAAGGAGGCGTCGATGGTGGAGATGGCTCGTCGTGTTTGTTCGGATGAACGGTGATGCTGATGCGAGCGTCTGGACGGATCGTTAGATCGTGAGGACGATCTAGATGCCATGCTCTGATACCAATTGATGCAAACGGCTTTTTGGCGCGTCGAAATAATAATATTTTTTGGGTGGATTTTTGGTAGAAGAAATAGAAGGGTTGAGAAGAAGAAATTGGAAGGGTGGAGAAGAAGAACTCGTCGGGAATACGAGAGGTCGAAGGAGAAGAACCGCGGAGATCGCGTGGAGGGAGAAGAGAAAGAGGGAGATAATGAGATAAACTCAAATTTTGATTAATACTTGACTCCATAAAAACAATGGGCTACCCTCTCTTTTTATAGGAGAGATGGGTTTACAAAAATAGTAAACAAATCAAAATTGACGACCAACTTTATCCTAATTGGACTCTGACAACTTCCAATTGACCCCTAATTACTCTAATTAGACTCTAATCTAATTAATTGACCAAGATTGCAATTGAAATAAATGTTGAGATTACAGGCGACCTCAATTATTTAACTAGACCATTACGACCACTAAAAACGTAATTAAAATTGACGACTAATTAATTAAATAAATGTGACCCTATAATTTGGGGTCACGCTGCATCAACTCCAAATGATGCAAATCGGCTTTCGCGGCGTCGATAAATGATAAATTTTTATGGTGGATTTTTTTGGTAGAAGAACGAGATGGGTTGAGAAGAGAAATTGGAAGGGTTGAGAAAAGAACTCGCCGGGAATACGAGAGGTTGAAGGAGGAGAACCGCGGAGATCGCGTGGAGGGAGAAGAGAAAATAGAGAGGAGAGAGATAAAATTCTCAATTGATTATCAATACTTGACTCAATAAAAACAATGGGCTACCCTCTCTTTTTATAGGAGAGATGGGTTTACAAAAATAGTAAACAAATCAAAATTGACAACCAACTTTATCCTAATTGGACTCTGACAACTTCCAATTGACCCCTAATTACTCTAATTAGACTCTAATCTAATTAATTGACCAAGATTACAATTAAAATCTACGAAATAAATGTTGAGATCACAGGCGACCTCAATTATTTAACTAGACCATTACGACCACTAAAAACGTAATTAAAATTGACGACTAATTAATTAAATAAATGTGACCCTATAATTTGGGGTCACGCTGCATCAGGTGACAACAACTTCCTCTTATCATTACTTTGCCGATTAGCAATTCCCTAGTTAGATTGTGGCGCTATCGGATTCTAAGCTTCATCGCCTCATACGATGAGGTGGTGAGATGGGATGTCAACACATCGTGTGTTGGAAACAACCTTTGATGAGAGATGGTGTGGAATTGCAGCCCCATTGTCGTGTTCCCTATGTCGAATGTGTGCCCTTCCAATATCAAGTTTTGACCTCCATGAGGTCACAACAATTCTTGCGGTGTATTTAACCAGAGGGTCCACACTACAAGTTGTTGTGGAGGTCATTGAGCGTCTCTGCTCCCCACATTTAAATTTTTTTCTGTTATGCGACATGCATCTTTCCAACTTTGGGTGATAAAGGTGGTAGTGTCTTCGAAGGAGGAAGGTGATGCATTGGTGGTCGGTAGAGCTAGAGCTCCAATAGTGATAATTGCTAATGAGGTTGAAGCTCAACCTCCAATAAGCAAGGTGCTATTAGGATGTACAATGAGATCAACATTGCCTAGTGTGATGTGACGACCATTACAAGGAAAGGGTTCGAGGCATATCTGTTGCTCTTCTCAAATGTATAGCATGGCATTTATGGCTTGACATCTATGGCATTGTGGCCTAAGACCCCTTTAAATCATATGGTTTTCTCAAGTTGAGGTAGGCACCGTCGAACAACCTTTTGCGGCAATCGTTGAGGTAAGCACCGCCGAACATCGTGTCAGTGGTTTTATTGCTTTTCCTGAGTCGTCTCTATAACATATAAACATCTTGAGTGTTTGGGAGGGGCTCTTTTGCGGCAATCGTTGAGGTAGGCACCTTCGAACAACCTTCACATCCTTTGATGCTGGTGAGGGCTATTACAAGTGTAGGGTAGTCGAGTCGATACCCTACTCGACTAGACTAATCGGACCGACTAACCAGGTTAGTCAGCCGATTATTACAACAGGGACCCATGAACCATCATCTCCAACCACCCAACACCCTCACTGAACCATATCCTCTTCGTCGAATGAGCCTACCCTTCTATCCCCTCTCATCTCAACCCGATCCGTAACCACCCTTCGATATCCCCATGAACCCTAGTCGTCGACCCATAAAAACACAATCGATGGCCATCCAATTGGAGCCATCTGCCATTCTGGAAACGAAGACCACCAACTCCGACTCACTTGCTAGTAACACCAATAGAGATCATCGGGAGGTGACGAAGGTTGCGATCAATCCTTGGGTAAGATCGAAGGCCCCTCAAAGATCTTGTCGCAGCTCTGTACCCCATTGAGTCGCTGCAGAGCTTCGAGGTTCTTCGCCAGAAGCTTCTCGAGGCAAAAACCATAGAGTCCATCGCTACACCAGATCAGGCAAACTATAGGTAACCTCTTATCCCTCTTCCTTCTCCTCGTTTCTTCTTTCTTCATCTTCTTCCTCATTTTCATCTTCTTATCCTCGAAACCTCTCAAACCCAACCAACTCATCTTCAACACTCACTGAACACCACATCTCCTCTAATCCTCTGGCCTTCTTTCAACCTTCACCAAAATCCCCCACCTCCGACCAACAATGTTGTTGAAGACCTACTCTTATTCTGTCAGCTAAGCAACGTGTTACACCCGTCGTTCTTATTTTGAAGCCTTAATGCCTAACTCGAGCCCATTCAGGTTCGAGTCAATCTTTACCTTGCAGGTACACGGCGTGGGGTTACAACCAAAGTTTCACATCACCCTCATCGAACAACATCGGAGCTCGACCATGAACTCGTCCATTGGAGAACCTTCGCCATCTCTAGGACCTTCGTCAGACTGCATCTGAAGAGTTCCCACCGTACAAGTGCCCTTGTATCAACCCCAACTTCGGCGCCCGTCATTGGATCTCTACAACGCCTGTCGTCCGATCGCGAACAACCTTACATACCCAACCGCCGAAGAAGCAACATATCCCATCCCTTGGATCAGAATATCATTCCGCATAAGGGTTGTCATAAGGCCTTTCCATAGCCACTTGATCATAAAACCAAGCCACCCACTACCGCCTAATCCTTAGGCATGGCACGTAACTTACCCCATGTACATGGGGTTTTACGTCCAAGCCCTTAATTCATCTAGAAATCATACTTGAGGTCCACCTTAGGGGGAAACTTCATAAAAGAATTAATGCCCCTCAATAATCGCAAAAGGGTACATGGATGTTTTCATTTATTTATTTTGCATTTAGAACCCTCTGTTTGAGCATTGTTTTGTAATCATTTTAAATCCAAAAAAAAATATGTTGAACATGAATCAAGTTTTCCTTGGATACAAAAGAAAGAAGTAGAGGAGACTTTAAAGGTTATGAAACGTGGGAAAGGCAAAGAACTTGATAAAATCCTTATAGAAGTTTGGAGAGTTCTAGGTGAACGGGGTTTAACTTGGCTAACAAATTTATTCAATGTTATTTGGCGAAGCAAGAAAATGCATGAAGAATGGAGGAAAAGTATTGTGGTGCCTTTTTATAAGAATAAAGGAGAGTCAAAATTGTTCGAATTATATAGGTATCAAACAAATGAGCCATACTATGAAAATTTGGGAATATGGGATTAAAAAAACGTTGAGACAAGTATCTAAAGTAACTGAAAACTAATTTCAATTCATACCAGATCACTCAACTATTGAAACTATCCACTTGTTAAGGAGAACAATAGAGATATATAGAGCTAAAAAGAGAAACCTCCATATGATTTTTATTGATTTGAAGAAGGTTTATGATTCAGTCCCGAGGGAGATATTGTGGAGAGTTTTGGAGAAGAGACAAGTACATGTCCTATACATTAACTTTATAAAGGATATGCATGACGGGATTACATCTTGTGTAAGGATCTAGTCTGGGAAGACTGACTATTTTAACATCAGCATCGGTCTGCATCAAAGTTCAGTTTTTGAGTCCATCCCTTCTTGCTTTGATTATGAACGAGTTGATTACTCACATTCTTGATGATATACCTTCGTATATGTTGTTTATCAATGTGAGAAGCTGGAGGTTTGGAGACATGCCTGAAAGACAACAGAATTTTGTATAAGTATGGCTAAAACTGAATATATGAAGTGCACTTTTGATGGAAACAATGCTGAGGGATTCGAGGTGAAGATAGGAGACAATAACATTCGGAAGAAAAACTCTTTTAGATATTTGAAATCTATTTTGCAACAAGATGGGGAAATCGGTAGAGATGTACGGGTTGACTAAAGTGGAGAGGACTCTATTGTTCTTTATGATAAGAAAATCCCTTTAAAAGTCAAAGGAAAGTATCACAAAGCAGTCGTGAGACCTGTTATGCTCTACGGATCTGAATGTTAGCATGTGAACCATAGACATGTGCAGAAAATGACAGTAGCATAAATGAAAATGTTAAGGTGGATATGGGGTCATACACAAAAAGATTGGATTCGCAATGATGTGATCAGAAAAAAAGTTAGTGTAGCTCCAATAGAGGATAAGATGAGAGAAAACTTCTTAAGATGATTTACCATTTGCAAAGGAGGGTGGTTGACGCACCAGTTAGAAGATGCGAGATTTGAGATGTTGAGCCAGTTAAGAGAGGACGAGGAAGGCCCAAGAATTGTTAGAATGAGACTATCTGAAAGGATCTTAGTTATTTGGATTTAAGCCCGAGAATGGCCCAAAATAGTTTTGAATGGGGCAGAAAATCCATGTAGCCGACCCTGCTTAATTGTGGGAAAAAGCTTTGTTGTTGTTGTCGTGAAACATGATGAAATGTAATTGATATTTTATGAGTCATGATTGATTTGTTTAAATTGTTTTGGTGAAATTTTGCATATTTTACCCATCAAAGTATATAAAATTCATAAGAATCAACTTTTGTTCTACAAAATCCTAAAAAGTTATATTCTGTAGAATTAATTATGTTCATCCAAAAACCATTGCATTTATATGCATATGTTTCTAAATAAATTATGTAGTGATATGAGTAATTGATTTTTAATTAATATTTCTAATATTAAAATTTCCCAAGGTTGCAGAAAGTGGTAGTCGGTACTCGGTCGGTAGGGTCACTGACTAAGGATTAATCGACAGTCGGGCGACTAATCGGATTTAGTCGGCTACTAGTCGATTTTGAATTTTTTAATTGTTTTACATATATATATATATCAATTTTTATACACATATTCTTATGTATTTGTATTGATTTGTATATTTTCTATACTATCATAATGAAATAAAAGAAGTAATTGTCTTTAAATATAACATTAAGCATATTAGAATAAGTTAATATTAGAATAAGTTTGCTTTTTAAAAAATCGAAAATTAAAAAAATTAAAAAATCTCTACGTAAAAGTCAGCCTTGTAGTCAGGCGACTAGGCGGACTAGTCGTCTGATTAGTCATGTTGACCGACTAAGGGCCGACTAGGTCTGATCGAGTCGGCTACCCCACCTACTCGACTAGTCAGGCCGACTAATCGGCCTAGTCGACCGACTTTTACAACAGTGAATTTTCCTGAACTTGTTATTAAATGATCTATTCGACATAATTTTGACTCGGATTAATATTAATGTTTGATATTTATTAAAATTAGATTATGTAGATTCGCTTTGTCTGCATTCATGAATTCTTAAAAAAACCCAATTTACATCAGAAAAAATCATTTTGTGCCATGTCTCATTTTGCATCAATTCCCATTCAGCTTTAATTATTTCCCAATTGATTTGAGTGAAATAACTAAAGAACTCTTAGCTTATCCTATTTCGCACAAACACGTGTACATTTGCAAAAAAATCTAAAAAATCATCTTTGAAAACCGAGCACTCTTATCTGAAATTGAATCATGTGCTTGTTAAGTTGCCTCATGTGCTATCATGGGGTTTACCCAAGTAAAATAAATAAATAATTGTAACAACATTGATTGCATATTCTTGTGTAGTTTTGATTAACCGTTGAATTTACGTGCTACAATTAAAAACGGTGATTTTTTAAATTCCCTAATAAATTCATCATTTTTAAGGCTAAAAAAAGATGAAATAATATGGGAATTTAACATATTATCAGACATCCTATGATTCCTTTCTTCATTAAGTCTTTCTAGAGGTATGGATAGATTAGATGGAGAGATGTAACATGGACTCACAATTGTGCCATATTAGCCTCATTCGACAAGTTTGTTCCCTTACGTCCTTTTAATTATTATAATCGATGCATTGGTGATGGTAGTGGCCAAGTGATCGAAGATGGTATATGTGACGCATGTAGATGTAAGGACCTCTCAATCATGATGTTGCAGTAGATGGATGGTATGATCTTTATTATGGAAGGTGTTGTATATGATATTAGACAATTTCAACCCTGCTTGAGATTTTTCAAGAGCTTTCTAAGGTCAAGGTAAATTAAGAGAAATCAGCTTTTGTTCCATTAAGATGATTAAGGTGGTCATGTTGTGTAAGAGCACATCGGGTACTCCTGTTGTGAGTATATTGCTTAAGCATTTAAATTAGCCACAACTTAGAGTACTTTGGTTATGGTTTGCATCATCAATATGTTGTAACTATTTTAAAATCGGCATCAAACTGCATCAAGGTTCCAATGTTGCAGAAGTCGGTATTCGGTATTCAGTCGGAGGGGTCACTGAATAGAGAATAATCAGTATTCGAACGACTATTCGGTGTTATTCGATTTTGTATTTTTAAAAATATTTTTTATTTAAAATAATTTTTAATATATATATATATTCTTATATAGTTACATATATCATCACCAATCAACAAAAATCCAAGATAAAAGTATCATTAACAACATACATATACTTTGACATTTTTGATAATATCGTGACAAATGGTAATTCTTACGAATTTTAAAAAAATAAAAATTCCAGCAATTAATTATCAATCGATCGAATAATCGGAACAACTATTCAGTTAGGCCGACTATTGGCTGACTAAAGGTTAACCAGTCAGATCGAAAAGTCGGCCTAGTCGGTCGATTATTGCAACACTGCAAGATTAAGCTTTGAGTCCATTCCTTTTTACTTCGATTACGGACGATTTGACTAGTCACATTCAAGATGAGATACCTTGGTGAATGTTATTCGCTAATGATATTGTGTTGATTGATGAGACTAGAAATGGAGTAAGTGAGAAGCTTGAGGTCTGGAGACATGCATTAGAGACTAAAAGATTTCATATAAGTAGGGCTAAGACTGAATATATGGAGTGCACTTTTAATGGAAGCAATGATGAAGAAATCGAGAAGAAGATTGGTGATAATAACATTCAAAAGAAAGATTCTTTTAGATCTTGGGATATGTTTTGCAACATGATGGGGAAATTGATGGAGATGTTACTCATATAATAAATGCATGTTGGCTAAAGTGGAGAAGAACCTCTATTGTTCTATGTGATAAGAAAATTCCTTTGAAAGTCAAGAGGAAGTTTTACAAAGCAACCATGAGACATGTTATGCTCTATGGATTTGAATGTTGACATGTGAAACATAGACATGTGCAGGGAATGGCAATCGTATAAATGAAATGCAAATGTGGATGTGTAGACATACATGAAAAGATCGGATTCAGAATGATGCGATCAGAAGAAAAGTTGGTGTAGCTCCAATAGCGGATAAAATAAGAGAAAATCGCTTAAGATGGTTTTGCCATTTACAAAGGAGGTCGATTGATGCACCAATTAGAAGAAGCGAGATTTAGGTTGTTGGACTGGTTAAGAGAGGGAGAGGAAAGCCCAAGAAATGTTGGAATGAGACTATCCCAAGGAATCTTAGTTATTTGAATTTAAGCCTGAGAAGGACCCAAAATAGATCCAAATTGAGGCAAAAAATCCATGTAGCTGACCCCATTTAATTGTGGGAAAAGGCTTTGTTGTTGTTATTTTGGAGCACGTTGATGCAAGGTTCAGGAAAGCGAAAAGTGCATTGGACGGGTCACCGAAAATTGAATAAGCGGGATGCAGGGGAATATGTGGGGTATATGTGGTTCTGTGATAATCTAATTTTTTATTTAAAATTAAGGATATATATATACTATTACTACTAAATTTATGTAATAAAGTGGAGTTAAAGAAGATCCAAGAAAAATTATTCATGTTAGATGGTTGAGTAAGATGGCGCTAATTGCCTAACATTTAATCACAGAAAAAATCATAAAGACTTAACATATTAGATAATTCATAATAACAAAACTTCAATACATATACATGCAGATTTGCAATACATGAGCAAAACCTCAATCAACATATATTAAAATATTAGAAGATACATTGCATATACTCATGAAAATAATACATGAACCAACGATAAAACATTGCATATACATAATAGCATAAGGCAATGTATATACAAAAGCATTGCATATTCCTACAACTGAATGGAGAAAGAATCTGAGCTAAGGAAGTGATCACCTGAATGAGAGGATTAGAGAGTTAGAGCTGCAGGAGGTGGAGCCATCAAGCTGCTGGAGCAATATGTCGGGGCATATACGAGATATGCAGGCCGCATATGTGCTTAAGGCGTATAATGCATCGATTCATAAACTGATTCGGTTTGCATCCGCATCTGCATAAGATGCCACACGTGTGTCTCGTGCAATCGATTTCTTGAACATTGCTTTCATAATAGCCAATTAGATGACTTAGGAGGAGAAGATCGAGTGGAAGTTGGCAAGCTAGGAAGCTTCTTGTTTTTGAAGGATAATCGCATGATGCTTCTTAAGGGCCAGGCCACCATGCTTGCTATTCCTATTTTCTACCTCTTCCTGCATGTTGTCGAATGTGGTTCAAGTGCACCTAGAGTCAATGATGAGATGATTTTTCCTGTGCAACTGTCCATCTATGACACGAAATAATATTCCCCTGGTTGATTGAATTTGGTGGCATGTCCCTGTGATAATGGTAGTCTTAATTTGTTGAGGCTCAATGAGATAGACAAGACTTTGAAGGCTATGCAATTAATAAGAAGCTGGGAGACTATGACGACATGCTCTAGCACCTAATGCAAAGAACATATGATGTTCTTTTGATTTGATTATGAGGGTAGCAACGATCTTGTCACCATACAATTTTTTGGAAAGGAAACTACTATATAATTCCATATGCTACAACTTTCATGAGATCATTAATGAGTGATAAGAATAATTTTAGATTCCTACTGGATTGATCAATTTTAGACATGTTGGGTGATCAATTTGAGAGAGGGGGGGTTCATGATTTGCCCTAAGACTTTTTGTGTTAGCATCCATGTGTTTCTTAGGAGATAGTCTTATAAACCGTGGGCTCCTTTTGAAGTTGACTTCTCTTATCAGCTTAATGCAGATTTTTTTAGGTTTACAAAGTTTCTGGATGAAGTGGAGGGCGTTCTGATAGCATGGATCACTGGGCGTGGTTTGACGAGAACTTCTCGATTGAGAAGACATACAAGTTCTTAGCCATTATACTGATTTTTCGGAAGACGTGATCTGGGAATGTAAGTTGTCTCTTAGGTAAAGGTTTTCCTTTGACTTTTGAGGAAGACAATAACAATTAGAGTCCATATAGCAAAGATTGTGCATGGGTGTTGTTACTTGCCCGATGTGTTTGAACGTCCTAAGGAACATGGATCATCTTCTCATATGTCCAGGCCAGAGAGGTCAAGCTTAGAGTGAACTTGATTGGGTGGATTCCACTAGTGCAACTAGGTTCTAGATTACATCATGCAACAAGAATCCAGTAGCTCAAGGACAACCATGCGACTCTATGGGCTATTTGGTTGGCCCCTAGAGTGTTAAGTTCAAAAGGGACTTCGTATGCAGAAAATATTATTGAACACGATAAAGTTCTTGTCGAGTTTTGATCTTCGAATTCTAACCTATGTGATTAGCAATACATAACAAGCTACACAATTTTAAATGTACACCAAATTACAACAAGATTAAATGAATATTCTGACTCATTATTTCAGGGTGGAGGAGGTTTGGGTGGCAATATTTGATATAAATGCAAATAGATCTCCTGAACCAAATGGCTTCCCCATTTTGTTCTTTAAGGAGATGTAGGATTCAAATCCCACTCTTGCAGGAGTTGCGTTAGGTAGTCGACGGCCAGCGTAAAAAATAGTCGAATCTTTCAACATGGATTTGAGCAAGAATCCATGTAGCCGACCCTACTTATAGTGGGAGAAGGCTTAGCACTTAAAGGATATATAGGATGTGGTCCATGATAATATGGGTCTTCTTGAAGAATTCAATAATTTGGGTCTTCTTAATTTCAAGCTGGGTGTCGATGTTGGGGTGTGCAATCATCTGGAGGCAGTGACGAGGAAATCCTTATTGCTCGAATGCAAACGAGAACTCATGATGTATTCGTTTAGTGGATTGGAAATTTGGGAATGGAGCCGATGGATGATAAGGTTAACAAGGTTATGCTAGCAAAATTGTTTGACTATGGGGACAGGAAGGATTAGCTACCTTGCAGATTATTGAAACACATCTATGGTGCTTCTTCTGATCTTGTTGTTTACCTACAGGTGCTTCACTCTCCTACTTCCTTCTAGAAGGGTGTCTGTTCAATGTTTATTGATATTTCAAGTAGCTTCCAATCTATTTTAGCCAATGGATCTTCCTTCGTACTTTGGTTGGACGATTGACTGGGGTCGAGGCTATTTTTAATCATATTTTGAAAATATTCCATCTAGATACGAGTCAGGATTAGATCGTGGTTGACGCTTGGGTTGATGGCAGTCGATGCCCCACTTTCCACTAGCTCTTCAGAGCATAGATTTCATGTGTTTTTTAGTTTGTCTGAAAGCCTAGACACTTCAACCGGGCCATCACTGGGGAGAGACCATTAGAAATGGACGATGCTGATTTCCCACCACAGTTTTTAATCCAGGTGATCTTCAGAAGGATTACAAGATGATATGGTCCTATAACCAATGCTCATAACAAATATTTGTCAATGATAGGTTAGACAAGGGAGGACCATAATGAAGACTCGCATGACAAGGTTAGTTGGGGGCATGGATGTTGACTACTTGACTTGCATGAACAACGTGGAGGACATTGATCACTTATTCATACTTGTAACCACGCAAAGAGACTCTGAACTGAGGCTTCAATCAAGTGGCTTGACATTTCTTCAGTGGGTGTCTGATAGATGTCTCTTTGTACGGCTTAGTTTAGGTCTTTTGACAAGCAACTTAGGCCTCTAGTTGTGATTCAGGCTCTTTTGCTAGCACATAACGGGTTATTCTTCTCAGGTAGATTTTATATAGAAAATGTTTTTTCTCATGCCATGTCTCCTTTGGAATCTTGGACTCCGTAATTCTGGAGGTGATTTTTGTTAATATATGGCCAGGATGACACAAATCCGGGTGTCCACTCTTTCTTCTCTCAACTTTTTTTCAGATGCACACCTTTTTTCTCTATAAAAAATCCAGAACTGTGACAACTAATATTGGCAACAGCTATTTAGAAAAAAAACAGGGCAATCACCAATATCTACTTTGAACCAGCAACATCATGCATTTTTAAGGAAACAAGCAAATAATACAACTCAACAAAAAATCATGTCCTATAATATCAGAAGTAGAGATGACATACCTCTAATACTTCTAGAGCATCAATACTAATAAACGGATCTGAAATGTGCTCCACCCACAAGTTAAGGATGATAGGAGATAGCACGGACTCTACTGAAGTTAACAGTTCATGTCCTGCTTCAAAAAAAGTATGCAATGAATGCTGCTAAGTCTCATTCAGGGCTAGAAAAACAGAAGAGAACCAAGATGACACTAACAACAATGATCATGATATGAACCAACCTGCCTTGACTGCTGCTTGCAGAGTTTCAAGGACAAGGTGGAGTGTTTCTTCAGATGCCTAAGAAGAGCATTGAATAATAATTTAAAGCAAGACGAAAGTTTGGAAATAACATAAGTATATGAAACGAGAGCATACTAGCCTAAGAAGATCTGCTAGTGCTGAAAATACATCCCTAATATGTGTCTGAAGAAACTCTTTACTAGATTCCTGCAAAAGCTGCGATAGAGCACGGCAAGCACCGACTTTTACAGGAGGGGGGCTGTAAAAACCCACAACTCAAATCTTTATAAACTACAAAATTTCTCAAGAAAGATATGGACGCGTAATAACCACATGGATATGATTGATCTTACACTTCTAAAGAAATTGCCTGAAATGCACGATGCAGGTACTGCTGATGCAGGTCCTGCTTTATCTGTAACAGAAATAACAAATTTGTCATAGCTCTCCAGAATTTAGCAAGCTCCTTCATTGACCGCATAATATACTAATACAGTTACCAATGACGAGAACTTTGCTACTGCTCCAAATTTGCGTGCATGAATAAAAGGATACTCGCATACATCTGCCAAGAATATATATAGGCAATCAATTATTGTCTAAACACTATGGGAAGTAGTGCTAATCTTACCTATTCCTGTGTCTTCAGTAAGCATTTTATGAAGAAGGTTGACTGCAATGGTTCCTGTAACTCCTGAAGCCTGTGGAGGAAATCAATTAAATGATTTCAGTGAGGAGCAAAAGAACATCAATAAAAAACCAAAGCACTGCAAAAGAACATCAATAAAAAAAGTGAAGCATTAACAATGTAATAGCCCAACCGGTTCTTCAAGTAATGGCTCCGAAACAGAGCAAAGCGCAAAGAGGGTTGCCTCATGTACCTGACAAAGTAGAAAACAGTTAGAACAAACCCACAAGAAAAAGATACCATAGGAACTGTTAAGAGACATTTACATCAAAAACCAATGAATGGTCCAACAATATACAACAAGGAAGCCACAAATCAATTCAGCCTTTTTGTAGGAGGAATTACTGCTCTGGAATGTTGATTTAGGGTAGAGCTTTGCCGGGATAGACTGAATTGTGTATAAACTTTACTGCCATGAGATCCAGTTGCTCAAAAAATGTAATTGATTGGTTTAACTAGATATGCGCAAAACTGACATCATATTCATCCTGAGCAACATTATAACCTGAACACATGATAGAATCCATGTAGATAACCCTGTGTGGGATTCAACTTGTGGTTTTGTTTACAGCTTTCACCTTCAAGCATCCACAACGAGGTGTTAAGATTCCATCACCATGTTTTTTCTCATGTTTGTAATACATATATCTAACATTGATCCAAAGAACGTTTTTTAAAAGAATTCAAACTACACAGTAAAAACAACTTCTCCAATCAACATTTCATCAGGCAGGTTCATGCGCAATTCTTATTGAGAGTACTTTCTTGTCATAACCCAACATGTTAATCCTACAGTGGCGAAAAGGAAAGTATAAATAAGTAGAAATAAAGAGAGACGTATTCTGGATTAATGACCATGCTCATGCTGATTCCACCATGAACAAATCCTATACACCTCATTTATTTATAGACGAAAATAAGACAGCTGCATTTCTTACAGTTCTTTCTATTCAACTTAACAAATAAATTCACTCACTTGACAAACATCAGCATCTTTAAGCAAAGATTATAATCAAATCAACTCTAGCTCTTATTCCTAAAAGAAATTCAACCAAGTACTTAGGTGGAAAATCAGGTAGTTCTATTCATGTGGATGCATAGTTTATGTCCCCTTCCTGTTAAAAAACTAAACAGAAAAAATACCAAATGATTTTTTGCCTTCCCAAACTATATGTCAAAAGTCAATCTCCATTAACCATTCTGTCTTTGTGCAAGTTTATCCCCATATGAAAATCACAATAACCAATTTACGATCCAGTAATATTTCCAGCCAATTAATATTTTATTACTTTGTGCATCCCTTCACAAAACTTATCTCATGGAGTGTTCTAGTGGTCTTCCCTAGGTTGATTGCAGTGGCGGAAGAGGAAGGAGGCGGTGGCTAGGTGCTGTGATGGAGTTGACTGCCTGGGTTTGCTGCACCACTCTCAGACAAGAGGATTGCCAACTTCATCTTGCTGATCATGTTGCTGGAGAAAGTGATGCCAATGAACCATGAACAAGACTCTTGGGAGTGATACGGATAGGACTTGACTGCCTTAGGTGTACACGGCACTGGAGGAGTGATCATCAGTTTTTGATCCAGCGTTTGCCTTAGAATGCCCGCTTCTTTAGCTCATTAGCTGCCAATACTGCAATGAAGTGACTATCGGTGGTCTAAGTCAGAATGCTACACTTTCTGCATACTATCTTCCCAGGATCTGACTGATTTTGATGACTTTTAGTGCGTTTCCGGATGCTTAATTCTAAGGGGGGCTGTTTCCGGCTCCGATTTATTTTGTAATTTTGACCGAAGATGCGGACTGTATGTTGTTGTGGAAAGTAAAGGCACCTTTAAAGAAGAAGATCATTTACCATGTTGCACATGAGTAAGAGGGAAATAGGTTTCGACATTGCATGCTACCGTCAGTCATCACATGGATAGATACAAGAGAAGTGTGCATCTTTTGGATGAGCTTCAAATCTGGTGTGATAGGAGGCGGGAAGCAAGTCTGCATGAGGCATCAAGATAGAAGTTGGCCACTTGCCATTGTTTTAAAAGGAAAAAGGGTGATTGTCGATCAGATACACGTCCAAAAGTTCTCTATAATCACAAGTTTAAAAATTGCATAACAACATAAGTGTAGTCAACCAGGAGATTAACAAAGATTCGGAACTGATCTTTGCATGCTCAACAACATTTTCCACATAGAATCTCTTGTGACGGAAGAATACATCATTCCTGGACAACCACAAGACTACATCATGGGTATCACCAGAGATCTAGCCCAATGAGATCCCGACCACTCGATTCCAAGGGAGGTCCAAAAGTCCAAAGCACGGTTTTCACTTTTCACCCATGCAAAGCCCCTAGTGGTTCTCTGGGCTAATTGGAGCAAAAGAAATAAAATGGCCTTCCACAGTGGAAAATGTTGTATATATTTTCGAAGGATTGGATGCTATTATGTTAAGAATGTGGTGTTCAAAGCGAAGCGATGTTGGTGTAAGTTTTTTTGGTATTTAATGAGTAAAATCTGGATGACCTCCCGTTCTGGATGACCATCCTTTGATGTCTCAAAAAAACTCCTATCATGTAAAAAGATCTGCAGATTTTCTAACTTCCTTAATTTTACAGAATTTTGTCCCTCAAAATTTTGTGTTTATTCAAAAATCAATGCATGAAAGCCAATATATTAAAACATATACGAAGTCAAGAAAGACCTGTTTCTAGCATTGACTTCACAGCCTGGCAAGAAAGATAAAAATGTAACTTCTTGTAAAAAAAATAAGAGTTCTAATATTCATAATGAGACTTTGCAGAGGCAAATAAATGTATTTTTTCAATAAAAGGAAGGTGAGATCCCAAGTTGGGACCCAACGCAAAGTAGTATTACTTAATAAGGAAAAACATACGTAATACAGATTACCACCCAGATGACCAAGCCTCGTGAAGAACCTTGCTATGAGCTATTACATTCTTAGATTACAAACACAGACCGCAAAAGAGGCAAGCAAATATGAAAAGCAAACAATAAAATTCTCTGTATTGGTGAAGTTAAGCATGCCAAAATAAGTCAAACTTTTGTCAGAAACAGTGGTATACAATATGCTGTTTCCAAAAACGACAAAATAATAGTATTCAGTAGCTAGCATGGGTATTAGAGGATTGGTCCAAAGAACCATGTTTATGATTTAGACTAACACAATTGTGGTAAATGTTAAGCAAAAAAATTGTTAAAGGAATAATCAACATCTTGTCAAGTGGTAAAACATGAGGATTACAAGTACAGAAACCATATATTATTCCTATATACCAACAAATGCATGCTCTGCAGTACATAGCACAAAGCTAGAATCTTTACAAGGTAAACTTATAGAAATCAAGAGCCATGACATGCATATATATAACGACACGGGTCGAAATGATAACCTTCCACCAATCTGTTGAACCCATCATTCTAGCATGGCCTGATTCTATAAAATGTTGTTGAGCAGCTTCCATCAAAGAGTTGATAGCTTCGGCACCATACACATTGACAATCTCTTCCAGCAAGAGAGATCCTGCACATTTTCCTTCTATTAGTTGCAAAATAACCTAAACAAAAATTAGCCTTCTTATTAACAGCATAACTTAGCCTCTACAAACTTGAAGTAAGCTAGTGTGATTGAGCAAGAATGTAAATATGAAGTATAACCAAACATATAGATATCCTAAGGCAACCATACTTTGCATAAAGAAATCAACTAAGAAATCTATCACGATAAACAATAATGTATTAATAATTAATCATGATAAAATAAGGAATTCAGTACAAAAGTATAGATAGCCAAAATAAGAACAGGTAGATGTTAGTTGAGAAATACAAGAAACCAGCAAAGCAACCTTCCAATTCTAAGACCATAACGCTTACCTTTTAAATGGAAAATAGGATATCAATAATATAATTTATAAAAAAGATATTAGAACTGCCCAAAATCATGTTCATCAAAACAATCAAGACAACATAAATGAAACCACAAAATTAAACCAATGTAAATTGTCTCGAGGATCACGACAAACATACCATTTCACATTACCATGCCTGACAAGATTCACAATTATCACGATCCTATGATAGCTCAGATAAGTATAATCTAACTAATAGCAAAGACAATAATTGAGCAAATTAGATGATTGAGCTAAGATACTGAAGCTGACACCAAAATAAAGATACGACATACAAATGCAGTTTCCGAAAAGACCCTTAACATGCCTCTGGCACTATAAAAACTTCAAGCAGGCAACTCCCAACTCCCAATGTCATAGAATAAATGGCAATCCTTCCAACTTGCCACTGGCATGGTGAAAAAAGACATCCCACATGCGTCAGCATGGCATGCTTGCGCCACACTATAATATGGAGACAATACCATCGATATTACCTGATATCACCATGTGACCCTACAAAATTTTCCGGACATGAAACAAAATATTTACATCCATTTTCCCAGAACTTTAAGCTTGATCCACAATGGCATGACAAATGAGCTGACCCAATTTGCATCCATAAGAGTCGTGCTTCTTATTAGATTAGACATTTCATTATTACATCTTTTCAGGCATCATTTCATAAGTTTCCATGTCATTGCTCAATGACCCCATAAACATATTAAGATTAAGTTACAGGAGCAAAATACTACAACAAAATATTTACCAGAAACACGGCAGCTATAGCTAGCATCATCCTCATCTGCAACATATTGGTTCGCGTCCGCTAACCAGGTGTGTGACTAAAAGAGTATTTTGAAATTATTTTATAAATCAATGGATGACCAAAATATGAAGCATGACAAGGGCATAGATAATAGATTGATGAAATAAAAAATGCAACAGCCGATCATATCGCAAATGTAACAAATCAAGCACAAAGCAAATTTCTCAAGGAAATTCAAGAGTATTTCAACATTATACTGGGTTTAGCGCACTAAGATTGGTGTTAGATTGACAAGCATCACCTGGAGAATGATATCCAACCGCCCCAAGCACATTCCCATGCTACGTGGAGTGGAGTCAATTGCATAATACATACCCAGGCTTTGGCCTAAGTAAGCTGAATTCTTTTCAAGGAAAATGGTAATCATGTGATCATTGATCAGAACTAACTTCAAAATTGACCGATAGGTCTTCTTGCAGTTTAAATCTGTTCACTCATCAACCAACTTACTAAGCCAAATTTGTTCAAGAAAAATGATAATTGCATGCGATCACTGATCATTGATCAGGTTTAATACTTCAAATCACAGGAAAACTCTACATAGGTGTCCTTGCAGCTTAAGTCTCATCACTCATCAACCAACTTATCATGCCTTCGAACCGATGCTAGCCTTCTTTGACGTAATAAAACCTCCTTTCGCTGCAATTATTATATCCATTAAAATCAGACTAACTTTTTTTGTGGCGATCACATTATAGATCCAATACATTTTTAAAATGGCCATACATCCTCCTTAACATATTAATTTATGCTCGAGACATCCTCTCCATATCTATGGTTAGTAGTCCAACACTGTTACCATATAAAATGAAAAGTCAACAGCTATTACATGGTACTGTTTTTTTTATGGGATTTTATCACTTGTGCCCCTCCGAGATGTTGCAATATCAGTTATGCCCCTATCTTTTTCGTAATATCAGTTGTGCCCCTCAAAAGTTTCTCCGTCATCAGTTGTGCCCTTCCGTCAGGTTGACCGTCAATGAATTGACTTAACCATGGTTTTTTCAAACCTTGGTGCATTTAAGAGGGGTATTATTGTCCAGGGACCTCTTCTTCCTCCTCCAACCTCCTCCTCTTCCCTCTCCGGCCTGAGCTCCGCCCCGAGCTCCCCTCCCCTCCCCGGCGACAAGATCCGCCGAGTCACCTTCTGCAAGCGCAAGGACGGCCTCTTCCGCAAGGTCAAGGCGCTGTGCGAGGAGGATCCCGGCACCGTGGCCGGCGTGGTCGCCGTCTCCGAGACCGGCGTGGTGCACAGCTTCGCCTACCCGTTCTCCTCTTCCGTCTTCGAGAGGTTCCTCACGGAAGTGGGTCGCGGGGGCTGCTCGGAGCCGAGGGGCGAGGAGGACGCGAGCGTGGAGGAGCTGGAGAGGTTGGAGGGCTTGCTGAGGAGGTTGAAGGAGCGATGGGAGGGGCGCGGCGAAGAGGTTGCGGATGAGTAAATCGGGGGGCATTTCCAAGACTTGGTTTTTTTGCTTCTGGTAAAGCTAAGTTCTTCGTGTGTTTCTGTTGATAAGGTTTTCCTGAGCTTTTGATGGAATGAGGAACCGAACTACGATGCCTGCAAATTTTTTTTACTGCTCATTGAATGTGATATGATATATATGAGATAAAATTTTGTGAAGATTGATGCATATCATTATATCTATATTTTTAGAGTCTTGCTGGCGATGAGATTTTCTTTTGAAGGCGGTTTTACATGAAGGAATGTTGTGGTGATCTTGAGCATTCATGGAATGGTCGAAAGCAACCCATCAAACAGCAGCTTCGCGATCTCCAACAATGGAGTCATTGGTCATTTCTTAAAGGAAATGACAGTCGTAAAGTAGGAACTCTGATCCTTTCAGCTGCAATCCCACGGCGGAAGGGGAGGGGGCGGCGCCAGGGAGGGGAGGGGGCAGCGGGCTGGAAGGAGGTGCGGGGGGAAGGAGGTGCGGCGCCGGGGAGGGTAGGGGCTGCGGGGAGCTCGGGGCGGAGAGGGAGGAGGAGGAGGTCGGAGGAGGAGGAAGAAGATGGGAAGAGGAGGAAGAAAAAGATGTTGGGGAAGAGGAGGAAGAAATGACCATATAACCTTTTAAAAAAATATAATTCCGCTTGTGTCCTCAAAGTTAACGTCCGTTTGCACTGTAGATGGACGGTCACTAACCCGAGGGGCACAAGTGATAAAATAGCAAGTTTTGAGGGGCACAACTGATATTACGAAAAAGATAGGGGCATAACTGATATTGCAACATCTCGGAGGGGCACAAGTGATAAAATCCCTTTTTTTATTTCAAAGGCTTCTTTTTATCAGGAGGAATGCATGAAATTCCGCATTTCAGCTGACCTGCATAGGTTCCATGTATAACTCCATCAACTCCTCCGTCAGGTTGAAACTGATAATTACTTAAAAATATCTCTCTTGAAATGTGACGCTTACTATTAGAAAATAACAATAGATTCTGTGATTGTAGCTCATAGGGGCATTTATGTATTTTCTATTTTCTTGTACTCTCTAGTGTTTAATCCTATATAAGGACCCTTAGACTTCTGGAATAAACAAGTCATTGGGTTTTCTTTTCTTTTCTCCACATGGTATCAGAGTAACGGTCCTAGATCGGTGTTCTGACCTAACTCTTGCCGCCACATCAAGCCCTAATCCCGTGCAACCCTAGCATGTGACCTAGCATCCCCCTCCATGGATCCCCAACGTTGTTGTTAGGTGCCGCTCGGCGAGGCACGTCCCTCCCAGCACCGCTTCAAGGGACTGTCGACCCTCCAGCCGGCCTCTAGCGACACCACCACGCACCAGCGGGCCTCCCGCGTGCCTCCAGCGTCGTCGTTGGGTCTCGCAAGGGCATCTAGGCCCTCCCAGAGCCGCTCCTAGGCGTCACCTTGGCCCCAGCACAGCCCTAGTGGCACCGTCAGACACCAACGAGCCTCATGCTCGCCTCCAACACCGTTGATGGGTCCTGCAAGAGCTTCTAGGCTCTCCCAGCACTGCTCCTTGGCACTGCCTTGGCCCGAGCGACCCCCTAACAGCGCCGCTAAGAACCAGTGGGCCTCCTCCTCGCCTCCAGCACAGTCGTTGACCCTCCAAGTGCCGCCTCGACTCCTCTGGGACCCTTGAAGCGCCACCTGGCCCTACGGCAATTCTTTGATTTGTGATCAGATCGTCGTGATGCGTGTTTAAACACGAAAAGCCTTACTTATCATACCTCTTTCTGTCTAGGTCCTTTTTCTTGACCTAGAGATCCACCATGACGACAACCGAGACCAAGCCTTCATACCACACTTCTTTGATGATACAGGGCACAACTATCAAATTAAAAGGGTCAGGAAACTATATTCTATGGTCTTGTTCCTTCAAGGTGTCCATCAGTGGACAACGTAAAGGCTCTATTCTGACAAAGGTTCCGCCTGTAGAGACAAGCACGGGATATGAAACCTGGTTTGTTGACAACTGTCAGGTCATCACTTGGTTGACTAATAGCGTCGATCCAACCATTGTTGCCAATCTCCTACATAAAGACACGGAAAAGGCCATGTGGGAGAAACTAGAGAGCATGTACTCTCAGAAGGCAACCAAACCTCACCTATCTGAGATTATACCAAAATCCGGTCTGCTACTCAAGGAGAATCATGCCTCATCAAGTACTACAGACTACTTACAAGCCTCTTTAAGGAATTACTCATTTTTCAGCTAGCCTATTGTGACAAACATGTGGAAGAGCGTGTTGAATGGCAAGTGTACAGGTTTCTCTCTGGACTACATCCACGCTATAAGCCAGTCAAAGATCAGTTCCTAATGGCTACAACTCTACATACTATAGAAACCATCTTTCGGACTCCAGCTGAGAATACCCTAATTCGTCATCTGGAAAATAAGTGTTTGCGTTGCAAGAAATATGGGAACTCCCAATCCCAAGGATTGTTAAATATGCATAACTTGGAGAAGGGGAGTACAATTTCAATGTGGAAATTTGATCCCCAACAGAGCCGAGAGGACTCTAAAAAGCGGATCAGAGGAGTCTGTAAAGCGGATCATTTCGAGTAAGATGTCATTTAGGAATGTGGAAAATCATTAATTTTGTAACTTTTTTTGGAGTCTACAATGTAAGTACAAGGTTCTCTTGTATTTTACATTGAAGAGGAATTGTTTGAAGATTATGAAGCCAAGAAAATGAATCCGATGAGTATCCTAAAAATTCCACATGAAGAATTTGCGTCAAAATAGATATGTGGTCATCGGTCCAAAATTTAATGTTGTCACGAGAAATCTGGTTAACCACTATTCGTCAACAAATTCTCTTTTGCTTGGTGGTAATTTTTTTTGTGCATGGTTGGGCGCACATTATGAACCTAATCGTGTAAGATGGTCTGACCAAGATAAAGGAAATTGTAGCAAAAATCGCAATCCGGTGAAGTGCATCGAATATTCTACCCGACAGCATCAGGAATTTATTGAGTACCCCAACAAGAACGCATCCCAGTGACAAAAACTATGGTTGGATGTTAATGCATTGTGGAGCTCCACATAAGCAATGCTTGAATCAACAACACTGTACCAGAAAGTCTTCAATCAAATCAAATGAAAAGTTGTGTTCTATTAGATGGGTGTTCCTTCACCTGGGGAGTGGAAGAAGGTGGAGGTTATTCAGGGAATCTTTGAAATTTATATATTGCAACAAAAGTCTTCTCCGATCAAAAATATTCAACGGTGAATTTATTCTTTTATTTGATATTCGAGATAGAGAGGAAATTGATGACGTAAAAGAACAACACAAGTATTAGAAGGACGATGTCCACAAGGATGTTATGTTGCATCTTGTCATTGTCACAGTTCTAGATCAACGATACAAGTTTGAATTTGTGTGTTTCTCATATTCTGAACTTTATTTCGATGAGGAGGTGACTCAATATGTGATGCAAGTGGAGAGGGTCTTCCAAGTATTGTTTAATAAATATGCAGTTGCATATAAGGGAACAAGTTCAACGACAACAACATTGGAAGGTACAACAGAACATGATCCATGTGTTGGAAAAAGAAAGGAAGACATCATATGCAAGTTCCTAAAGCAAAAAGGTCGTGGATTCTTTGGGATCAAGAAAATCTGAGTTGTTGCTATACTTAGAAGACAATTATGCAGATAATGTGGACAATACGCAGTTTGATATTCTAAAATGGTGCCAACTAAATGCAAACAAATATCATATTCAAGGTTGCAAAAAGCGGTATGTGGTATTCAGCCGGTAGGGTCACTGATTACTGATTAAACGGTATGCGGGAGTTTAAACGGAAATTAAACGGGTTATGCGGTTTTGCATTTTTAATTAATAAAAATTATTAAATACATATAATTAATAAAAAAAGTATAAATAAATAAGAAAAATATAACCACATATTCATAATATATATCAAATATTGTCAAATTCAAGGAAATGCTTCATCTAAATGTCAAAATAGATAAGATAAACAATTACAATTCATAGCATGAATCCAAAAAGTCATGGATAATGGTGATCCTTTGAAAAAAGTAGATCCATGTTCTTAAAGGGATGTTTCAGACCCGCTTAAAAGGCCGCATAAGACCGCTTAAGGCCGTTTAAACGGTCGTTTAAGGCCGTTTATGCGGCCTGGCCGTTTATGGGCCGTTTTTGGTTAAACGATACGGTCAGGCACTGTATACGTTTAAAAAGCCGTTTAAAAGGCCGCTTAGACCGTTTTTTGCATCATTGATCATATTCTTTCACACCTTGCTCGAGACATTTTTGCAATACTAGTCTCCATTGTTGCTTTAGAAAACGCTTTCAGTACTGATGGTAAAGTTCTCAATTCTAACAGAAGCTGACTAGATCCAACCACTGTCAAAGCATCTATTTACATAGAGGACCGGATGTGCAAAGGTGATGATGTAGTTTATGGTGATGAAGAGGAAGATGATGTTGATGATAGCAGTAATAACACATTGAGCAAACACTATTCAACTCATTTTTAAATATTTTTATTTAGGCGTTCAATAATTCTTTGAAATATAGGTTTCAGACCGTACTTAAGCGACATTGTTTACCACTTTAGCCGAAGCTTCCAGTAAGTCTTGAAGACTTGATTTGGAAAGGTAAGAAAAATACTGTAATTGTTGAAAATTAGAATGTGGGAGCAAATCGATGCACAGAGCAATAAAATAAAGAAAGATAAACATGAACGCAGAGATTTTACATGGAACCCTACTCCCGAAGGAATGGAATGAAACTACGAGAGAAGGCCTCGAAGAGATGTCTGTTTCCATTGAACTTTCCCATTGAGTACAAGGGGTGTGGGGCTCCTTATATAGCTCCCCACAGACAGACCAGAGTCCTATAGATAACAGATGTGGAACTAAACATGAGTGGGTGGTAATTAGATACTGAATAGATCCAATTACCACTCTATTACATTCTCCAACACTCCCCTCAAGCTGGAGTTGAGAAAGTTGCAGCTTACAACAAAAAGAAATGTATACATCACATCTTCACACGATACATCACAAGAAGAGTATATTTTCGTGGCTGGTAGAAGATCTCACTCCTAGACGGACCTACGACTTTCAGGTCACCGAAACATATCTCCGACATGCTTGTAGAATTGGTGTGGTACCAAGTTACCGGAACGTATCTCTGTCGTGCCTGGAGAAGAGTCGCGGTAGAAGAAGTCCAATGCAGAGTAGTAGTCAGTCAGGTACTGAAAGAAGTACATCCCGATGAAGGAATCAAAGCTCGATGAAGACAAACGATCGCAATAGCAATCTGGAGTGTCGATCTGCCAGTCGTGGTCGGACAGTAGAAGTCCTAAAGAATCCATCTCTGACTCCCCCTTTCTCCCATACTTGGTAGAATAAAGAGCATAGAACATCAAGTTAGAAGAAATAAAACATGTATTTTTTGTGTGTGTTTTGCGCAAATCTTCCTCTCTTTTTTAAGCCATTCCTTTTTTAACTTTTATCTTTCCCCCTTTTTTACTCTCCTTTTTTCCCAAATAAGGCCATCACTTCCCTTTTTTACTTCAGATCAACCCACTTGGGCCCAAAAAATTTAACATGCCCCTTCCTTTGTTCCTAGTTGTAGCCCCACTTGGGCTTTTGCACAATTTCAAATTAAAAAAATGGAAATCACATGACCTTTTATTTAGGGCTCCCTGATTTGAGAACCCTCTTCAAAGAGAGTTGATCATGGGTGTAGGGTTCCATCGTGGAACCCATCACCGCCGCTGATCGGAGGAGATGATGCCCCTCTAGAATTGCGTACGAGGGAGAGAGGTGGGAGCGCCGTCTCCTTTGTTGGTTGTGACGATAAGAGGGTCACACGCATTTGCCGTTAGGTGCTGCTGATCTGGACAAGGAAGAGGATGTGCGGCGTGGTTCATTTTTTTAAGAAATAGAAGGCATCGCACGTAGGATTGCTTCCAATCGAAGGCGATCAAGGGAGATACGCAACATCTGGAGATAGCACGCAAGATGAATGTTGGTTGCTAGAAATTAGCACGATGTTGGTTGGAGAAGAACCGTGCACGGTACCTTCGTGGAAGAGTGTTGTACATCTGGAATTGCTCGCATCGTTGCTCGTTGCGCTTGGAATTAGGGATTCATCAGAAACCCTAGAACAAACAAATCATGTACATAATAATCTTCGAAAAACAAACCAAGAATCGAACTTGCTCTGATATAAAATCTTCACAATAAAATCCTAGAATTGACTCTATACCAAGTTGAAATTTAGAATGTGGAAGCGAATCGATTAACATGGCAATAAAATAAAGAAAGAAAAATGAGCACGCAAAGATTTTACGTGGAGCCCTACTCCCAAAGGAGCGAGATGAAACCACAGGAGAACGCGTCAAAGGGTCTTATGTTTCTATTGAATTTGCTCATTAAGTACAGGGGGTGTGGGACTCATTGTATAGCCCCATAGACAGACCAGAGGCCCATAAATAGTAGAAGTGGGACTAAACATGAGTGGGTGGTAATTTGATCATGGATAAATCCAATTACCACTCTATTACATTCTCCAACAATAAGAAAGGTCCATTTTTTATCTCACCTACAAAATGAAATGAGCATGATTTACATTTATCAATGGTTTTGTAGGTGATTTTCGCATTTTTTGTAAAGTACTGGTTTGCAAGCCATCTATTTGGTCAAAAGATGGAGTCATCGAATGCCACTACTATAAGATTTTATTACTGTAGGTAGCAGACTGAGGTCAATATTTTTTTATCCGGACGGTGTTTTTTTTGTGAGTTTGGCATGTGGTTATAAACCTTACGCTATTCGAACCTTGTGCTAAACCTTGTGCTATGTTTGAACTAAACTGAGGCATTTCTTTGATGCTCTTTAAATATTGAGGCATCTCTGTTGATGTTGGTTTTGGATCTCTCTTAGCTTAAGCTAGGTATTAACTTATCAATTTTAAGTAATGCAGATATTTGATCTGCTATGACTTTTCTGGTATGTTAATATGCAATGCTTTGGAGCTTGTGTTACATTTCAATTTGTTTAAGTAATTTAAGAGTCCAATCAAATATTCATCAAACAAAGTGTTGTATCTGGTATCGATCATAGCTTTGGTGTGGGCAATTTTTTTTTAAAGCCGTGTGAAAAAAATCGACTTGCGAAGATTATGCAATGAGAAGGTAACATCTCTGAGGCATTTTCTATTATGTTTATTTAGAACTCTCTCTTAATACTAGTACATGTTAATGTGCAAGGGGTGAACCTGTTGATTGAGGTTGATGATGGAGTTACCACCATCAAATGCATATAATTAAGGTACGTGTTTGAGAAATGAAACAGCGCATGATGCATCACTTGAAATGTTTTCATTGCTCTAGTTGGATTCAGTATGCAGGTCTTTTTGAAATGTATAACTAATTGCTGGAAGTTATAAAGACGTATTCTCATTTTTAATCTTTCTTGCTTCATTTTTGGCATTCCTTAATATCATGGATACTTGATAACTCTTCTAAGGCTAATGACAACAACTAAAAGCAATGAAATGTACAAATGTCTTGAATTTGTGTGTTTCTTGTAACTAAAATCATCATAATAAAGGAATTGAGACAATCAAAAGGCAAGCAGCAGTACCATCAAAGTTTGTGTTGTGTTTTATAAATTTATTCATAATGTTCATTATTATGCTATTTTTATACTCTTGAGTACCTTTTATCTCACCATAGCATATTGTGTTTATAGATATTAAAGGGAGTGAGACAAGCAAAATGCAAGCAGCAGTACCAGCATAAAAATGTGAGCAACTTCAAGTCTTCAAATATGTGTTCTATTTTTACTTGAATGTAAGAGCCAAGTGCTCTTTATGAATGTTTCTTTCCTATGTAGACATGAGGCATATAATCTCGTGATATTATTCATCATTCATCAAAGAAAGCTACTCAACGTACTTGGTAGTTGGTGTATACATTACTGGATCTATTCAAGTACCCGATTTATTATAACTATCTGTGTTGATTAGATACCATTTGCCATTAACAAGTGTATATGCATGTTGCATTGGATCTTGTATCATAAACCACTCTTTACAAACCAAAATGAAATGCTATATAGTTCCGTGCAGCAAGTGCAACACCATTCAACGGAGGACCGTGACAAAAGCAAAGTTGCCTATTAAAATGGAACGGCAAATTGTTGCATCTCATGCCATTTTGCATTACATTAGTTTGTTTTGGATTCATATTGTGGCAGAATTTAGAAAGATGTTTTCATTTATTACATCATTAATGAGAGGTCAATTACTAGTTTTTGAGCAAAATCCAGAGTCAAAGCTTTGCATTTAACCACATTTTATGCATAAAATGCATCACACTCTCCACGCATTTGCATACAAATACCTATAAAAAATACCAGAAAAACATTGCATGGACAAAAGCATTAAAAATTCATTTGTTTAATTTTTTATATTTCTGCACTTAAATTTTTATTGCTAAATATGTGTGTGTGGGATACATATTTAGTCAAAACTTATTCTAACATTTTGGTTTCTTTTGTTATACAGAATAATGGGCCAAAAGCCCAACAAAACAAAGGAGAAAAAAAGGAAATAAAATTAAGGTGTTGACGTCAGCACACAAGGGGTTATCGTCAAGCCCTCCCCAAAACGAAGGAACGAGTGCCCCCCTCCGCATCAACGGTCACCCGCACCCTCCCCTTCCTCGTGTGCCACCGCCTCTGCCCCTCCATCTCCCTCTCTCCCTCCACGGCTACAAGAGAGGGGAGGGCAAGGGTTTAAATATCGTTTTCGGATATCGTATCGATACCATGTCGATACGATATTTCGTTGAAATTTCGACGAAATTTCGACCATATCGATCATCATTTGTAAAGAAATGACCGAAAACTACCCTCATATCGCCATTTCGCTCGAAATTTCAGTTCCTAGTCGAAACCAAAATTTCGTCGAAATTTCGTGAAATCCGAAACGGTGGGAGAGGGACCACCAAAGGAGGAACTAAAATCAGGACTTGGCCCTGCCATCTCCACCAAGATCTCCAGACCCATTCCCAGAGCTTCGATTCTGAAAAAAGAAACCCAACAAGAGGGTTCAACCTCCAGTCTTCGCCGCCCCACCGCTCTCCCACTTTCGTCCTGTTGCAGTGGGAAGAAACCTCCTTCAGGTCACCCATTTACAAAGCACCGAGCATGATGATGTTGTGGCACATATCCTCATCCATGAAATCCAACATCTAAGAAGCCTCTTTTTCCAATGCAGATTATGAAAAGCATCACTCCACGCAATCATATGTGTGAAGGGAAACAAAATGGGATATCTATTCCATAGGGCTAGGGTCTCTTATATAGAGAGAAAACCCTAGAGAGTACAAGAGAGAAAATACATAAATACCCCTGGGGGTTACGGAACCCAAAGGGTTAAAGGTTACGGAACCCGAAGGTTAAGGGTTACGGAATCCGAAAAGTTACAAACATAATTGTAATATAATAATTCTAACACCCCCCCCTCAAGTTGGAGCATATATGTCGGTCATGATGCCCAACTTGGATACTAAGTACATTAGGCGCTTCCTTGGAAGAGCCTTTGTGAGTATGTCTGCAAGTTGTAGTTCAGTGGAGATGTGTGGAGTGTTGATTCGTCCTTCTCATATTGCATCACGAATAAAATGGCAATCAACTTCAATGTGTTTTGTCCGCTCATGGAAAACTGGATTGGTGACGATGTACGTAGCAGACTTGTTGTCGCAATACAAGGGTACAGGAGTGGCTACTGACATGCCAAGTTCTGTTAAGAAAGAAACAAGCCATGTGATCTCACATGTGGCCTGAGCCATTGCCATGTATTCTGCTTCTGCACTGGATCTGGATACCACTGTCTGCTTCTTGCTTCGCCAAGTGACAAGATTATCCCAACAAACATGGCGTATCCTGTAGTGGATCGACAGTCCTCAAGAGAACTAGCATAGTCAGAATCTGTATAGGCGGCGGATATATTAGTGTATCCGTTCACCCTATAGAAAAGTCCACGTACAGGAGATTCCTTCAAATATCGAAGGATCAAAAGAACATCCTACGAGTGACTGTAAAGAGGCTTCTCCATATGTTGATTGGCTCTGCTCACAACATATGATATATCTGGCCTAGTAACGGTGAGATAGAGTAATTTTCCCACTAAGCTTTTGTATCGTGTTGCATCCTCAAAAGGTGGATTAGTAAATGCTGAATATTTTCTCACTTATGCAGGGATGCCAGATGGCTTGCATCCAAGAAGTCCTGCCTCAGTCAGAATGTCGAGGCAATACTTTCTCTGTGAAAGATGGAGCACAATACTTTCTCTGTGAAAGATGGAGCCCCTCTATAGTGCGTATTACTCCGATGCCAAGAAAATAACGAAGTTGGTTGAGATCTTTCGTGACAAAGACCTTCTGGAGAAAGGCCTTGGTCTCATGTGTCATGAATACCATCTACATCATCTCCTGTGATAACCATATCATCAACAGAGACAGCAAGGATGATCATGCCAGTAGCCCGTCGTTTAACAAAGACAGAGTAGTAAGATGTTGTCCTCTGAAAACCAAGTGTGTTGATCTCCGTAGTGAGCCTGTCAAATCATGCCCTTGGGCTCTGCTTCAGGCCATAAATGGCCTTCCGCAGTCGACATACATGCTCCCCTCGACTACATACCCCAGCGGTTACATCATGTAGACCTCCTCCTCAAGATCACCATAAAGAAAGGCGTTCTTCACATCAAGTTAATAAATGAGCCAAGCCTTGTTGGCAGCAACAGAGAGAATGGTGCATATCGACCTCATTCTGGCAACAGGTGAGAAGGTCTCAAAATAATCAACTCCAAGGGTTTGTGTGAAACCTTTGGCAACAAGTCTTGGCTTTCAACCTGTCAATAGAACTATCAGGCGATTGTTTGGTCGTGAAGGCCCATCGACGAGCCACAGGGCGAACTCCCGGGGGGCACAGCACAAGATCCCACGTGCCCCGGGAGATAAGTGCATCCATCTCCTCATCCATAGCATGTCGCCAACCACGATCTTGCATTTCACTGAAATGATCTCTTGGGACAGTAATAGCATTAAGAGCATCTGCAAATCTCTTGTCACAGCTAGATAAACCAACTGTAGAAGTAAAATGTGACATGGGGTGATACGTACATTTCATTTTTTGCTTGCGTAAAGCTATAGGAAGCTCCCCAGGTACAACCGGAGCAGCAGTGGTGGGAGCACTCGAAGTGGTCATATCATCCTGCATAAAAGGGACAGGCAAAGGTACAGGCACTGGTGTAGAAGGTATAGCGGTACGCTGGCGAGTATAGACGATTGGTGGAGGAGGGAGGTCCAGAGGAATGTCACTCACAATCTGTGTGAAATAACTTATTTGTTCAAAGAAGGTGACATCAGCAGATACATAGTATCGACGTCCAACAGGATCATAGCAGCGATAGCCTTTCTGGGTACGAGAGTACCCAAGAAAGACGCATTTGATGGCACGAGAGGATAATTTGTCAGCTGCGTGAAAGTTATGAACAAATGCAATACAACCAAAAATTCGTTGTGGTATAGGAAAATGAGACTCGGTAGGATAAAGTAAGGAAAATGGAGTTACCCCTTTGAGAACAGATAAAGGAACACGGTTGATGAGATACACTGCAGTAAGGATAGCATCTCCCCAATATTGTTTAGGAACACTCGTTTGACTAAGAAGAGATCTGGCAAAATTTAGCAAGTGTCAGAGTTTTCTCTCGGCTATACCATTTTGTTGTGAGGTATATGGACATGATGTTGGTGTACAGTTCCTTGGGATGCAAAGAAAGAGGTCATGTTGGGTTAACTCAAGAGCATTGTCGGTACGAATGATCTTAACAGTGCTAGAAAAGTAAGTTTTAACATATTGAAAGAAATTTCTGACAATTTGATTAATCTCCGAACGCTCCATTATTAGATAAAACTAAGAAGATCGACTATAATAGTCAACGAAAACTATAAAATAGCGATGACCACTTAATGTGCGGATCAGACAAGATCCCCAAACATCACAGTGAACAAGATGAAAAGCAACAGTACTACAAGACTCAATACGAATAAGAAACGAAGTTCGATGGCGTTTCCCGATCTCGCATGCCTCGCACCGAAAGGGCTTCAGAACATAGAGTTTAGGCAACATCATGGAGATGGCCTTGGCAGAGGGATGCTCAAGGCGCAGATGCCATAGGAATGGATCTTCGGAGATAGATGCAACACCAACAAAATTAGTCTGAGGGTATGTCAAGGTAATATAGACCGTTCTTCTCATGACCCCCACCAAAAATCTGCCTCGTCCGAATGTCCCGAAAACAACAACAAGACTCATCAACTATCACACAACAATGAAGCTAAACACAAAGCTTGTGAACTGACAGCAAGCTAAGAGGAAAATCAGGAGCACAGTAAACCACTGAAAGTCGGAGCTTGGAAGAGAATTCCATAGTTTCGATTGTAGTAATCTGTGATTGAGTCCCATCAGCGACTCGAACTGACTTCACAGAGGTAGATGGTATGGAAGAGGTGAGCAGACTACCTTCTCCAGTGAGATGAGTTGAGGCGCTGGAATCAATAATCCAAGCTGGAGTAGGAGTGATAGCTGAGTTGGCTATTGTACCTGAAAAAGTGGCCAGAGCAGCAGTTGTAGTGTTACTAGTGGTGGTAGGCCCTGGAGTCTGAAGGATCTGCATTAGGCAAGAGTAATCTGCATCATTAAGATGAACAGTCTTGCCACTGGAGGTAGGCGATGCCTCTTCCACATCATAGGCATCCTCACGGATGCATATAAGAGCTAAAATAGAAGAAGGGCTGAAAACACGTGATCAACTAAGGATGTGGGGATGCATATAAGAGCTAAAATAGAAAAAGGGTTGAAAACACGTGATCAACTAAGGATGTGGGGCTGAAAACACGTCGGTAGAAGAAGGCGCCATGGTGGTCATAAAATAGAAAGACGATCATGTGATCAACTAAGGATGCATATAAGAGCTAAAAAATGCCCTAGAACTCATGTTTGCCCACGAAGAAGGGCTGAAAACCCTCAATGGACAGCAGATCTGGATTCTCGGAAGTTGTCCGTGATGAGTTTTGGATCTCCAAAGAGTCCTACGGTACCCGTGGAGGGTAGCTGTGGGGCTGACGACCATCGTAGAAGGTCCTAAAAGCGCTGGATAGCGCTAGCGGGAGGGCTGTTGCACTGGAGGTGATTGGAGGGCCTTACACGGGGCCCTAATTCAGGGAAGAGGGCCTGCGCAGGCTTTTGCGAGGCTTGAAGGTGGCGGTGGGCATTTTAGGTCAGAACTCCGGTCTAGGACCGTTGCTCTGATACAATGTGGAGAAGAGAGACAAAATGGGATATCTACTCCATAGGGCTGGGGTCTCTTATATAGAGAGAAAGCCCTAGAGAGTATAAGAGGAAAAATACATAAATACCCCTGAAGGGTTACGGAACCCGAAGGGTTAAGGTTTACGAAACCCGAAAGGTTACAAACATAATTGTAATATAATAATTTTAACAATAATAATTCTAACAATATACTTTGAAATCCACCTATCAAAGCAATCCACTGTCTGACACCTCTCACAATCCACCACCATCTATGTGGCTAAAGAAAAAAGACTAGTTGCATTAGGGAGATAATATCATCCAGGACCTCTCATAGCCTATTGGCCAAGACCTTAGCCTCTGTAAGATAAAGAACATTTGACGCGCTAAAATCCCCCACCCACTCTAAGATCACCTTCTTCGGCAGAAGGAACAAGGACACTTGGTTAGCTCCGATAAAACTGGTATTTCCTGAGCAAATTCATCCATAAAGGCCACAACATCATCATCTACTTTATCCGAAAAAAACATCATCCCTACTACGTCATTCAACTCTCAATAGAATAAAATCGGAAGCCATCCTGACCCTGGCGCTCCATCTGCATTCAATTCCAGTATTGTCGCTCTCATCTCCTCTCCCAAACTCCCACATCAACTGTGCCTAATTGGGTAGATAAAGAGGAGGCTTCAGTGCCATGCCATCTCCACTCTTAGCATCCCTCCCTACGAGAGATCATGCATAAGTAATCCACCAATGCCCTACCCATCTACCTATATCTCTCTTGACATGAATTTCGTCTACGATCAACGAGTGGATCATGGTCTGGTGTTGCCCGCTATAAGCCACTGCATAGAAGAATCAGGTATTGGAGTCGCCCTATTTGATTCATTTCTGCCTATATATTTGCTTTCATATGGTACCTTGTTGTCCTCCTCCCCGGTGGTCTTATGGAATCCAACCAATTCATCCAGCCAAGGTTTGAAAAATGAGAGATGAAACGAGCTAGTTTCCCTAGAATCGAGGCAAGACATGGCCCCAATGCACTCGAGGCGTAAGCCTCAATTTTCTTCCAAAAAATATGTAATTTAGCTAAAAATATTGTATAATATTTAATAAATTATATCATACACAAATCACCATGCATTTAAGTAATTAAATGATTTTTAGTGTAATTCTTCAATGTCAAAATGAATAAAGGATGGGATACATTGAGCATGGGAGTTATTTACACAATCTTTAAACACTCTCATGTAAAAATATCCATCGTTTTCCTTGACTACTTTAAAATATACTTGTATGGTTAACGATGTGGACAAATGGAACCCCTAAAGTTTACTTTTCAACAATCAACTCTTACATTGTCATCTTTTATATCATATATTGATACGTGCAAGAAGTTAATAACTTAAAATCCAAATTTATTTATTTATTTATTTACAAATGGCCTTCGTTTGTTGGTTCAATTGGAAATGGAAATTCCTGTAAAACGTTTGCATAAAAAGCCATATGTGTGCAGCATAAATAAAATTGATTATTTGTTACACTGCTTTTTCTTTATCTGCTCTAGTTCTCATCAAAATAACATTAAAGATGTCTTTTTCTCACAAACGTCCAGCTAAATTATGCTAAAATAATGCAAGTAATGTATTTATTATTCCATGTTTATTACACACTAGAAATGAAAACATCTCCAACTTTTAGTTTAAGCGGATCAAGCAACCTCTTCATTGAATTCGACAATATCCCCAATAGTAAATCATATAATCTTCTTTTAAACAAAACGAGACAGGAAGGGGAAAAGGTAAGTGTAAGATTTTACATGGAAAAGGACTAAAAAGCACCAAAAAAACTGCACCCAAGGCTTACACCTCATTTCACCTCATAGTCGTGGGACTACCTCGATCTTTTGAGGTGCACGCCTCGCCAAAACCAGTTGTGGCGTCCACCTCGAGGCTAAAAATCCTTGCCTCACCTCGTCTCGAATGTCTCGAGGCTAGCCTTTTCACACCATGCATCAAGTTCTGCATGAGATAAGTCTCAATTTCCTACAAGCCTGTCAAGCATGAAACTTCTGCATGTGTGATATCCGGATGCTTGAATTCACGCATGCATTTACACAGAGCCACCGATCTTTGGACCAATCCGACAGTTGTTGACCCTGTGAAATCCACAGGCCTCCCCTGTTCAGCAACTCGTTCTCTAAACCCTTCACTTATAAACCGAGATTTCTTGAATTTGAAAAGAGAGAGACGTGCAGAGCTTTCCCCGGATTCCGATACAACATGCATACGATATAGTCTTGATCTCGGGCGAGATGAGATACACACCAGACGGAAGGCCTCCAGCAACTCCATAGATCCAAAAAAACAATCCAATCTAGAACGGGACCCCAAGCTTCTCCATGTATATCGGGTGTTCGTCGCATCAAAAACATCCAACTGTATATCTCCTACAAACTATGTGAAATCACCAGATCTTGTCCACTGCAATAATGGGGTCGGTCCAAGGAGAGCAACTAGGCATTCAACTTCACTTTCAGGGGTACCTTGGCATTACTACAAAGCATCCTCCAGTCCAAGATGAAGTCTGGCTCATGTATTATTGGTTGCACCCTCAACACCTCGTAAACCAGGAGATGGCAAACTCCTCCTCCCATGCACACAACCATGAATCTAGCTCGTTGACCTCCAGTGCAATCCCGTCCAACAACTTGGGTATCGACGCAAAGTCAGCAATCCCTTCATCTGAAGGCAATTCTGCTAGCCTGAACGCCCATACCTCATCCCAACATCCAGCCATTGCCGCATCCATGTCATCGGTATCTGCACAATGTCTAGAGAAAGCCTCAGCCACCCATTCTTCCTGCACTAGTCATGCAACAAGAATATAAAGTCCCTGTCATTCCAGCATTCTCTCCGGGTGTGGTACTAGAGTCAAAAGCAAGTGCATCAAACCCCTCCAAAAGACGAAGGGCATCCTCTTCCCTGATTTGTATTATTTATTACCATTTATTTATCAAATCCAATATAAAGTAATGAGTTGAGGATCTTTTATTCAGATTTCCAAAATGTTTCTACCAAATGATTTGATGATGCAAAATTCCACTTAAAAACATGTCATTTAGAGGGTGGGAAAATGGGCATTCATGCTTACTTGATCTTCTGTAATCTGCAAAAACCCTATTGTGTAGTACACCACCTCCTTGACACTTTTTTCAAACACCTTAGAAAGGAATGAACAAGCAGACAGACAAAATTTAGAATATAACAAAATGTGCTCAAGGATATCTACTGCCTATGAGGGTTGAAAGTTGCTTACTTTTGCAAACCTTGAACTCCCAACAATAGTCAACAGAAGCTCAAATAACTGTGATCATGAAGAAAAAATATTCAGAACGAATACTTATCAACAACAGCTAATAATTGATAAGAACAACTAATTTAATAAAAAACATATTACAAGATTATCTAATTTAAAAAATCAACGCTAAAAGATCAGGTTAATACAAGGACTTTTTTTCTTGACAGGGTTATCGTAACAAAAAAGACAAAATCGAGTGTTACCGGTTTGTTTTCACCAACATGTCCCACCAACCAATTCGCCAATATTCCATTAATCCTCTCAAGTGGAATTGGAAATATCCTTCTGGTTTTGGAGCACATATGTAAATTAGGTAAACAGAGAAGTTAGAAGGTGTGACTCAAGCAACATCACACAAGACCCTCAGTATGCGCTTCATGTTCCATCCGATTTGTGCCAACACATGTATATCAGAAAAGCACCAAAACCTTGATGATGTGGATTACACTCTTATATAAGATCTCTAAAATCTTAGTTTTCAATATCTTTTGTAGCAAAGTACATCTTGGTCTTTCCTTGGTACTTGATATATTTAAGTTGCAGTGTAAATATGCACTAGGCATCCACTTGATTCCAGTAATAGCCCATCTGCAGGCCCTTCTCGATGGGGATCCCATACTAGTAAGTAGTAACTGCATATACTCGTTGCTTTCCTTTGGGATCTCTTATCTAGGTATAGTTGATATACTTGTTTGGTGCATATCTGCATTTCTTTCATATCTTACCATCCCTCACGAGCTTGTATGTTTCCTAATCAAGACTCATTTATGTACAATTTTTCTAGCATACTGTGCATTGACCCATGGTTCAATTCTAATATGATTATCCCCCCGTACTTATACATGGATTTCAAATAAATTGACTCTATCCTCTCAAAATCATTTGAGTTTACCTTGTCCAGTGCATCTGCTTGGTATTGCTATAATTAAGCCAAATTAGGATTGAATCTAAGTATAACCTTGAAGGCCTTGGCTTAAAAACACCAATGCCATATGACATTAGACCAAATACCTCAGCATTAAAACAATAATGCCTCCATAAGGTGTACTCATCTAGAAGACAACATAAGAACTCATGAGTGCCATGAATAGCTCACTATGCTCGCAAATTAACTGATGTCCCCAACAATGCCGCAATATTGACAACTGTACCAACAAGCATAGCATATAAACTTGATACGGCAATATAGTGAACTACCTGAATAGAAAGGGTCTCTAGACCGTTTTCTGCACCATCAGAGTCAAAACTCCCAGAGTAGGAATCTTGAATGCCTTGAACTAAAGAAACCCGATACACGTCAAGACACGAAACAAAGGTAGCCCATAAAGGAGTGAAAACCACTGCAAAAAGACCACAACAATTCTCCATGAGATATAGCCCTATTAAAATGAACACGTTGGAAAGTTTCGAGCTGTGTTGAGAAACATACTTGCCTGTTATCTCTGTTTCGGCAATGTTTGCAAAATTCTGTATGATCTGGATCAAACATTTCAATACCTAAAACATAGATGCCAAAAACATTTCAATGCCTAAAACAAAGAAGAGCAAGTCATTTTACTAAAATCTCCTATCTTGTTTTCAACTTTGGATCAAACATTCAATACCTAAAAGATAGATACCTAAAACATTTCAATGTGTAAAATAAAGAAGAGTGGGTCATTTTACAAAAATCTCCTATCTTGTTTTCAAATAGTAGCCATATTACAAGAAAAAAAATTATAGGTTCACACCTCCAGCCTCACACTCCAGTCATCAGGATCCTCGCACAATACAGGAGACTGCAATATAATGCAGAACTGATCAATCCATGGCTTGAGCATTGAAATTACTAGAGTTCCAGTCTCTGTCTGCAGATTAAGTCAAGTAGTTAGAGTAGTGATCAAATCAGACAACAGAAAGCCTTTATATCAAATTATAGAAATAATAAACAGAAGTAATTATAATCCATGCCTTGTATACACCACTCATTGAACCAAGGACTGAAATGCAAGAGTGAACAATTGAAATGGCTTTTGCACGCATTGACTTTTCGTAAAACTGCAACAAAAAATAGGAATCATAAGAGCTGTGACCATCTCCTTAGATGTGTCTGAGAGAATGAACTCACCTGAGGAGATGATACAATTCTCTGTAGATGTGGAAAAAGAAGAGGGATCAACTTTGGGACAGAAGAATCATCCAGGTCCGTGGATATCAGAGCCAGGCATCTAAGTGCTCCATGAACTGAATGCCACAAATTTGAATGAATCGAGATCACTTTTACCAGTAATAATAAAATGAGTAACAAAATAGTCAAAATTATCAGCCCATACCCCCATTCATATTTGTCTGATCACTGATCAATCTCAAGAGCAACGGAAGCAACTCAGGCCATTCCTCCGGCCAATCATAACTCGCAATGGTTGCAACCACCATCCCAATTGCCGTGCGAATTTTCCCATATTGATCATCCAAAGAAGAAACAATGAGTTGACGAACAGATACCTATCACCAAGACAAGCCTGATAAGATTCGGGCATTTGGAACAGCTGCATGAATGGACAAAGAAGTAACCTTTTCTTCAGGAGATACGACAGGAAGAACGAAACCATCCTCGTCCTCCTTCCAGTGTTGCCTTACAAATTGCTTGAGCAAGACAGCCGCTAAGTATTAAATCCGTTAAGTTTAAACAGCTAAACGTTCTTCAAAAGCTAAACTCTTCAGCCGCATTCAGATTTTGAGTGTGGTCGTGCTCCATGTAGATTGCAATCAAGTGCATTTTGAAGTGATGAAGTGTGGTTATAACCAGTGAGTATGGAAAAAGATCGTAAAAACTTTCTTACGTCAAATTGAGTTCAGATCCAGCAATTGAGTTGCAAAGATATCAATTTCACGGAAAACAAATATAAAGCATAGATTCAGGATATCTGACGCAACCCAAACGCCACGTCCCGGTTGACCGCGACCCTCGCCAGCGCTGATCCAAACCCTTTCGAGCACAATCCGACACAAGATCATCACGTAATTCACTACAAGCGAACACCTTGCTTGCGCGTCTCATACAAAAATGCGATTTTGAAGCTACAAAATTCCAATAAATCCACTAAAACAAGAAATAAATGAAGGTCGGTGGCGATTTAAGGACCTGTCTGGAGGGATGCCTGCTGGATCGAGGCCTCCGCGAAGGTGCGGACGTCCTGGGCGTTGCTGAGAGTGGCGGTGAGGCAATCGATGAGCCACTGCTGGTCATGATCGAGCGGGATCGATGCCATTGTTGGATCGGAGGAGAGCTCGAGATCTGGAGGCGGAATCGAGTGGAGATGAGTGGGAGTTCGTGTTCTCTGTGCTTTGTCGGGGACTCGGGGTTTTTAGGGTTTGGGTGCCGCCTATTTGGTGTTTCGGATGGCGCGGGCAAAAACAACTACCTTTTCGTTACTTTCTTTCTTTCTTTCTTTTTTTGGGTTTTTAACATAATGACCCTTAAAATATTATCTAATTACACAGTAACTCCTGACGATACCATGAATCCGCGACTCTTGCAAATTACACCACAACCCCTGAACATATGGGTATATGTTAAATTAAGTAATACAATGATAATAAATTGTATGATTTATTTGAACGAGATCTTGTGGGTTGGGGTGAAAAATCCATTATCTAAATTTCTTTTGACTTCTTTTATAATGTGTGATAATTGAGCAATGTCATTTTTAAGCCCAAAATTAATCATGGGATCCATTGATTGATTAGATCATAAATTATAATGTATGTGTTAAACTAAGGAGAATAACTAAAAGAATAGTCCTAGTAGACATCAAAGAAAGATAAAGATATGAAAATAGTGTTCGTTTCGAACCATATGAAACTTATGGTTTACGAATGCGATTTAAAAGTCAGCGTGTTCTGTTAACTAAGCTTGAATTGACCGAATAGATGTTAACATGGTGTTGTTGATTGATGAGCGTCCTGAAGGCTAGGGTATAGGTGCTAAATTGGTCGTTGCGACCCAAGCGATCAAGTGTGCTCAATCAAGAAAAATCAGACCACTAATAATAGACAAAATCGATCAAAATGCGAAATAGCGGTCTTGCTATTTATTTAACTTGGTATAGCGACCAGGGTCGAACTCAAGGAGCACGGGTTGGCCTCTCGGCCTACAAAGTAGTCAAAAAGAGATAAAATAAAATAAAAGAAATGTTTTTGGTGGTTTTTGAATATTTTATATTTTTTTGGATTTTTAATGTATTAAGGAAATAAGAAGAGCAAATAAGCACACACTTCAACAATTTATAAAAAGCAATAAAAATTAACCAAAAAATCAAACAAAAATATTTTTATGTGTTTTATAATTTTTAGTGTTTTTGGTGAATTTTTGATAATTTTCTGATGTTTATTTAATTTTCTAAAAATCAGAAGGTGACTGAAATGAAAGGTACTGTCCAGCCGAGCTAAAAGGCCTAGATAAAATATCTAAAGGCCTCAAATTAGCTGGGAGGTAATTTTCCTGTGAAGAGAAGAAAATAAGGAAAATTTAGGCACCTATTTTATTGTTTTTGGTTTTTTAATTGATTTACTGGAATTTTTATAAGATTTTGAATGTTTTTCAATTTTTAGTGGATTTCAGTAATGAAAAATAGCCAAAATTGGCTAGAAAATCAAACACATCAAAATAGACAGTAGACAATTTTTTTGTAATTTTTGGACACTATTTAATATTTTTTTGTGATTTTTAAAGTTAGACAGTGAAGAAAATAGAGGTTTTTGAACTTTCAAAAATATCAAATGAAAACAAAAATGTCCTCAAAATCCTCGAAAATTTTACACCATGGCAGGAGTCATGTATCCAATTTTCGTTGGATTTGGAGGTAATTTGATATTTTATTCAAAAATAAAGGAGGGGCACAGTGCACATGGACCAAAGTGCAAATACCCGAGAGTCTGGGGGGTCTGGTGCAATTAACCCAGCAAAACACGTGCCACGCGCGTGCCTGGGGCACTCAGGGACCCAAATGTAATGAAAATAAGTTCCAAGGACTTATTGGTAACAGGTACCAAAAGTCCAGGGCCCTATTCGTAAAATACCCAAAATATCACGCACTTGTTGAAATATATCACGCACAGGGGTATAAATGCAAATAAACTAAAAGTTTCATTCAACTGTTAACAACCAGAACTACAGGGGCATGTCTTGCAAATAAACCAGAGAAACACGTGACGAAGCACGTGCCATACAACGCACAGGGGCATAAATGCAAGGAAAATAAAGTGCAGGGTCCACAGTGTAAATTTCACAAAAAGTAAACAACTATGCTACGTATTTACAGGACTAAAGACTAACTGCATAAAGGAGAGGGGCCTAAGTGTAAATACCCCATATTAAATGTCGAAGGCCGGATGTGCGCCACGTATCGGATCCAACGGGTGAGAACGGTGGCGCTGCAACCCTGAGAACGTTCGGCCTGATCAAACGGGCGAGGGCGCTCCACGTGGAGATCGGACGGTCCTGGTGCTCTGGAGCTTATTCCCTCGAGTATCCAACGGTTGTGATCGATCCTCCAAGAATCTGACGGTGGCTGCAACTCCACGAACAGACGGTCGCGATGTAATCTGGAGCAGGAGGGTTGATCGAACGGTGTCTGGAGGTCATGGAAGAACTGATGGCCAGCGACCTTCGCCGGCCTGCTGTGCGCGCTCCCGGCCTCCGCGCGGGCCTCTGAAGATCGGAGAAGAAGCTCTGTGGACTCCCGCGTCGACTAGTGGCCTCTGATGGCTCAACGGAGCTCCGAGGAGCCCAGGCGAGGTCAGCGGAGACCAAGCTGTTGGTCCAGACGGTCCAAGCCCTCAGATGGACTCGGATGACCCTGCATAACACTCTAGCAGACTCGTGGGTCGAGGGCAAAGTGCCTCGACCCAGTTAGGCGGGGTGATCGTGAACGGTGAGGCGTGGTGGTCGAGCTCCAGCGAAGTGGGGACGGTGGAGCTCGAATCCCAGCTCCTGTGCGAGCTTGGTTGAATGGAAGGATGGAGAAGGTGCGTGGGAAGGAGGTGAGGGCTATGGCGATGCCCGATGATCGAATGGAGGTCGGTCGTGGACGGAATCGGAAAAATGCGGCGGAGCGGCGATTTGGGCGTAATCGAAAATCAGCGAAAAAGAAAGGTCTAAGTGATTACCTGGGTGGACGAGGAGACTGGGGAGGAGCTGAGGAAGCTCCTAGTCTTCGCCTCGAGGAGCGTCTCCCTCCGAAGCTCGGTGCTCCTGCTGGTGGCGGAGCAACGGCGGCGAAGCTCGCCGGATCGATGGCCTCTCTTCCTCTCCTCGCTTCGACAGCACCGAACGCGAGCTGTCACTCTCGCGCACTCACTGGAGCTCACAGGGGTGGATTCGAATGACCAAATATCAGGAAATAGGGTGGCAGAGCTCGGCTTTATATGTGGGGGTGATCCGGAAAGATTCGCGCGGGTAGGGAAATCAGGAGCGCGGATCTCGATGCGGTGGCTCCGGCGAGGGTCTCGGGTGTATCGTGAAGAAGTCGGACCCGAGGTTTGGTGAAATGGGTGTCGGATCAAGCGGGTAGAAAAGGTAGAAATCGGGTCCGTCACCCAGATCCGCGGAGAAGAGGGTCCGGGGGGGAAGTTGACCGGGGTCAACAAACCCCCGTGGACCAATCAGGAGCCGCCAAGCACAAAATTCTTATTTATTTATTTTAGGCTAGAAAATGATCGAATTAATAAAAACTTAAAACATGAAATATTTTTATTTTATTTTTTCTATTTTTTTGTGATTTTTAATAATTTTTTCGAAATAAAAATAAGGTATATACATAATATGTAATACATAGGTATATGTACACTATATAGGTTTTTAAATTTTGATTTTTTAATTTGTTATTTTTATACAATTTTATTACCATTTTATGTTTTATTTATTTTCATTATAAAAAAAAGGTATTTTTATTTTATTTTTATTATTTATATACATAGGTAAAATAAATACATATATACATTTATATACATGGTATATTTACAATACGTTTTTGTATTTTTAATTTTATTATTTTTATTTTGTTTTTGTTTTCATTTTTTTATTTAATTTATTTACATTATTTAACACAGAATATTTACAAAAAAATTGGAAATTAATTTTATTTCTTTACAAGGTTAATTAAATATATAAGAGTGGTTTATGTACATGATGAAAGTGGTGTTTTTGTTCTTTTTTATTTTTACCCTTTTTCTTTTGTTTTATACTTATAAATATGTACAAGTATTTACAAGCATATTTTGGGCTATTTTTGTGAGGAAAAATATTTTTATTTATTTACATAAATATTTACACATGAGCCCCTATCTCCCTCTACTTTGGCTTTTATGCGGTCAGGCCCATGCTGAGTCCTCCCTTGGGTTAGGTTGCTCAAAATTTATTCTAAATATTTCCCTCTTTTTCTTTTTAATCTTTATTATTTTATTTTTGCACAAAAACATGCTAATTATAGGTTTTTACACAATGCATGCTTTTGGTAATTATTTGTATTTACACATATCTTCATGCATTTGCAAAGGTTTTTGTAGCTAAAATACAAGAATAAAGAGTGATGAATGGGTATTCATCACCCCCTATACTTAACTTTTGCTAGTCCCTTAGCAAACACTTATTTGAAAAAGAAGTGAAAAAGAAAGAAAGACAAAGAAAAAGAGGGGAATGTACATGGATCAATGTTGAATATTAAACTTTCCTTCATTAAATTGAATTGTGGAGCTCGATCGGATCTTTGGATTATTAATGTGTCGGAACCTTATTTAGACTTAAGCTTAAAACTCAACAGCCTCTAAGTTCCACCAATCTATGGACAAGACTCCTCAACAAACAAGATCAGAACAAGTCTACATACACAAACTCTAATGACTATGAATCTTTCCATGCAGTGTAAGTGTTATGTAGCTCCCCACCTCAGAAGTAACAAAGAAACAACCTTCCTCAACCTGGTAACTCTAATGCCTCGGTCTAGCAACTCTTTCCTCGAGAAGCGGGGTATTCCCTTCTAAGTTCAAGTGCAACCGGCTCAAGAAGAGGGGGAAGAAGTACAGACTTTTGGAAGCTCAGCCAGTGTAGCTAAGTCTCCCGCTGCAAGCTTCATGAGATGTAACATGGATACCATAAGCTTTTGCTTTATTTGACTATATACACTCCGGTGGGGTTATTAAATTTTCAATCCGACCCACCACTTTTTTGGAGTTCTTTTTGCATTTTGCAATTTTTTTTCAAGTGCTTCTATACAACATATCTACATGGTGCAGCATATATACAAGAAATTTTCCTCTTGAGCCAGTAGACTATCCCTCTTTTGAAGCTTTATTGCAACCCACGGCTTCTGTCTTTAGCCTTCATCACCACTAGACCAAGTTGAGACGCACTTCCTTCACTAGAAGAAGAAGAGAGGTTCCGCCTAGAAGTACTACCCTCATATGCTACCCCAAGCCAAAGGAAACTGCCTCCTCACCACCTCATCCGTGGAGAGCCATGTCTAAAGTGCTGGTGCAAGTCAAGCCATTGTCTCTAAGAGTCATGCGTGTGTTGTTAAGTGCTCTACTTAGGCACATCAAGATGACATATGCTCATAGCCTAGTGGACTCAAAGAATTAAGTCCTTACGGACCTGAAAAGCCTGAACCCTAAGCCCTATAAGGTTCCTCTTAGAGTTAGGTGGATTAAGATCTTATTCAAGCTCCATTTCTCAATTTAATTCCAGGCTTAGTTTAAATGTCAACTCTCATCCAGGAAAACTATATACATATGTACAAAAGATGCTTATTTACAGAATTTTTTACAATCATGCAAAATTTTTGAAAAATGTTTTGAAATCATGAATGGATGATGCATGAAGTGCAAGTTTTGCAAAAAGATATTTACACACATTTACACAAGATTTTTGCAAACTTTTGATTTTCAAAACATTTTTGAAAAATTTTGTACTATATACATAATTTTGATAAGAAAATATTTACACAAACTTTACACAAAAGATTTTTGAAATCATTTTTACAAAAATAATTTGTACACTAGCTATTTATGTGCAAATAAAAGAAGTTTATGTAGAACAGAATAGAATGATATGGACAACTGGATCTATACAAGTCTGAAGAACAGTGATAATCAGGCGTGAGATGGAAAAGATGTGAGTCAAGAGACCACATCTCACGCAAAATGAATAGGGGCAACATCAACGACCCGCGGCTCATGATCTAGAAATGGCTTGAGCCGCTGGCCATTCACTCGAAAGGTACTCTCAGAAGACAACTCGGATATATCAATGCTACCGTTGTCGTGTACCTTTCTGACCAAGTAGGGTCCCTTTCATTTGCTTTGCAGCTTCCCTAGAAACAAACGAAGCCTCGCATCAAACAACCATACTCTCTGTCCAATCTCAAAATGCTTGTGGCTGATATGAGAATCATGCCACTCCTTCACTCTCTCCATATACTGTAGGCTGTTTGAGAAAGTTGTATCTCTAAGCTCCTCCAGGGCAGCTAACTCTGCCCTCCTCTGGTCTCCTACACCATCTGGATCCATAAGAATATCTGTAACTGCCCAAAGTGACTTGTGCCTCAGCTCAACAGGTAAATGGCACGGCTTGCCATATACGAGGCGAAAGGGAGATGTGCCCAATGGTGTCTTGAAAGAAGTCCTATATGCCCACAAGACCGAGTCCAAAAGCTGTGATCAATCCTTTCGGTCAGGGCGGACGACTTTCTGCAAAATAGTCTTGATCTCCCTGTTCGAGACCTCGGCTAGACCATTCGTCTGTGGATGGTAAGGTGTAGCAACACGATGGTCTATACTGAACTCGCTAGCAAGGGCCTTCACCTGGTCGTTGATGAAATGAGACCCCCATCAGAAATCAGAACTCGTGGAACCCCGAACCGCGTGATGATGTGCTTCCTCAAAAATCTGCAAACTGTCCTCGCATCAGCGGCTCGGGCGGGGATGGCCTCAACCCAACGACTAACATAATCAACGGCCAACAGAATGTACTCAAATCCCTGACTCTTAGGGAATGGACCCATGAAATCGATGCCCCATACGTCAAAAACCTCACAGAAATGAATGGGCTGCATCGGTATCATATCACGCTGTCCACAAGTGCCCATCCTCTGACAGTCAGTACACCTCTTCACGAACTCATCAGAGTCCTTGAAGAGGGTAGGCCACCATAAGCCGGATTGGAGCACTTTCTGTGTCGTTCTCCTCCCAAAATGATGTCCTCCTGCCTCAAGCTTGTGGCAGTAAGTGAGGACGCTATGGTGTTCCTCCTGAGGAATGCACCGACGCCAGACGCTATCCCCTCCTTCGTGGTAAAGGATGGGATCCTCCCAGTGGTAGGACTTGGCCTTCGCAAGGAAGGTCTCAAGCCTCTGCCTGGGCCAATCTTGTGGGACTTTCCCAGCAACGAGAAAGTTCACAATATCGGCATACCACGGGAGTGAGGCGATAGCAAGGATCGCCTCATCTGGGAAGGTATCTCGAATGGGATCAATCTGCTCAGACTCCTCAGGCTGCTCTAAACGGGAGAGGTGATCCGCCACCACATTCTTTACTCCAGGCTTATCCTTAATCTCAATGTCGAACTCCTGGAGTAGAAGGATCCATCTAGTAAGTCTGGCCTTGGCATCCTTCTTTGCCATGAGGTACCTGATGGCGGTGTGATCTGTGTACAAAGTTACTCTAGATCCAATGATATAAGATCGAAACTTATCTAGGGCGAACACTACGGCTAGCATCTCCTTCTCTGTGACCGTGTAATTCCGCTGGGCGGAATCCAATGTGCGGCTAGCGTAATGGATAGCAAACGGGACTCCATCCCTTCTCTGTCCCAGCACTGCCCCTACGGCAAAATCGGAGGCATCCGTCATGATCTCGAATGGGAGAGACCTGGTATAGCGAGCAGGGTCGAACTCAAGGAGCACGGGTTGACCTCTCGGCCTACGAAGTAGTAAAAAAGAGATAAAATAAAATAAAAGAAATGTTTTTGGTGGTTTTTGAATATTTTATATTTTTTGGATTTTTAATGTATTAAGGAAATAAGAAGAGCAAATAAGCACACATTTCAACAATTTATTAAAAGCAATAAAAATTAACCAAAAATTCAAACAAAAATATTTTTATGTGTTTTATAATTTTTAGTGTTTTTGGTGAATTTTTGAGAATTTTATGATGTTTATTTAATTTTCTAAAAATCAAAAGGTGACTGAAATGAAAGGTATTGTCCAGCCGATCTCAAAGGCCTAGATAAAATATCTAAAGGCCCCAAATTAGTTGGGAGGTAATTTTCCTGTGAAGAGAAGAAAATAAGGAAAATTTAGGCACCTATTTTATTATTTTTGGATTTTTAATTGATTTACTGGAATTTTTATAAGATTTTGAATGTTTTCAATTTTCAGTGGTTTCCAGTAATGAAAAATAGCCAAAATTGGCTAGAAAATCAAACACATCAAAATAGACAGTAGACAATTGTTTTGTAATTTTTGGACACTATTTCATATTTTTTTGTGATTTTTAAAGTTAGACAGTGAAGAAAATAGAGGTTTTTGAACTTTCAAAAATATCAAATGAAAACAAAAATGTCCTCAAAAATCCTCGAAAATTTTACACCATGGCAGGAGCCATGTGTCCAATTTTCGTTGGATTTGGAGGTAATTTGATATTTTATTCAAAAATAAAGGAGGGGCACAGTGCACAGGGACCAAAGTGCAAATACCCGAGAGTTTGGGGGGTCTGGTGCAATTAACCCAGCAAAACACGCGCCACGCGCGTGCCTGGGGCACTCAGGGACCCAAATGTAATGAAAATAAGTTCCAAGGACTTATTGGTAACAGGTACCAAAAGTCCAGGGCCCTATTCGCAAAATACCCAAAATATCACGCACATGTTGAAATATATCATGCACAGGGGTATAAATGCAAATAAACTAAAAGTTTCATTCAACTGTTAACAACCAGAACTACAGGGGCATGTCTTGCAAATAAACCAGAGAAACACGTGACGAAGCACGTGTCATACAACGCACAGGGGCATAAATGCAAGGAAAATAAAGTACAGGGTCCACAGTGTAAATTTCACAAAGAGTAAACAACTATGCTACGTATTTACAGGACTAAAGACTAATTGCATAAAGGAGAGGGGCCTAAGTGTAAATACCCCTTATTAAATGTCGAAGGTCGGATGGGCGCCACGTATCGGATCCAACGGGTGAGAACGGTGGCGCTGCATCCCTGAGAACGTTCGGCCTGATCAAACGGGCGAGGGCGCTCCACGTGGAGATCGGACGGTCCTGGTGCTCTGGAGCTTATTCCCTCGAGTATCCAACGGTTGTGATCGATCCTCCAAGAATCTGACGGTGGCTGCAGCTCCACGAACAGACGGTCGCGATGTAATCTGGAGCAGGAGGGCTGATCGAACGGTGTCTGGAGGTCGTGGAAGAACTGATCGCCGGCGACCTTCGCCGGCCTGCTGTGCGCGCTCCCGACCTCCGCGCGGGCCTCTGAAGATCGGAGAAGAAGCTCTGTGGACTCCCGTGTCGACTAGTGGCCTCCGATGGCTCGACAGAGCTCCGAGGAGCCCAGGCGAGGTCGGCGGAGACCAAGCTGCTGGTCCAGACGGTCCAAGCCCTCAGATGGACTCGGATGACCCTGCATAACACTCCAGCAGACTCGCGGGTCGAGGGCAAAGTGCCTCGATCCAGTTAGGCGGGGTGATCGTGAACGGTGAGGCGTGGTGGTCGAGCTCCGGCGAAGTGGGGACGGTGGAGCTCGAATCCCAGCTCCTGTGCGAGCTGGGTTGAATGGAAAGATGGAGAAGGTGCGCGGGAAGGAGGTGAGGGCTATGGCGATGCCCGATGATCGAATGGAGGTCGGTCGTGGACGGAATCAGAAAAATGCGGCGGAGCGGCGATTTGGGCGTAATCGAAAATCAGCGAAAAAGAAAGGTCTAAGTGATTACCTGGGTGGACGAGGAGACTGGGGAAAAGCTGAGGAAGCTCCTAGTCTTCGCCTCGAGGAGCGTCTCCCTCCGAGGCTCGGTGCTCCTGCTGGTGGCGAAGCAGCAGCGGCGAAGCTCGCCGGATCGATGGCCTCTCTTCCTCTCCTCGCTTCGACAGCACCAAACGCGAGCTGTCACTCTCGCGCACTCACTGGAGCTCACAGGGGTGGATTCGAATGATCAAAGATCAGGAAATAGGGTGGCGGAGCTCGGCTTTATACGTGGGGGTGATCTGGAAAGAATCGCGCGGGTAGGGAAATCATGAGTGCGGATCTCGATGCGGTGGCTCCGGCGAGGGTCTCGGGTGTATCGCGAAGAAGTCGGACCCGGGGTTTGGTGAAATGGGTGTCGGATCAAGCGGGTAGAAAAGGTAGAAATCGGGTCCGTCACCCAGATCCGCGGAGAAGAGGGTCCGCGGGGGAAGTTGACCGGGGTCAACAAACCCCCGTGGACCAATCAGGAGCCGCCAAGCACAAAATTCTTATTTATTTATTTTAGGCTAGAAAATGATCGATTTAATAAAAACTTAAAACATGAAATATTTGTATTTTATTTTTTTCTATTTTTTTTGTGATTTTTAATAATTTTTTCGAAATAAAAATAAGGTATATACATAATATGTAATACATAGGTATATGTACACTATATAGGTTTTTTTAATTTTGATTTTTAATTTATTATTTTTATACAATTTTATTCCCATTTTATATTTTATTTATTTTCATTATAAAATAAGGAATAAAAAGGTATTTTTATTTTATTTTTATTATTTATATACATAGGTAAAATAAATACATATATACATTTATATACATGGTATATTTACAATATGTTTTTGTATTTTTAATTTTATTATTTTTATTTTGTTTTTGTTTTAATTGTTTTTTATTTAATTTATTTACATTATTTAACACAGAATATTTACAAAAAAATTGGAAATTAATTTTATTTCTTTACAAGGTTAAATAAATATATAAGAGTGGTTTATGTACATGATGAAAGTGGTGTTTTTGTTCTTTTTGATTTTTACCCTTTTTCTTTTGTTTTATACTTATAAATATGTACAAGTATTTACAAGCATATTTTGGTCTATTTTTGTGAGGAAAAATATTTTTATTTATTTACATAAATATTTACACATGAGCCCCTATCTCCCTCTACTTTGGCTTTTATGCGGTCAGGCCCATGCTGAGCCCTCCCTTGGGTTAGGTTGCTCAATATTTATTCTAAATATTTCCCTCTTTTTGCACAAAAACATGCTAATTATAGGTTTTTACACAATGCATGCTTTTGGTAATTATTTGTATTTACACATATCTTCATGCATTTGCAAAGGTTTTTGTAGCTAAAATATAAGAATAAAGAGTGATGAATGGGTATTCATCACCCCCCTATACTTAACTTTTGCTAGTCCCTTAGCAAACACTTATTTGAAAAAGAAGTGAAAAAGAAAGAAAGAAAGAAAAAGAAAAAGAGGGGAATGTACATGGATCAATGTTGAATATTAAACTTTCCTTCACTAAATTGAATTATGGAGCTCGATCAGATCTTTGGATTATTAATGTGTCGGAACCTTATTTAGACTTAAGCTTAAAACTCAACAGCCTCTAAGTTCCACCAATCTATGGACAAGACTCCTCAATAAACCAGATCAGAACAAGTCTACATACACAAACTCTAATGACTATGAATCTTTCCATGCAGTGTAAGTGTTATGTAGCTCCCCACCTCAGAAGTAACAAAGAAACAACCTCCCTCAACCTGGTAACTCTAATGCCTCGGTCTAGCAACTCTTTCCTCGAGAAGCGGGGTATTCCCTTCTAAGTTCAAGTGCAACCGGCTCAAGAAGAGGGGGAAGAAGTATAGACTTTTGGAAGCTCAGCCAGTGTAGCTAAGTCTCCCGCTGCAAGCTTCATGAGATGTAACATGGATACCATAAGCTTTTGCTTTATTTGACTATATACACTCCGGTGGGGTTATTAAATTTTCAATCCGACCCACCACTTTTTTGGAGTTCTTTTTGCATTTTGCAAATTTTTTTTCAAGTGCTTCTATACAACATATCTACATGGTGCAGCATATATACAAGAAATTTTCCTCTTGAGCCAGTAGACTATCCCTCTTTTGAAGCTTTATTGCAACCCACGGCTTCTGTCTTTAGCCTTCATCACCACTAGACCAAGTTGAGACGCACTTCCTTCACTAGAAGAAGAAGAGAGGTTCCACCTAGAAGTACTACCCTCATATGCTACCCCAAGCCAAAGGAAACTGCCTCCTCACCACCTCATCCGTGGAGAGCCATGTCTAAAGTGCTGGTGCAAGTCAAGCCATTGTCTCTAAGAGTCATGCGTGTATTGTTAAGTGCTCTACTTAGGCTCATCAAGATGACATATGCTCATAGCCTAGTGGACTCAAAGAATTAAGTCCTTATGGACCTGAAAAGCCTTAACCCTAAGCCCTATAAGGTTCCTCTTAAAGTTAGGTGGATTAAGATCTTATTCAAGCTCCATTTCTCAATTTAATTCCAGGCTTAGTTTAAATGTCAACTCTCATCCAGGAAAACTATATACATATGTACAAAAGATGCTTATTTACACAAATTTTTACAATCGTGGTAGTCCTATACGTTACCTTTTTTTCAGCAGCCTCGGCAGAAGTGAACCTACCTAGACATTTCTGATATATTAGTATACAAATCAGAGACGAAATAAGTGGGCAAAATGTGATCAAATGCCGGACAGATGGTGGGAGCGACCATCCCGACTTTTTGAAAAATGTTTTGAAATCATGAATGGATGATGCGTGAGGTGCAAGTTTTGCAAAAAGATATTTACACACATTTACACAAGATTTTTGCAAACTTTTGATTTTCAAAACATTTTTGAAAATTTTTGTACTATATACATAATTTTGATAAGAAAATATTTACACAAACTTTACACAAAAGATTTTTGAAATCATTTTTACAAAAATAATTTGTACACTAGCTATTTATGTGCAAATAAAAGAAGTTTATGTGCATGAAAAAAATTTTAATTTTTGTGATTTTTAGCCATTTTATTTATTAACACACTCACACAAAATACGAGTTATGGCTAAAGTATATATGAAATATATACACACCCCCCTATACTTAGCTCGAACGATGTCCTCAGAGTGATCAAGAGCGATGAAGAAGACATAACTCGTGCTTAGTAAAAGGGAAGTGAAAAGGAATGGGTAAGTACAGAAACGAATAAATGAATAGAATGTGAGGAACTCGGTGGTTTCCCCCTATACTTAGGATTAACTGATCCTAAGTATAGCAAGCTGTACATGAAGGGAAATCCGAGTGAAGAAGACACAGAGTCTGCCCCCCTATACTTAGGGTCAAATATCCCTAAGTATAGGCAGCAAAACAGGGGCAAAAAGAATGAAAAGAATACCCGCAGGTCCTAACCCCCTATACTTAGGGTAAAGTACACCCTAAGTCTAGCATAATCATAAGATGAGAAAAGGGACGTGGGACTAAAGAATAGAATGATATGGACAACTGGATCTATACAAGTCTGAAGAACAGTGATAATCTGGCGTGAGATGCAAAAGATGCGAGTCAAGAGACCACATCTCACACAAAATGAATAGGGGCAACATCAACGACCCGCGGCTCATGATCTAGAAATGGCTTGAGTCGCTGGCCATTCACTCGAAAGGTACTCTCAGAAGACAACTCGGATATATCAATGCTACCGTTGTCGTGTACCTTTCTGACCAAGTAGGGTCCCTTCCATTTGCTCTGCAGCTTCCTTGGAAACAAACGAAGCCTCGCATCAAACAGCCATACTCTCTGTCCAATCTCAAAATGCTTGTGGCTGATATGAGAATCATGCCACTCCTTCACTCTCTCCTTATACTGTAGGCTGTTTGAGAAAGCTGTATCTCTAAGCTCCTCCAGGGCAGCTAACTCTGCCCTCCTCTGGTCTCCTACACCATCTGGATCCATAAGAATATCTGTAACTGCCCAAAGTGACTTGTGCCTCAGCTCAACAGGTAAATGGCACGGCTTGCCATATACGAGGCGAAAGGGAGATGTGCCCAATGGTGTCTTGAAAGAAGTCCTATATGCCCACAAGACCGAGTCCAAAAGCTGTGATCAATCCTTTCGGTCAGGGCGGGCGACTTTCTGCAAAATAGTCTTGATCTCCCTGTTCGAGACCTCGGCTAGACCATTCGTCTGTGGATGGTAAGGTGTAGCAACACGATGGTCTATACTGAACTCGCTAGCAAGGGCCTTCACCTGGTCGTTGATGAAATGAGACCCCCCATCAGAAATCAGAACTCGTGGAACCCTGAACCGCGTGATGATGTGCTTCCTCAAAAATCTGCAAATTGTCCTCGCATCAGCGGCTCGGGCGGGGATGGCCTCAACCCAACGACTAACATAATCAACGGCCAACAGAATGTACTCAAATCCCTGACTCTTAGGGAATGGACCCATGAAATCGATTCCCCATACGTCAAAAACCTCACAGAAATGAATGGGCTGCATCGGCATCATATCACGCTGTCCACAAGTGCCCATCCTCTGACAGTCAGTACACCTCTTCACGAACTCATCAGAGTCCTTGAAGAGGGTAGGCCACCACAAGCCGGATTGGAGCACTTTCTGTGCCGTTCTCCTCCCAGAATGATGTCCTCCTGCCTCAAGCTTGTGGCAGTAAGTGAGGACGCTATGGTGTTCCTCCTGAGGAATGCACCGACGCCAGACGCTATCCCCTCCTTCGTGGTAAAGGATGGGATCCTCCCAGTGGTAGGACTTGGCCTTCGCAAGGAAGGTCTCAAGCCTCTGCCTGGGCCAATCTTGTGGGACTTTCCCAGCAACGAGAAAGTTCACAATATCGGCATACCATGGGAGTGAGGCGATAGCAAGGATTGCCTCATCTGGGAAGGTATCTCGAATGGGATCAATCTGCTCAGACTCCTCAGGCTGCTCTAAACGGGAGAGGTGATCCGCCACCACATTCTTGACTCCAGGCTTATCCTTAATCTCAATGTCGAACTCCTGGAGTAGAAGGATCCATCTAGTCTGTCTGACCTTGGCATCCTTCATTGCCACGAGGTACCTGATGGCGGTGTGATCTGTGTACAAAGTCACTCTAGATCCAATGATATAAGATCGAAACTTATCTAGGACGAACACTACGGCTAGCATCTCCTTCTCTGTGACCGTGTAATTCCGTTGGGCGGAATCCAATGTGTGGCTAGCGTAATGGATAGCAAACGGGACTCCATCCCTCCTCTGTCCCAGCACTGCCCCTACGGCAAAATCGAAGGCATCTGTCATGATCTCGAATGGGAGAGACCTGGTATAGCGACCAGGGTCGAACTGAAGGAGCACGGGTTGGCCTCTCGGCCTACGAAGTAGTCAAAAAGAGATAAAATAAAATAAAAGAAATGTTTTTGGTGGTTTTTGAATATTTTATATTTTTTTGGATTTTTAATGTATTAAGGAAATAAGAAGAGCAAATAAGCATACACTTCAACAATTTATTAAAAGCAATAAAAATTAACCAAAAATTCAAACAAAAATATTTTTATGTGTTTTATAATTTTTAGTGTTTTTGGTGAATTTTTGAGAATTTTCTGATGTTTATTTAATTTTCTAAAAATCAAAAGGTGACTGAAATGAAAGGTACTGTCCAGTCGAGCTAAAAGGCCTAGATAAAATATCTAAATGCCCCAAATTAGCTCGGAGGTAATTTTCCTGTGAAGAGAAGAAAATAAGGAAAATTTAGGCACCTATTTTATTGTTTTTGGATTTTTAATTGATTTACTGGAATTTTTATAAAATTTTGAATGTTTTTCAATTTTTAGTGGTTTTCAGTAATGAAAAATAGCCAAAATTGGCTAGAAAATCAAACACATCAATATAGACAGTAGACAATGTTTTTATAATTTTTGGACACTATTTAATATTTTTTGTGATTTTTAAAGTTAGACAGTGAAGAAAATAGAGGTTTTTGAAATTTCAAAAATATCAAATGAAAACAAAAATATCCTCAAAAATCCTCGAAAATTTTACACCATGGCAGTAGACATGTCTCCGATTTTCGTTGGATTTGGAGGTAATTTGATATTTTATTCAAAAATAAAGGAGGGGCACAGTGCACATGGACCAAAGTGCAAATACCCGAGAGTCCGGGGGGTCTGGTGCAATTAACCCAGCAAAACACGCGCTACGCGCGTGCCTGGGGCACTCAGGGACCCAAATGTAATGAAAATAAGTTCCAAGGACTTATTGGTAACATGTACAAAAAGTCCAGGGCCCTATTCGCAAAATACCCAAAATATCATGCACATGTTGAAATATATCACGCACATGGGTATAAATGCAAATAAACTAAAAGTTTCATTCAACTATTAACAACCAAAACTACAGGGGCATGTCTTGTAAATAAACCAGAGAAACACGTGACGAAGCACGTGTCATACAACGCACAGGGGCATAAATGCAAGGAAAATAAAGTGCAGGGTCCACAGTGTAAATTTCACAAAAAGTAAACAACTATGCTACGTATTTACATGACTAAAGACTAATTGCATAAAGGAGAGGGGGCCTAAGTGAAAATACCCCTTATTAAATGTCGAAGGCCGGATGTGCGCCACGTATCGGATCCAACGGGTGAGAACGGTGGCGCTGCAACCCTGAGAACGTTCGGCCTGATCGAACGGGCGAGGGCGCTCCACGTGGAGATCGGACGGTCCTGGTGCTCTGGAGCTTATTCCCTCGAGTATCCAACGGTTGTGATCGATCCTCCAAGAATCTGACGGTGGCTGCAGCTCCACGAACAGACGGTCGCGATGTAATCTGGAGCAGGAGGGCTGATCGAACGGTGTCTGGAGGTCGTGGAAGAACTGATGGCCGGCGACCTTCGCCGGCCTGCTGTGCGCGCTCCCGGCCTCCGCGCGGGCCTCTGAAGATCGGAGAAGAAGCTCTGTGGACTCTCGCGTCGACTAGTGGCCTCCGATGGCTCGACGGAGCTTCGAGGAGCCCAGGCAAGGTCGGCGGAGACCAAGCTGCTGGTCCAGACGGTCCAAGCCCTCAGATGGACTCGGATGACCCTGCATAACACTCCAGCACACTCGCGGGTCGAGGGCAAAGTGCCTCGACCCAATTAGGCGGGGTGATCGTGAACGGTGAGGCGTGGTGGTCGAGCTCCGACGAAGTGGGGACGGTGGAGCTCGAATCCCAGCTCCTGTGCGAGCTGGGTTGAATGGAAAGATGGAGAAGGTGCGCGGGAAGGAGGTGAGGGCTATGGCGATGCCCGATGATCGAATGGAGGTCGGTCGTGGACGGAATCGGAAAAATGCGGCGGAGCGGCGATTTGGGCGTAATCGAAAATCAGCGAAAAAGAAAGGTCTAAGTAATTACCTGGGTGGACGAGGAGACTGGGGAGGAGCTGAGGAAGCTCCTAGTCTTCGCCTCGAGGAGCGTCTCCCTCCGAGGCTCGGTGCTCCTGCTGGTGGCGAAGCAGCAGCGGCGAAGCTCGCCGGATCGATGGCCTCTCTTCCTCTCCTCGCTTCGACATCAAAACGCGAGCTGTCACTCTCGCGCACTCACTGGAGCTCACAGGGGTGGATTCGAATGACCAAAGATCAGGAAATAGGGTGGCGGAGCTCGGCTTTATACGTGGGGGTGATCCGGAAAGAATCGCGCGGGTAGGGAAATCAGGAGCGCGGATCTCGATGCGGTGGCTCCGACGAGGGTCTCGGGTGTATCGCGAAGAAGTCGGACCCGAGGTTTGGTGAAATGGGTGTCGGATCAAGCGGGTAGAAAAGGTAGAAATCGGGTCCGTCACCCAGATCCGCGGAGAAGAGGGTCCGCGGGGGAAGTTGACCGGGGTCAACAAACCCCCGTGGACCAATCAGGAGCCGCCAAGCACAAAATTCTTATTTATTTATTTTAGGCTAGAAAATGATCGAATTAATAAAAACTTAAAACATGAAATATTTTTATTTTACTTTTTTCTATTTTTGTGATTTTTAATAATTTTTTCGAAATAAAAATAAGGTATATACATAATATGTAATACATAGGTATATGTACACTATATAGGTTTTTTTAATTTTGATTTTAATTTGTTATTTTTATACAATTTTATTCCCATTTTATATTTTATTTATTTTCATTATAAAATAAGGAACAAAAAGGTATTTTTATTTTATTTTTATTATTTATATACATAGGTAAAATAAATACATATATACATTTATATACATGGTATATTTACAATATGTTTTTGTATTTTTAATTTTATTATTTTTATTTTGTTTTTGTTTTAATTGTTTTTTTATTTAATTTATTTACATTATTTAACACAGAATATTTACAAAAATTTTGGAAATTAATTTTATTTCTTTACAAGGTTAAATAAATATATAAGAGTGGTTTATGTACATGATGAAAGTGGTGTTTTTGTTCTTTTTGATTTTTACCCTTTTTCTTTTGTTTTATACTTATAAATATGTACAAGTATTTACAAGCATATTTCGGGCTATTTTTGTGAGGAAAAATATTTTTATTTATTTACATAAATATTTACACATGAGCCCCTATCTCCCTCTACTTTGGCTTTTATGCGGTCAGGCCCATGCTGAGCCCTCCCTTGGGTTAGGTTGCTCAATATTTATTCTAAATATTTCCCTCTTTTTCTTTTTAATCTTTATTATTTTATTTTTGCACAAAAACATGCTAATTATAGTTTTTTACACAATGCATGCTTTTGGTAATTATTTGTATTTACACATATCTTTATGCATTTGCAAAGGTTTTTGTAGCTAAAATATAAGAATAAAGAGTGATGAATGGGTATTCATCACCCCCCTATACTTAACTTTTGCTAGTCCCTTAGCAAACAATTATTTGAAAAAGAAGTGAAAAAGAAAGAAAGAAAAAGAAAAAGAGGGGAATGTACATTGATCAATGTTGAATATTAAAGTTTCCTTCATTAAATTGAATAATGGAGCTCGATCAGATCTTTGGATTATTAATGTGTCGGAACCTTATTTAGACTTAAGCTTAAAACTCAACAGCCTCTAAGTTCCACCAATCTATGGACAAGACTCCTCAACAAACCAGATCAGAACAAGTCTACATACACAAACTCTAATGACTATGAATCTTTCCATGCAGTGTAAGTGTTATGTAGCTCCCCTCCTCAGAAGTAACAAAGAAACAACCTCCCTCAACCTGGTAACTCTAATGCCTCGGTCTAGCAACTCTTTCCTCAAGAAGCGGGGTATTCCCTTCTAAGTTCAAGTGCAACCGGCTCAAGAAGAGGGGAAGAAGTATAGACTTTTGGAAGCTCAACCAGTGTAGCTAAGTCTCCGCTGCAAGCTTCATGAGATGTAACATGGATACCATAAGCTTTTGCTTTATTTGACTATATACACTCCGGTGGGGTTATTAAATTTGCAATCCGACCCACCACTTTTTTGGAGTTCTTTTTGCATTTTGCAAAATTTTTTTCAAGTGCTTCTATACAGCATATCTACATGGTGCAGCATATATACAAGAAATTTTCCTCTTGAGCCAGTAGACTATCCCTCTTTTGAAGCTTTATTGCAACCCACGGCTTCTATCTTTAGCCTTCATCACCACTAGACCAAGTTGAGACGCACTTCCTTCACTAGAAGAAGAAGAGAGGTTCCGCCTAGAAGTACTACCCTCATATGCTACCCCAAGCCAAAGGAAACTGCCTCCTCACCACCTCATCCGTGGAGAGCCATATGTAAAGTGCTGGTGCAAGTCAAGCCATTGCCTCTAAGAGTCATGCGTGTGTTGTTAAGTGCTCTACTTAGGCTCATCAAGATGACATATGCTCATAGCCTAGTGGACTCAAAGAATTAAGTCCTTATGGACCTGAAAAGCCTTAACCCTAAGTCCTGTAAGGTTCCTCTTAGAGTTAGGTGGATTAAGATCTTATTCAAGCTCCATTTCTCAATTTAATTCCAGGCTTAGTTTAAATGTCAACTCTCATCCAGGAAAACTATATACATATGTACAAAAGATGCTTATTTACACAAATTTTTACAATCGTGCAAAATTTTTGAAAAATGTTTTGAAATCATGAATGGATGATGCATGAGGTGCAAGTTTTGCAAAAAGATATTTACACACATTTACACAAGATTTTTGCAAACTTTTGATTTTCAAAACATTTTTGAAAAATTTTGTACTATAGACATAATTTTGATAAGAAAATATTTACACAAACTTTACACAAAAGATTTTTGAAATTATTTTTACAGAAATAATTTGTACACTTGCTATTTATGTGCAAATAAAAGAAGTTTATGTACATGAAAATTTTTTTAATTTTTGTGATTTTTAGCCATTTTATTTATTAACACACCCACACAAAGTACGAGTTATGGCTAAAGTATATATGAAATATATACACATCCCCCTATACTTAGCTCGAACGATGTCCTCAGAGTGATCAAGAGCGATGAAGAAGACATAACTCGTGCTTAGTAAAAGGGAAGTGAAAAGGAATGGCTAAGTACAGAAACGGATAAATGAATATAATGTGAGGAACTCGGTGGTTTCCCCCTATACTTAGGATTAACTAATCCTAAGTATAGCAAGCTGTACATGAAGGGAAATCCGAGTGAAGAAGACACAGAGTCTGCCCCCCCTATACTTAGGGTCAAATATCCCTAAGTATAGGCAGCAAAACAGGGGCAGAAAGAATGAAAAGAATACCCGCAGGTCCCTTTCTGACCAAGTAGGGTCCCTATCATTTGCTCTGCAGCTTCCCTAAAAACAAACGAAGCCTCACATCAAACAGCCATACTCTCTGTCCAATCTCAAAATGCTTGTGGCTGATATGAGAATCACGCCACTCCTTCACTCTCTCCTTATACTGTAGGCTGTTTGAGAAAGCTGTATCTCTAAGCTCCTCCAGGGCAGCTAACTTTGCCCTCCTCTGGTCTCCTACACCATCTGGATCCATAAGAATATCTGTAACTGCCCAAAGTGACTTGTGCCTCAGCTCAACAGGTAAATGGCACGGCTTGCCATATACGAGGCGAAAGGGAGATGTGCCCAATGGTGTCTTGAAAGAAGTCCTATATGCCCACAAGACCGAGTCCAAAAGCCGTGACCAATCCTTTCGGTCAGGGCGGGCGACTTTCTGCACAATAGTCTTGATCTCCCTGTTCGAGACCTCGGCTAGACCATTCATCTGTGGATGGTAAGGTGTAGCAACACGATGGTCTATACTGAACTCGCTAGCAAGGGCCTTCACCTGGTCGTTGATGAAATGAGACCCCCCATCAGAAATCAGAACTCGTGGAAACCCGAACCGCGTGATGATGTGCTTCCTCAAAAATCTGCAAATTGTCCTCGCATCAGCGTTTCGGGCGGGGATGGCCTCAACCCAACGACTAACATAATCAACGGCCAACAGAATGTACTCAAATCCCTGACTCTTAGGGAATGGACCCATGAAATCGATGCCCCATACGTCAAAAACCTCACAGAAATGAATGGGCTGCATCGGCATCATATCACGCTGTCCACAAGTGCCCATCCTCTGACAGTCAGTACACCTCTTCACGAACTCATCAGAGTCCTTGAAGAGGGTAGGCCACCACAAGCCGGATTGGAGCACTTTCTGTGCCGTTCTCCTCCCAGAATGATGTCCTCCTGCCTCAAGCTTGTGGCAGTAAGTGAGGACGCTATGGTGTTCCTCCTGAGGAATGCACCGACGCCAGACGCTATCCCCTCCTTCGTGGTAAAGGATGGGATCCTCCCAGTGGTAGGACTTGGCCTTCGTAAGGAAGGTCTCAAGCCTCTGCCTGGGCCAATCTTGTGGGACTTTCCCAGCAATGAGAAAGTTCACAATATCGGCATACCACGGGAGTGAGGCGATAGCAAGGATCGCCTCATCTGGGAAGGTATCTCGAATGGGATCAATCTGCTCAGACTCCTCAGGCTGCTCTAAACGGGAGAGGTGATCCGCCACCACATTCTTGACTCCAGGCTTATCCTTAATCTCAATGTCGAACTCCTGGAGTAGAAGGATCCATCTAGTAAGTCTGGCCTTGGCATCCTTCTTTGCCATGAGGTACCTGATGGCGGTGTGATCTGTGTACAAAGTTACTCTAGATCCAATGATATAAGATCGAAACTTATCTAGGGCGAACACTACGGCTAGCATCTCCTTCTCTGTGACCGTGTAATTCCGTTGGGCGGAATCCAATGTGCGGCTAGCGTAATGAATAGCAAACGGGACTCCATCCCTCCTCTGTCCCAGCACTGCCCCTACGGCAAAATCGGAGGCATCCGTCATGATCTCGAATGGGAGAGATATGGTATAGCGACCAGGGTCGAACTCAAGGAGCACGGGTTGACCTCTCGGCCTACGAAGTAGTCAAAAAGAGATAAAATAAAATAAAAGAAATGTTTTTGGTGGTTTTTGAATATTTTATATTTTTTTGGATTTTTAATGTATTAAGGAAATAAGAAGAGCAAATAAGCACACATTTCAACAATTTATTAAAAGCAATAAAAATTAACCAAAAATTCAAAAAAAAATATTTTTATGTGTTTTATAATTTTTAGTGTTTTTGGTGAATTTTTGAGAATTTTCTGATGTTTATTTAACTTTCTAAAAATCAAAAGGTGACTGAAATGAAAGGTACTGTCCAGCCGATCTCAAAGGCCTAGATAAAATATCTAAAGGCCCCAAATTATAATTTTCCTGTGAAGAGAAGAAAATAAGGAAAATTTAGGCACCTATTTTATTGTTTTTGGATTTTTAATTGATTTACTGGAATTTTTATAAAATTTTGAATGTTTTTCAATTTTTAGTGGTTTTCAGTAATGAAAAATAGCTAAAATTGGCTAGAAAATCAAACACATCAAAATAGACAGTATGCAAATTTTTTGTAATTTTTGGACACTATTTATATTTTTTTTTGTGATTTTTAAAGTTAGACAGTGAAGAAAATAGAGGTTTTTGAACTTTCAAAAATATCAAATGAAAACAAAAATGTCCTCAAAAATCCTCGAAAATTTTACACCATGGCAGGAGCCATGTGTCCAATTTTCGTTGGATTTGGAGGTAATTTGATATTTTATTCAAAAATAAAGGAGGGGCACAGTGCACAGGGACCAAAGTGCAAATACCCGAGAGTCTGGGGGGTCTGGTGCAATTAACCCAGCAAAACACGCGCCACGCGCGTGCCTGGGGCACTCAGGGACCCAAATGTAATGAAAATAAGTTCCAAGGACTTATTGGTAACAGGTACCAAAAGTCCAGGGCCCTATTCGCAAAATACCCAAAATATCACGCACATGTCGAAATATATCACGCACAGGGGTATAAATGCAAATAAACTAAAAGTTTCATTCAACTGTTAACAACCAGAACTACAGGGGCATGTCTTGCAAATAAACCAGAGAAACACGTGACGAAGCACGTGTCATACAACGCACAGGGGCATAAATGCAAGGAAAATAAAGTACAGGGTCCACAGTGTAAATTTCACAAAAAGTAAACAACTATGCTACGTATTTACAGGACTAAAGACTAATTGCATAAAGGAGAGAGGCCTAAGTGTAAATACCCCATATTAAATGTCGAAGGCCGGATGTGCGCCACGTATCGGATCCAACGGGTCAAAACGGTGGCGCTGCAACCCTGAGAACGTTCGGCCTGATCGAACGGGCGAGGGCGCTCCACGTGGAGATCGGACGGTCCTGGTGCTCTGGAGCTTATTCCCTCGAGTATCCAACGGTTGTGATCGATCCTCCAAAAATCTGACGGTGGCTGCAGCTCCAGGAACAGACGGTCGCGATGTAATCTGATGCAGGAGGGCTGATCGAACGGTGTCTGGAGGTCGTGGAAGAACTGATGGCCGGCGACCTTCGCCGGCCTGCTGTGCGCGCTCCCGGCCTCCGCGCGGGCCTCTGAAGATCGGAGAAGAAGCTTCGTGGACTCCCGCGTCGACTAGTGGCCTCCGATGGCTCGACGGAGCTCCGAGGAGCCCAGGCGAGGTCGGCGGAGACCAAGCTGCTGGTCCAAACGGTCCAAGCCCTCAGATGGACTCGGATGACCCTGCATAACACTCCAGCAGACTCGCGGGTCGAGGGCAAAGTACCTCGACCCAGTTAGGCGGGGTGATCGTGAACGGTGAGGCGTGGTGGTCGAGCTCCGGCGAAGTGGGGACGGTGGAGCTCGAATCCCAGCTCCTGTGTGAGCTGGGTTGAATGGAAAGATGGAGAAGGTGCGCGGGAAGGAGGTGAGGGCTATGGCGATGCCCGATGATCGAATGGAGGTCAGTCGTGGACGGAATCGGAAAAATGCGGCGGAGCGGCGATTTGGGCGTAATCGAAAATCAGCGAAAAAGAAAGGTCTAAGTGATTACCTGGGTGGACGAGGAGACTGGGGAGGAGCTGAGGAAGCTCCTAGTCTTCGCCTCGAGGAGCATCTCCCTCCGAGGCTCGGTGCTCCTGCTGGTGGCGAAGCAGCAGCGGCGAAGCTCGCCGGATCGATGGCCTCTCTTCCTCTCCTCGCTTCGACAGCACCAAACGCGAGCTGTCACTCTCGCGCACTCACTGGAGCTCACAGGGGTGGATTCGAATGACCAAAGATCAGGAAATAGGGTGGCGGAGCTCGGCTTTATACGTGGGGGTGATCCGGAAAGAATCGCGCGGGTAGGGAAATCAGGAGCGCGGATCTCGATGCGGTGGCTCCGGCGAGGGTCTCGGGTGTATCGCGAAGAAGTCGGACCCGAGGTTTAATGAAATGGGTGTCGGATCAAGCGGGTAGAAAAGGTAGAAATCGGGTCCGTCACCCAGATCCATGGAGAAGAGGGTCCGCGGGGGAAGTTGACCGGGGTCAACAAACCCCCGTGGACCAATCAGGAGCCGCCAAGCACAAAATTCTTATTTATTTATTTTAGCCTAGAAAATGATCGAATTAATAAAAACTTAAAACATGAAATATTTTTATTTTATTTTTTTCTATTTTTTGTGATTTTTAATAATTTTTTCGAAATAAAAATAAGGTATATACATAATATGTAATACATAGGTATATGTACACTATATAGGTTTTTTTAATTTTGATTTTTAATTTGTTATTTTTATACAATTTTATTCCCATTTTATATTTTATTGATTTTCATTATAAAATAAGGAATAAAAAGGTATTTTTATTTTATTTTTATTATTTATATACATAGGTAAAATAAATACATATATACATTTATATACATGGTATATTTACAATATGTTTTTGTATTTTTAATTTTATTATTTTTATTTTGTTTTTGTTTTAATTGTTTTTTATTTAATTTATTTACATTATTTAACACAGAATATTTACAAAAAATTTGGAAATTAATTTTATTTCTTTACAAGGTTAAATAAATATATAAGAGTGGTTTATGTACATGATGAAAGTGGTGTTTTTGTTCTTTTTGATTTTTACCCTTTTTCTTTTGTTTTATACTTATAAATATGTACAAGTATTTACAAGCATATTTCGGGCTATTTTTGTGAGGAAAAATATTTTTATTTATTTACATAAATATTTACACATGAGCCCCTATCTCCCTCTACTTTGGCTTTTATGCGGTCAGGCCCATGCTGAGCCCTCCCTTGGGTTAGGTTGCTCAATATTTATTCTAAATATTTCCCTCTTTTTCTTTTTAATCTTTATTATTTTATTTTTGCACAAAAACATGCTAATTATAGGTTTTTACACAATGCATGCTTTTGGTAATTATTTGTATTTACACATATCTTCATGCATTTGCAAAGGTTTTTGTAGCTAAAATATAAGAATAAAGTGTGATGAATGGGTATTCATCACCCCCTTATACTTAACTTTTGCTAGTCCCTTAGCAAACACTTATTTGAAAAAGAAGTGAAAAAGAAAGAAAGAAAAAGAAAAAGAGGGGAATGTACATGGATCAATGTTGAATATTAAACTTTCCTTCATTAAATTGAATTATGGAGCTCGATCAGATCTTTGGATTATTAATGTGTCGGAACCTTATTTAGACTTAAGCTTAAAACTCAACAGCCTCTAAGTTCCACCAATCTATGGACAAGACTCCTCAATAAACCAGATCAGAACAAGTCTACATACACAAACTCTAATGACTATGAATCTTTCCATGCAGTGTAAGTGTTATGTAGCTCCCCACCTCAGAAGTAACAAAGAAACAACCTCCCTCAACCTGGTAACTCTAATGCCTCGGTCTAGCAACTCTTTCCTCGAGAAGCGGGGTATTCCCTTCTAAGTTCAAGTGCAACCGGCTCAAGAAGAGGGGGAAGAAGTATAGACTTTTGGAAGCTCAGCCAGTGTAGCTAAGTCTCCCGCTGCAAGCTTCATGAGATGTAACATGGATACCATAAGCTTTTGCTTTATTTGACTATATACACTCCGGTGGCGTTATTAAATTTTCAATCCGACCCACCACTTTTTTGGAGTTCTTTTTGCATTTTGCAATTTTTTTCAAGTGCTTCTATACAACATATCTACATGGTGCAGCATATATACAAGAAATTTTCCTCTTGAGCCAGTAGACTATCCCTCTTTTGAAGCTTTATTGCAACCCACAGCTTCTGTCTTTAGCCTTCATCACCACTAGACCAAGTTGAGACGCACTTCCTTCACTAGAAGAAGAAGAGAGGTTCCGCCTAGAAGTACTACCCTCATATGCTACCCCAAGCCAAAGGAAACTGCCTCCTCACCACCTCATCCGTGGAGAGCCATGTCTAAAGTGCTGGTGCAAGTCAAGCCATTGTCTCTAAGAGTCATGCGTGTGTTGTTAAGTGTTCTACTTAGGCTCATCAAGATGACATATGCTCATAGCCTAGTGGACTCAAAGAATTAAGTCCTTATGGACCTGAAAAGCCTTAACCCTAAGCCCTATAAGGTTCCTCTTAGAGTTAGGTGGATTAAGATCTTATTCAAGCTCCATTTCTCAATTTAATTCCAGGCTTAGTTTAAATGTCAACTCTCATCCAGGAAAACTATATACATATGTACAAAAGATGCTTATTTACACAAATTTTTACAATCGTGCAAAATTTTTGAAAAATGTTTTGAAATCATGAATGGATGATGTGTGAGGTGCAAGTTTTGCAAAAAGATATTTACACACATTTACACAAGATTTTTGCAAACTTTTGATTTTCAAAACATTTTTGAAAAATTTTGTACTATATACATAATTTTGATAAGAAAATATTTACACAAACTTTACACAAAAGATTTTTGAAATCATTTTTACAAAAATAATTTGTACACTAGCTATTTATGTGCAAATAAAAGAAGTTTATGTGCATGAAATTTTTTTTAATTTTTGTGATTTTTAGCCATTTTATTTATTAACACACTCACACAAAGTACGAGTTATGGCTAAAGTATATATGAAATATATACACACCCCCCTATACTTAGCTCGAACGATGTCCTCAGAGTGATCAAGAGCGATGAAGAAGACATAACTCGTGCTTAGTAAAAGGGAAGTGAAAAGGAATGGCTAAGTACAGAAACGAATAAATTAATAGAATGTGAGGAACTCGGTGGTTTCCCCCTATACTTAGGATTAACTAATCCTAAGTATAACAAGCTGTACATGAAGGGAAATCCGAGTGAAGAAGACACGGAGTCTTCCCCCCCTATACTTAGGGTCAAATATCCCTAAGTATAGGCAGCAAAATAGGGGCAGAAAGAATGAAAAGAATACCCGCAGGTCCTACCCCCCTATACTTAGGGTAAAGTACACCCTAAGTCTAGCATAATCATAAGATTAGAAAAGGGACGTGGGACTAAAGAATAGAATGATATGGACAACTGGATCTATACAAGTCGGAAGAACAGTGATAATCAGGCGTGAGATGCAAAAGATGTGAGTCAAGAGACCACATCTCACGCAAAATGAATAGGGGCAACATCAACGACCCGCGGCTCATGATCTAGAAATGGCTTGAGCCGCTGGCCATTCACTCGAAAGGTACTCTCAGAAGACAACTCGGATATATCAATGCTACCGTTGTCGTGTACCTTTCTGACCAAGTAGGGTCCCTTCCATTTGCTCTGCAGCTTCCCTGGAAACAAACGAAGCCTCGCATCAAACAACCATACTCTCTGTCCAATCTCAAAATGCTTGTGGCTGATATGAGAATCATGCCACTCCTTCACTCTCTCCTTATACTGTAGGCTGTTTGAGAAAGCTGTATCTCTAAGCTCCTCCAGGGCAGCTAACTCTGCCCTCCTCTGGTCTCCTACACCATCTGGATCCATAAGAATATGTGTAACTGCCCAAAGTGACTTGTGCCTCAGCTCAACAGGTAAATGGCACGGCTTGCCATATACGAGGCGAAAGGGAGATGTGCCCAATGGTGTCTTGAAAGAAGTCCTATATGCCCACAAGACCGAGTCCAAAAGCTGTGATCAATCCTTTCGGTCAGGGAGGGCGACTTTCTGCAAAATAGTCTTGATCTCCCTGTTCGAGACCTCGGCTAGACCATTCGTCTGTGGATGGTAAGGTGTAGCAACACGATGGTCTATACTGAACTCGCTAGCAAGGGCCTTCACCTGGTCGTTGATGAAATGAGACCCCCCATCAGAAATCAGAACTCGTGGAACCCCGAACCGCGTGATGATGTGCTTCCTCAAAAATCTGCAAACTGTCCTCGCATCAGCGGCTCGGGCGGGGATGGCCTCAACCCAACGACTAACGTAATCAACGGCCAACAGAATGTACTCAAATACCTGACTCTTAGGGAATGGACCCATGAAATCGATGCCCCATACGTCAAAAATCTCACAGAAATGAATGGGCTGCATCGGCATCATATCACGCTGTCCACAAGTGCCCATCCTCTGACAGTCAATACACCTCTTCACGAACTCATCAGAGTCCTTGAAGAGGGTAGGCCACCACAAGCCGGATTGGAGCACTTTCTGTGACGTTCTCCTCCCAGAATGATGTCCTCCTGCCCCAAGCTTGTGGCAGTAAGTGAGGACGCTATGGTGTTCCTCCTGAGGAATGCACCGACGCCAGACGCTATCCCCTCCTTCGTGGTAAAGGATGGGATCCTCCCAGTGGTAGGACTTGGCCTTCGCAAGGAAGGTCTCAAGCCTCTGCCTGGGCCAATCTTGTGGGACTTTCCCAGCAACGAGAAAGTTCACAATATCGGCATACCACGGGAGTGAGGCGATAGCAAGGATCGCCTCATCTGGGAAGGTATCTCGAATGGGATCAATCTGCTCAGACTCCTCAGGCTGCTCTAAACGGGAGAGGTGATCCGCCACCACATTCTTGACTCCAGGCTTATCCTTAATCTCAATGTCGAACTCCTGGAGTAGAAGGATCCATCTCGTCAGTCTGGCCTTGGCATCCTTCTTTGCCATGAGGTACCTGATGGCGGTGTGATCTGTGTACAAAGTCACTCTAGATCCAATGATATAAGATCGAAACTTATCTAGGGCGAACACTACGGCTAGCATCTCCTTCTCTGTGACCGTGTAATTCCGCTGGGCGGAATCCAATGTGCGGCTAGCGTAATGGATAGCAAACGGGACTCCATCCCTCCTCTGTCCCAGCACGGCCCCTAAGGCAAAATCGAAGGCATCCGTCATGATCTCGAATGGGAGAGACCTGGTATAGCGACCAGGGTCGAACTCAAGGAGCACGGGTTGGCCTCTCGGCCTACGAGTAGTCAAAAAGAGATAAAATAAAATAAAATAAATGTTTTTGGTGGTTTTTGAATATTTTACATTTTTTTGGATTTTTAATGTATTAAGGAAATAAGAAGAGCAAATAAGCATACACTTCAACAATTTATTAAAAGCAATAAAAATTAACCAAAAATTCAAATAAAAATATTTTTTTGTGTTTTATAATTTTTAGTGTTTTTGGTGAATTTTTAAGAATTTTCTGATGTTTATTTAATTTTCTAAAAATCAAAAGGTGACTGAAATGAAAGGTACTGTCCAGCCGAGCTAAAAGGCCTAGATAAAATGTCTAAAGGCACCAAATTAGCTCGGAGGTAATTTTCCTCTGAAGAGAAGAAAATAAGGAAAATTTAGGCACCTATTTTATTGTTTTTGGATTTTTAATTGATTTACTGGAATTTTTATAAGATTTTGAATGTTTTTCAATTTTTAGTGGTTTTCAGTAATGAAAAATAGCCAAAATTGGCTAGAAAATCAAAGACATCAATATAGACAGTAGACAATTTTTTTGTAATTTTTGGACACTATTTAATATTTTTTTGTGATTTTTAAAGTTAGACAGTGAAGAAAATAGAGGTTTTTGAACTTTCAAAAATATCAAATGAAAACAAAAATATCCTCAAAAATCCTCGAAAATTTTACACCATGGCAGGAGCCATGTTTCCAATTTTCGTTGGATTTGGAGGTAATTTGATATTTTATTCAAAAATAAAGGAGGGGCAAAGTGCACATGGACCAAAGTGCAAATACCCGAGAGTCTGGGGAGTCTGGTGCAATTAACCCAGCAAAACACGCACCACGCGCGTGCCTGGGGCACTCAGGGACCCAAATGTAATGAAAATAAGTTCCAAGGACTTATTGGTAACAGGTACCAAAAGTCCAGGGCCCTATTCGCAAAATACCCAAAATATCACGCACATGTTGAAATATATCACGCACAGGGGTATAAATGCAAATAAACTAAAAGTTTCATTCAACTGTTAACAACCAGAACTACAGGGGCATGTCTTGCAAATAAACCAGAGAAACACGTGACGAAGCACGTGTCATACAACGCACAGGGGCATAAATGCAAGGAAAATAAAGTGCAGGGTCCACAGTGTAAATTTCACAAAGAGTAAACAACTATGCTACGTATTTACAGGACTAAAGACTAATTGCATAAAGGAGAGGGGCCTAAGTGTAAATACCCCTTATTAAATGTCGAAGGCCGGATGTGCGCCACGTTTCGGATCCAACGGGTGAGAACGGTGGCGCTGCAACCCTGAGAACGTTCGGCCTGATCGAACGGGCGAGGGCGCTCCATGTGGAGATCGGACGGTCCTGGTGCTCTGGAGCTTATTCACTCGAGTATCCAACGGTTGTGATCGATCCTCCAAGAATCTGACGGTGGCTGCAGCTCCACGAACAGACGGTCGCGATGTAATCTGGAGAAGGAGGGCTGATCGAACGATGTCTGGAGGTCGTGGAAGAACTGATGGCCGGCGACCTTCGCCGGCCTGCTGTGCGCGCTCCCGGCCTCCGCGCGGGCCTCTGAAGATCGGAGAAGAAGCTCTGTGGACTCCCGCGTCGACTAGTGGCCTCCGATGGCTCGACGGAGCTCCGAGGAGCCCAGGCGAGGTCGGCGGAGACCAAGCTGCTGGTCCAGACGGTCCAAGCCCTCAGATGGACTCGGATGACCCTGCATAACACTCCAGCAGACTCGCGGGTCGAGGGCAAAGTGCCTCGACCCAGTTAGGCGGGGTGATCGTGAACGGTGAGGCGTGGTGGTCGAGCTCCGGCGAAGTGGGGACGGTGGAGCTCGAATCCCAGCTCCTGTGCGAGCTGGGTTGAATGGAAAGATGGAGAAGGTGCGCGGGAAGGAGGTGAGGGCTATGGCGATGCCCGATGATCGAATGGAGGTCGGTCGTGGACGGAATCGGAAAAATGCGGTGGAGCGGCGATTTGGGCGTAATCGAAAATCAGCGAAAAAGAAAAGGTCTAAGTGATTACCTGGGTGGACGAGGAGACTGGGGAGGAGCTGAGGAAGATCCTAGTCTTCGCCTCGAGGAGCGTCTCCCTCCGAGGCTCGGTGCTCCTGCTGGTGGCGGAGCAGCGGCGGCGAAGCTCGCCGGATCGATGGCCTCTCTTCCTCTCCTCGCTTCGACAGCACCAAACGCGAGCTGTCACTCTCGCGCACTCACTGGAGCTCACAGGGGTGGATTCGAATGACCAAAGATCGGGAAATAGGGCGGCGGAGCTCGGCTTTATACGTGGGGGTGATCCGGAAAGAATCGCGCGGGTAGGGAAATCAGGAGTGCGGATCTCGATGCGGTGGCTCCGGCGAGGGTCTCGGGTGTATCGCGAAGAAGTCGGACCCGGGGTTTGGTGAAATGGGTGTCGGATCAAGCGGGTAGAAAAGGTAGAAATCGGGTCCATCACCCAGATCCGCGGGGAAGAGGGTCCGCGGGGGAAGTTGACCGGGGTCAACAAACCCCCGTGGACCAATCAGGAGCCGCCAAGCACAAAATTCTTATTTATTTATTTTACGCTAGAAAATGATCGAATTAATAAAAACTTAAAACATGAAATATTTTTATTTTATTTTTTTCTATTTTTTGTGATTTTTAATAATTTTTTCGAAATAAAAATAAGGTATATACATAATATGTAATACATAGGTATATGTACACTATATAGGTTTTTTTAATTTTGATTTTTAATTTGTTATTTTTATACAATTTTATTCCCATTTTATATTTTATTTATTTTCATTATATAATAAGGAATAAAAAGGTATTTTTATTTTATTTTTATTATTTATATACATAGGTAAAATAAATACATATATACATTTATATACATGGTATATTTACAATATGTTTTTGTATTTTTAATTTTATTATTTTTATTTTGTTTTTGTGTTAATTGTTTTTTATTTAATTTATTTACATTATTTAACACAGAATATTTACAAAAAATTTTGGAAATTAATTTTATTTCTTTACAAGGTTAAATAAATATATAAGAGTGGTTTATGTACATGATGAAAGTGGTGTTTTTCTTCTTTTTGATGTTTACCCTTTTTCTTTTGTTTTTATACTTGTAAATATGTACAAGTATTTACAAGCATATTTTGGGCTATTTTTGTGAGGAAAAATATTTTTATTTATTTACATAAATATTTACACATGAGCCCCTATCTCCCTCTACTTTGGCTTTTATGCGGTCAGGCCCATGCTGAGCCCTCCCTTGGGTTAGGTTGCTCAATATTTATTCTAAATATTTCCCTCTTTTTCTTTTTAATCTTTATTCTTTTATTTTTGCACAAAAACATGCTAATTATAGGTTTTTACACAATGCATGCTTTTGGTAATTATTTGTATTTACACATATCTTCATGCATTTGCAAAGGTTTTTGTAGCTAAAATATAAGAATAAAGAGTGGTGAATGGGTTCATCATTGATCTCGGTCTGTTTGGCCATGGATCACTTGCCCTTAGGTGGCATCAAGTGTATAGAATCTGACTAGGAAAATATGCACGATACTCTATTAGTCCTCATTAATGATGGAGTCTCAGATACTAGTTCGAGATTAGAGTCAATCTCAAACAAACGGATTGATGGATGAGTGAAGGGTGAAGTGGAGAAAGTCGAATATTCGGGAAGTGACTCTCCCCGAATAGAAGACAAACGAACCGGAGTGTGAAATGAGTTCGCAAAATCCGAACGAAAAACGCTTCAATCCGACATCTTCGAAATTAATAGGCAAGATGCGGGAGCACAAAAGCCAATGCAAGAGGAATATTAATAGAAGGCGCAACGAGCGTAGAAAGATCTCTAGCACTAGCAAACAATACGCAATACAAACCCCTTGATTATTTTCAGGCCCAGTTCGCCTACACAAGAAGAGGGAGGTGAATACTTTCGATTCAGAGGTTCATTCCATAACTTCATCTAAGAGCAAACCTTAAACAACGTCTGTTTTGAACTCATTTTAGATTGATTGAGGTTCGCTCAAGTGAATTGATCCTTCGAACTCGAACTAGAAGTTGTCTTAATTTACAATGAGATTTATGTTTTAACTTTTAATGATTTAAGTATCGTGTTTTTATTCCAGATAAATATTCATGAGTAAGCTTTCACAGTTCTCATCCTTGTTTAGTATAAATAGGCGGATTTTACACTGTAAGCTTTAGAACTTTGCAATTAATTTTTTATCCGCCTTTTTATTCCACAATTAACAAAAAGACTGCAGATGATCTTTATCAACATTTTTGTCAATGTCGTTAAACCCAATTAGTCAAATCATGACCATCCAACTATCAGCTCCTTACGAACTGAGAAATTATCATAAATATCCCAAAAAGCGTCCAGTTCAACGAAAACAGCGGCGTTTCCGTGATAGCAAAAAGAGATCTTCAGTGAAGCGTGTGTGTGCGCGTGTGCGTGCGTGTATGTGTGTGCGTGTGCGTGCGTGCCCGTGCGCGTGGGTGCCCGTGCGCGTGGGTGCGTGGGTGCACGTGCGCGTGCACGTGGGTGCGTGGGTGCGTGCGCGTGGGTGCGTGCGCACGAGTGGGCGCGTGTGGGCGCGTGTGGGCGTGCGCGTGCGTGCGCGAGTGTGTTACTAGATTAACATATAATGTCCCCAATAAACAACAACCTTCATAATCATCAGATACCTTCCCTTACCCAATAAACAAGAACCATCAGATCTTGGTGTCACATTGCAGATGGCTGCCACTCTCTCATGCAGGATTTCGGTCAAAATTAACATTAAGGTGTTAATGACACCGATTAGTCTATCATTAGAGGATGGGAGGGGAATGGTATTGGGTCGATGTTTGCCTTGACCCATGCTGAGTCTAGGTACAGATCAAAGGGAGCTGGTGCAAGCCCCTGAGTATCTTGTTTCCTATGGTTTCTATGCCACAACAAATTACGCACCCAGGGCAAACCATCGGTAGCTAATATTTCAACATCAAACGCATGCCCTCTTCGCCCCGCGTACCTTGAAACCATTCCACACTTGCTCCTCAATTGCTTTTATACACTCAAAATCTTAACCCCGCTACACATTTCTATCTTTGATGGGAGCCTTGAGGATTTTTTTTCTTACTTCATGATTCATGATTGTATTCCTCATATCACATTGACAGGTGTTCGTCAACCAAGCATCAGTTGGTGGTTGATCTGGAGGGAGCGTTTTCTGACCACTCCTTCAACTTGCTAAAGATGCAAACTTTCTCCCGACACACTCTGCCTAGAAAACTTGGCAGGGAATGATTGTTGATATGGTGTTTCCTCGCTTTCCACATCTACTATTCATTTGTTTGCAGTCTTGAAGTATCAAGCTCTCTGAGCCCTCCGATGCTAGATTGCAACGATATTGAAACCAATGCAATAACTCCTCATGGCCCTCAGATGCACCAAATGCCCTATAGTACTAAACTTAATCAGCCTTTTGCTTTTTTTGCTATGAACTTTTAAGCCATTCTCCCCATTGGAAGGTTTGGTACAGTTGTACTAAGTGCCGCGGACCCGAGTGTTTTTTGATTGCTTGTTGTGATGACTGAATGGGAACTCTGTTTTTGTTTGGTTTCCCTTTGATGGATTGAAATGCTGGGCATTTATATAAAAAAAAGTCCACCATTAGAGATATTGAGGCGGCCGCCTTTTTTGGATAAGAGAAATTAAGACATGCCAACCTCTGTAAGTTATTTTCAAGAGAATTTGGCAGGAAAACCACAAGGATCATGAGATTTGTTGTTGGAGAGACTTGGTGACACCAATCACGATTCACGTGTCATATGAAAGACATGCGCGTAGGGGTACCGATAAATGATGTTGTAGGCGGTGTATGTGTGTACACATACGCTTCAAACATACATTGTTGGGAAAATCAAAAGAGTTGTTTATTTCATAAACCCTAGGCTCTCTTATATAGGAGAGGAGCCTATGGATAAATTACATAAGGAGTCCATAAGGATATAGAAAATATAAAACAATACAAATAACATAAATTATATCTCTACACCCCCCTCAAGATGGAGCATAGATATCGATCATGCTCAGCTTGGACAAGCACTTCTGGAATGGCCCTCTAAGTAACGCCTTGGTAAAAATATCTGCAGTCTGGTCCCCTGAGCTAACATGAGATGTAGAAATAAAGTCCTTCTGAATCATATCTCTTATATAGTGACAATCAACCTCGATGTACTTGGTTCGTTCATGAAATGTCGGATTATTAGCAATAAATATAGCAACTTGATTGTCACATTCCAGAGCCATAAGAAGTGAGACTTCTGCATATAAGTATGTAAGAACGGCTTTTACCCACATCATTTCTGTACTAACATGGGCCATAGCCCTATATTCAGACTCCGCACTGGATCTGGCTACAATAGTTTGCTTCTTGCTCCTCCATGAGATGAGGGAGTTTCCAATATATACAACAAATCCAGTGGTGGACTTCCTATTCTTAGGACACCTGCATAGTCTGCATCTACATATGCTGAGATAGCAACCCTTGTCTTTCTTGAACAATAGACCTGCACCTGGAGATGATTTAAGATACCTGAGTATCATATGTATAACATCCATATGTACCTGACGTGGCTGCTCCATGAATTGGCTCACTCAACTAACAGCAAAAGTATCAGGCCTTGTAATGGTAACACAAAGAAGTTTTCCTACCAATTCTCTATATCTTCTCCTATCCACTTCATTAGTATCATCATCATCATATAATTTCATGCTTAGATCTATAGGTGTAGTGGCCGGTCGGCATTCAAGCATTCTTGATTCACTTAGCAAGTCATCGACATATTTCCTCTGGGTCATCACAAGTCCATGTGAATTTCTGGCGAACTCCAGTCCCATAAAATATCCAAGTACTCCAAGATCCTTGGTGACAAATTCACGACCCAGCATTTTCTTTCGTCCTCTGAATTCCTTGTACATCGTCACCTCTAATCAGGATATCATCTACATACACCATAATTGCAACCATACCTTTGGATGTTTCCTGTATAAAAAGAGAATGATCTGCATTAGAACGTTTATATCCCTATCTTTCAAACAAGTCTGAAAGTTTCTTGAACCAAGCTATAGGGCTCCGCTTAAGGCCATAGATAGCCTTATGAAGTTGACACACCATGGAATACTCCCCCTCAACAGCAAAACCAGGTGGATGTTGCATGTAGACTTCCTCCTGCAAATCACTATACAGAAATGCATTCTTAACATCCAACGGAAACAATGGCCAATCTTGAATAATTGCAACAGATAGAAGGATCCGTAAGGTAGAATGACAAGTAACATGCGAGAATGTGTCAAGATGGTCCACCCCATACGTCTGTGTAAACCCAAGGGCAACTAGGCATGCCTTGCATATGTCAATGCTCCCATCTGCATTTTGCTTCACTGTGGACACTGATGAATCCAATTTCATCATCTTTATTCTATCATTTTGGCACCAAAAACCCTAGCAAATGCCTGTAAATAGCATTAAAATCATTATCTTAGCATTCATGCATGTGCATTATATTAGTGTATAAAAAACTGTAATTAAGGCCAAAATTTTAGAATAAATAAAGAAAAGAAAAAGAATAAAATATTGTAAATATTTTATGACCCAAAACCCCCGAGACCTAAGCATCTTGATGAATAGGTCGACCAGGAATAAAGTAGGGGGAGATAAGGGTCAAGTACCTATGTTATTTTCTTCATTCTTTATTCTTTTTGGGACCTATTTTTGGTTCCACTTTGTATACCTCAAATAAAGAAACTTTGTACATGAAAGTTGTAGCTAATTTTATAAAGAAAAATACAAAATTGATTTCACAGAAAAAGAATGTACAGATAAAAAGTTATGGTCTGAATAAAATTCCAGAATCCCAACTTCCCAGACCCGTATCTCACAAACGACAACTCCAAATGCAGCATACTCACCTTTAATTTATATAAAAGAAAATAAGCTCTGTAATGGCGGTGGTTTCGCATTTGGCGGAGCTGCGGTTTGAAAGTTGAGTTTTGGACCCTCATTGTATATTTGTACATATTAAAATATTCAATTTATTATTTATTTATTGTTTTTATAATTTTATATTTTTATAATGTTGTAAATATTACTTATAATAATTATGTACATTAAAATTGGAATAAAAACCTAAATAAAACCTAAAATAAAATACATACATATTTGATACATAGGTATTATACCTGTATTTATATCTATATAAAATATACTTCTATTTTATTAATTATACAAATTATATCAGAAAAATAAAATAAAAATATATATGTGTATATAAAAGTATTCTACAATTTTATAAAATACTAAATAAAAATAATAAAAATAAAAATATAAAATAAAAATAAAAGAATACAATATATAGAATAATATACCTATATAGGGATATAAAAGCAACTTGTAAAAATATACTTCATAAAATAAATTAAAAATTATAATAAAATACTACATAAAATTTTAAACATTTTTTATTCTTTAACCAAAAATTAATTCGGCCTTTTTCTATTTTTAAACGAATTAATAAAACAATTTTTCAATCTTTTTCCTGGTTGGTCCACGTGGACCAACCAGGTGCGGTCTAGAGTTGACCTCGGTCAACTCCCTAACCAAGGCCTGCCACTTCTGACGCCCCGATTTTCCCCCGTTTTCAAGAAATTTTGGCGCCCGATCCTTCCATTTTCTCGCCTCGAATCCTTCTTGGAACTTCTTCCCTGATCATCCCTCTCCCACGACGCACCTTCAGATCACGCAAAATCCTCATGATGCGCGCGTGGATCTCGCTTGAAGGAGACACCACCATCTTCTACTTAAACAACCCGCCACCTTCGAGCCCAAGTTAGAACACCTTCGGTCCACCCCTCGCGCCTACTCCAAGCTCCAGAGCTTCCTGGAGGTGACAGCTCCACCGCGAAGCCATCAGCCAAGGCAGCCGAGGTCGGAGGCGCTTCCACTACCTCCCGCAAAGTCGCCGGTCGAGGTACCCTTCTTCCCTCTGGCCCCGGCCATTAAGGGCTCGCCCCGCTCTTTTATTCAGCCCTTTTTACTCCTGTTAGCGTCAGGATTAAAAGCCCTATCAAAAATCCAAGTTCCATCGACTATCTCAACCGATCAAGCACCTTGGCCGGAGCGCAACTCCGGCCGTGCAACCACATCTCGATTCGCACCTCTCCCCGACCATCCAAGGGTCCAGGCAGTTTGCCCTGGACCCTTTGACCATTTCTGCAGGTCAAAGCCGAAGTGAAGACACCTGGAGGCGAGTTTTGAAGCTCCCCGGAGCTAACGAAGCTCTCCAGCTCCGCCAGCCACCAGCGAGCACCACGGCCACCGCCGTGGCTTTTTGACGCCACCAGGAGATAGAGGAGGACCAGAGGAGGCTCCAGCCCAATTTTGAACCCCAGAAGCCACCGGAGTCGGCCGGAGGAGCTCGAGGAATCTCGCCCAGCCGGGGCTCCGCCTTGTTCTTCCAGCCGCCCTCGCCACCGTCCGATCAGGGCACCCCCTCCAGATTGCACCGTCGCCGTTGGATCGCGCCACGCCTTGACCGTTGATCTCCTCCGGAGATCTAATCTCAGCCGCGGATCCACGAAGCGTCATCGGCCGTTCGAATCGCGCCACGTGTCAAGTGGCAACTTCATCGCCGTCGGATAGCGCGTCGAGGGTATTTTGCATCTCCACCCTCGCGCCTTTTGTATTTATTATTTAGTACTTAAACTTTCGTATGTAGTGTAAAAACTTTGGGTTATTTGCACAAAGACCCCCGAGCTCTCCATATTTGCATCCAGGTCCTTTGCCACGTCACCTCATGTGACCTGTACACGTGAGGGGTGGGCATTTTGTACTGGGACCCTCGGTCTTTGTTGTATTTTATTTTAGTACCAAAACTGTGACATCACGTGTTAAATTTTTGGATATTTTGCAAGTGAGCCCCCAGGGTTTTAAATTATTACATTTTAATCCTCGCCAGGCGCGTGCAAGTCACGCGCCCTGGTGGGAAAATTGCTAGGACACCCATGCGGGTTTTGTAATTGGATTTTGGTGCTATAATTCAGTTCCAACTTTGTGGAAATTTGCATGTATGCCCTTGGATGTTTGAGAAATTGCATAAATACCCCTACGAGACCTGTTTAATGATTGGATGCTGGTTCTAATTATTTAACCTATCTTTTTAAGTCCAAAAATTCCACAAAAATAGGGTTTAGCTCCTGTTAACATGTACTTTGACGCTATCACTTCAGTTTTTGATTTTATTATATTTTCACATTTATTAAAAATCAAAAACATACTTTTTGTGCACTGTCTAGCTTAGAAAACACCAAAAAAATATTAAAACACTTCGAAAAATTCCAAAAAAATTACCTATTGTCTATTTTAACCTATTTTAGTGTCAGTCCAAAAATCACAAAAAATCTAAAAAGAAAAACACTAAAAATCTAAAAACACTCAAAAACTTCAAAAAATTATAGAAAATCCTAGAAAACTCCTAAAAATACAAATCAGTTCCTGTTTGTTCTTTATTTTATTCTCTTTATTTGAAAAATAGTGTGAAAAATTTTGATTTCTGTTTGCTAATTTTAATTCCCATTTTACTTACAGCCAGCACATCTTCCACTGTTTTCCCTCATTTCAGTATTTAAAAATACCAAAAACATTTGAAAAATCCCCAAAAATCACAAAAACAGTAAAAAATCCTAAAAGTACAAAAAAAATAATTTATTTCTGAATTTTTTGGATATTTTTGCACATTTGTATGAATATGTTATCTTGTCTTGTATTACATTGTTTATAAATTCCAATATTGAAAAGAAAAAAATATAAAATATAAACTATAAAAATCAGAAAATTAAAAATCAAAATACTTTAGCCAAGCTTTTCTCTTTTCTCTCCGATCTATGAGGACATAGCTCAAGCTAAGTATAGGGGGGTCGTATATACTGTGTATATACTTTAGCCATAACTCGCACTTTCGTATTTTCGTAATAATATGGCTAATAATTCTTTAAAATTCATTAACAATTCTTAATAAAAAGATGTGATATTCCTCAGATTCTTTTTATATACTGATTAATAAATCAGGTGAAAATGTTTTTTGCAAAATGTTTGAAAAATAGTTTGAAAATCTTTGTGAACATCTATTGAAAACTATTTTGAAAATATTTTGTTACATGTTTTCAACCTTTGTAAAAAGGTGTGGTTTGTAAAACTTCTTTTCTTTGTGTGAAATAAAATATTTGAAAGATGATTTGCAAATGGTTTGAAAAATGGTTGCAGAAATATGTTGAAAAATCTATCTATACTGTTTTGAAAACCTTTGTAAAATGATTTTCAAATGAGTGTACATGTTTGTAAAAATGTTTGTAAAAATTATATTGGACTATAGTTTTCAAAAAAAATTGTTTGAAAAACCTTGTGTCAAATAAGTTTGAGGAATACTAACATCACACCAAAATCCTCTACCTATATATATGTATAAAATTGATCACATACCCTTGTAAATTCTTAAAATCCATTTCTTGTATATATAATAAGCACTCCCGTGTACATAGTTTTCACCTAATTTTCGGCCAAAACTTTTTGTTTTCAAAAATCCCAAAAACATTTGCAAAACTAAAATCCAAAAACATCTGGAAAAAAACCTTTTTGAAAAATACAAAAAATGCATGCATCATATTTTTAAAATCCATAAAAAGTTCAAAATCTTTGAAAATTGCATCACAAAAATATTTTCTGCATAGCATTGCATAGCATTCGCATTTTTCAGATTGAGTTTGATAGTTGAACAAGTCTAAGTAAAATCCGGAGATTGGAGCTTGATTGGACCTTAAAATCTACCTAATAATAGGAACCTTATAGGAACTAAGTTTGAGGTACTTCAGGTCTAGTTGACTTAATTCTTTGAGGATCACGGGACTTAGTTCAATGGATTCTTGACTGCCTAAGTAGAGTATTTCGGAGCACACGCACAACTCTTGTTGATAATGACCTAACTTGGACACCTACACCTTTCACATAGCTCTCTGTGGATGAGGTGGTGAGGAGGCAGCTTCCTTTAGCTTGGGGTAGCATATGAGGGTAGTACTTCTAGGCGGAACCCCTCTTCTTCTTCTAGTGAAGGAAGTGCACCTCAACTTGGTCTAGTGGTGATGAAGGCTAAAGACAGAAGCCGTGGGTTGCAATAAAGCTTCAAAAGAGGGATAGTCTACTGGATCAAGAAGAAATTTCTTGTATATATGCTGCACCATGTAGATATGTTGTACAGATGCAATTGAAAAAAAAAAGAACTCCAAAAAAGTGGTGGGTCGGATTGAAAATTTAATAACCCCACCGGAGTGTATATAGTCCAATAAAGCAAAAGCTTATGGTATCCATGTTACATCTCATGAAGCTTGCAGCGGGAGACTTAGCTACACTGGTTGAGCTCCCAAAAGTTTATACTTCTTCCCCCTCTTCTTGAGCCGGTTGCACTTGAACTTAGAAGGGAATACCCCGCTTCTCGAGGAAAGAGTTGCTAGACCAAGGCATTAGAGTTACCAGGTTGGGGGAGGTTGTTTCTTTGTCACTTCTGAGGTGGGGAGCTACATATCACTTACACTGTACGAGTCAGATTCATAGTCATAAGAGTTTGCGTATGAGTTGAAGTAATTCTGACCTGGCTATTGAGGAGACTTGGACAGAGTTTTGGGATTCTCAAGGACTGTTGGATTTCAAACTTGGTTCTCATTAAGGTTCCGACCGCACTAAAATTCCAAAGGTCCGACTTAAGCTCCAAACTTTGATTTTGCGAAGACAAGTTCGATAATTAAACTTAATCTAATTTTCTTCTTTTTCTTTTCTTTCTTTTCTTTTTGCACTTATTGCATAAGTGTTTGCTAGGGACTAGAAAAGGTAAAGTATAGGGGGATGATGAATCCACATTTCATCATCTTTATTCTATCATTTTGGCACCAAAAACCCTAGCAAATGCCTGTAAATAGCACTAAATAGAGCATCTTAGCATTCATGCATGAGCATTCAATTAGTGTATAAAATGCGGTAATTAAGGCCAAAATTATAGAATAAATAAAGAAAAGAAGAAGAATAAAATATTGTAAATATTTTATGACCCAAAACCCCCGAGACCTAGGCATCTTGATGAATAGGTCGACCAGGAATAAAGTAGGGGGAGATAAGGGTCAAATACCTATTTCATTCTATTCATTTCTTATTCATTTTGGGACCTATTTTTGGTTCCACTTTTTATACATCAAATAAAGAAACTTTGTACATGAAAGTTGTAGATAATTTTATAAAGAAAAATACAAAATTGATTTTACAGAAAAATAATACACAGATAAAAAGTTATGGTCTGAATAAAAATCCAGAATGCCAACTTCCCAGACCCGTATCTCACGAATAAAAACTCCAAATGCAGCATACTCACCTTTAATTGTATATAGAAGAAAATAAGCTAATTAATGGTGGTGGTTTCGCATTTGGCGGAGCTACGGCTTGAAAGTTGAGTTTTGGACCCTCATTGTATACTTTTACATATTAAAATATTCAATTTATTAATTATTTATAATTTTTTATAATTCTATATTTTTATAATGTTGAAAATATTACTTATAATAATTATGTACATTAAAATCAGAATCAAAATGTAAATAAAACTCAAAATAAAAGCACTTGCATAAAGAATACATAGGTATATTACCTATACTTATACCTATACTTTTTATACCTCTAATTTATTAACTATACAAAATAAATCAGAAAAACAAAACAAAAATATATTTGTGCAAATAAAAGTATTCTATAATTTTATAAAATACTAAACAAAAATAATAAAAATAAAATACACAAAACAAAAATAAAATACTAAAATATGTAGATAATATACCTATATAAGGCTAAAAAGTAAACTTGTAAAAATATGTATCATAAAATTAAATAAAAATTATAATAAAATACTACATAAAATAACAAATATTTTTTATTTTATAACTTTATTTTAATTCGACCAATTACTATTTTTAATAGAATTTACAAATGTTTTTCCTGCGGATTTTCCTGGTTGGTCCACGTGGACCAACCAGGTGGCTGGAAACGTTGACCCGCTAGTCAACTTCCTAGCCTTCTCCTGCGGCGTGTCAGAATACCCGTGACTCCCCCTTACTTCTCGATTTTTTCGCCGCAATTGCGTTGCTCGAGGGTTGTCGATCTCTTCATAAGATTTGTTCCCTGTACAACCATCTAGCTCGCCGTCCTACCAGATCTACCCAGATCTTTTCCATCTGCTCGAAATCTCGTCTCGAAGTCACGCCCTCGCCACGCTTCAAATACGAACCCTCATCTTCCTCCCCTCGGTTGAGTCCCTTCGGTCCACCCTTCTACGCCATTTTCGCGCTCTTGAGCCCCCTGGAGGTGACAGCTCCACACCAAGCTCTTCAGCCAAGGCGCTGGAAGTCGGAGGAGCCTCCACCACCTCCCGCAACCCGGCGGTCGAGGTAACCCTATCTCCTCTGGCTTCGGCCATTGAGGGCATCACCCCGCTCTTTCATTTCTTGCATTTAGTTCCTGTCATCCTTAGGATCAAAAACAACCAAAAAAATCCGAGTTTCGTAGCTTCATTCGCCAGATCCCTTCACACGGCCGGAGCGCACCTCCGGCCGATCATTCCCCCGTCGATCCACGCATCCCCACGCCTCCGCGAGGCCCAGGCAATTTGCCCTGGGCCTTCTCACCACCTTTTGCAGGTCAACGCCAGTTGAATCGCACCTGGGTGCAGTTTTGACGCTCGCCGGACCTTGGCCGGGCTCCCCAGCTCTGCCACCTTCGCCTGAGCACCTCGGTCGCCGCCGCGGCATTTTGACACCCCCAGGAGATAGACGAAGACCTGAGGAGCCTCCAGACCCATTTTGAAGCCAAAAAGCCCATCGGAGACGGAGCTTGACCTCGGAGAACTTCGGTTCGCCGGAGTTCGTCGCGGTTCTTGCTCCGACCTTCGTCACCGTTGGATCGAGGCGGAGCTCCAGACAGATTGTGGACCGTCCGATCTTGAAGACCCAGCCACCGTCGATCTCAGCCGAGATCTAATCCCAGACGTCCACGAGCGAAACGACATCGGCCGTCCATCAAGTGCCACGTGTCTAGGTGGCTTGCCATCAGCCGTCGGATCGCCTAAGCGAGGGTATTTTGCAGTCAACCCCCGCTTATTTTGTAATTTCTATTCAGTCCAAAAACTGTGTTGCGTAGTTTAAATATTTTTGTAATATTTGCATAGAGACCCCCAAGCTTTTAAATATTGCCTCCAGGTCCCTTGCCACGTCACCCCACGTGACCAGTTCACGTGAGGTGTGGGCATTTTGCTGAGGGACCCTCTAGGGTCTTGCTATTTCTAATTAGTCCCTGAACTTTCATATCAGCGTTAAATATTTTGGGTATTTTGCATACAGACCCCGGACCTTTTTGGATATTGTTATTAAGTCCCTGCCAGGCGCGTGGTTCACACGTGCTTTGCTTAGACATTTTGCGCTCAGGCCCTCCAGGGATTTGTAATTTGTTTTTAATCTAGTAAATGCAAGTTTTAGTGTAAACTTTTGTGGAAAAATTGCATGTATGCCCCTGGATGTTTTATTATTTGCACTTATACCCCTGTCAGGACTGTTTAATGTTTGGATGTTTGCTCTAATTAGTTAAACCATCATTTTAACTCCAAAAATTCCACAAAAATAGGGTTTAGCTCCTGGACATGTGTGTTTTGACGCCAACCTTTTAGTTTTTGATTTTACTTGATTTTCATATTTATTAAAAATCAAAAGCTTGCTATTTGTGCACTGTCTAGTTTAGAAAATACCAAAAAAATAGTAAAATACCTCCAAAAATTCCAAAAAAATCACCTAGTGTCTATTTTATCCTATTTTAGTGTCAGTCCAAAAATCATTAAAAAGTTCAAAAGAAAAACACTAAAAATTTAAAAACACTCAAAAACTTCAAAAAAATATATAAAATAGTAGAAAACTCCAAAAATCAAAAACTCAGTTTCTGTTTGTTCCTTATTTTGTCCTTTTTATTTGAAAAATAGTGTGAACATTTTGAGCTACTGGTTGCTATTTTTAATTCTCATTTTGCTCACAGCCAGCCTTATTTGCACTGTTTTGCTTTATTTCAGTATTTAAAAATACCAAAAACACCTTGAAAATTTTCCAAAAATCACAAAAACAGTAAAAACCCTAAAAAGACTAAAAACAATTTGTTTCTGAATTTTTGGTAATTTTTACTTAGTTTTATAAATATTTTAGCTTGCCTTCTATTATATTGTCTTTACTTTCCAATATTGAAAAAGAAATATAAAAATATAAAATACAAAAAGAAAATATAAAATCAGTAAATTAAAATCAAAATACAAAATTAAAAAAATTAAAATAAAATAAAAAAATTAAAAATTAAAAACCCACAAAAATACCTTTGCTTGCTTGCTTAGTGTAGACACTTCACTTCACACACACACTTTAGCACATTTTGTGGATTTACCCTGCTTGCTCCATGTGTTCGAACTCTCTGCATACTTGTCACTATACACCATTTGTGCAGAGTTAAAAATAAATTTTAACTCCACATTATTTCTAATTTATTGATCTTTAGTGTGGGTTAATTGTTGATTAAATACACTTTATTGTGGGTCGCCGCATCGACATCGGTTGTCTCCGCCTTGTGTGAGACATACTCTTTAGACCTACGATAATCTGTGTTTATCAAATGGCGCCGTTGCCGGGGAGCAACAGCGAGGAGTTCACATTTTGTTTGATTGTGTGATTGTTTACCATAGCATTATTTTCCATCTCTTACATTTTTTGATATATCTTGTTGAGCTATCTGACCATCTCTTTTCTTGTCTTCTTGCGAGGGACCGCGGAGCAAGGCAGATTGCTTAGGTGATCCGGAGCATCCTTGGGAAGCGGAGCCGGCCTTCTTGGGCCAAGCCGGCAGGAGAGAGCAGGAGGAGTGAGAGAGAGTGATTAGATTAGCTTACATTTATTTTCGTGAGAGAGAGACTATTAATTTGTAATAATACAGGTACATTCGGACTTGGACTTTCTAGCCCAATTTCCAAGTGTTTGTTCACTTGGGGGCTCACCGCGGCTTCTCATCGGTTTTCATCGCCTTTTTCTTATTTTGTTTTCCGATTTTTTTCCTTATTTTGTGTGATTGAGCCCCTAGTTTTAGGATTGCTTGCGATAGACTAAGGCCAAACACTTAATATCTTGCATGTACCTATAGCCGCGTTTGGACTTAGTCAAAGTTTAAACAGTCTGTTCATTTATCTCTTAACCCGTGTGCCGTGAGCGAGCTCCATCAAGCGCTACTCCTGAACTCGAGTGTGTCGAGAAGAGGAGGGGTAAGCCAAGACCGGACTCTTTGGTTAAAGATAAGTGGCCGACTTGTGGTTCTTCACGATAATAGCAATTTCAGAAAATTAGGGCGATTTCATCGGCTTTGCATTTGCATATAGATAGGTTTCAATTCTGCTGAGCATCCTTGCATGTAGAGTGCTGGAGGCAAGGTGAGCATTTACTCTTTAGCATCCATCATTATTTGCCGCTTGCATTGCTTTTCCGACTCTCCCTCAGATTTTGCCAACCTAGGAGCTCAAAGGAATTGAATCCCCGTTAGGATCGTGCATTTTTATTAAAAATCCAAAAAAAGTGATAATCAATAAAATTGGGACTGTTAATATTACTCGACCCTAAAATCAACCAAAAAGAAAAATCTTGTATTGGGGCGAGTAATCCCCTCATTGTCTTCGTTTTACATTGCTCGCGCACACACTAAGGTTAGTGCCCAAATCCCATTTTCAGCCCCTAAGTGTTTGTGCAACTTCTTGACCTTTTCACCTAAACTCTAAAACAGACAAGATAAAAAGACCGATTTTTCGGTCTCTACCGAGTTGAGTAGGTGAATTGAGGGTTTGGTTGTTTCATATTTGCTTGTGATTGTTTTGTGTGTATAATCGATCACTCTGCGCATTTGCGCCTTTTTCTCACATCTCTTGACTTGACCTTTGTGCTCCCCCGAATCACTTCCTCTTGTTTTCGAGATGGACCCCTGGAGTGCATTTTATCCGGATTTTGCGGACCCCTCGCTCGCTCCAGCCGATCCACCTCCCTTTTATCAGGAGGATCATCCTCCTATTTTTTCTGATTTTTGTACATACCCGCCTCATCCACAGTATCAGACTTCGGATTTCTTCCCACCTCCATCCCCACCTGTGTATTATCCACCTCCACCTTCACATCCACCCGAGTTTGACCTGATGGAGTCACCTCCCTCGATCTCTATGAGTGATATCTTGAATCGGATGACAAAGCGCATTGATTTGATGAATGATGATATTGCTTTCTTGAGGAAGAATCAGATTAATGCTCCTTTTGTTGGGAATACGACTTCACTTGTAGGTGATCATGGGAGCTTGCAATCGCCAAAAATACAAAAAAATGAGAAAAATCTAAAAATCCAAAAAGATTTCGGGAGACACTTGGTTGATCAAGATTTTGAGGAGAGAGTCCACTTGCCAGAATCCTTGACCACACATACATTCACACCTAGTCCCACCTTTGACCCCGAGGATGCCGCTGTACAGACTGCTCTTGGCATGCCTCGTGTATATGCTGATTCCGACTTCCTCCCTTGTATGGAGGAAGCCCAAAAATTCAAAAAAATGTTATCTGAACCCGAAGTGGTGGCTACTATTCATGAGATTATCCGTGCCCCACTTCAGCAGGCCATGACCCAATTATCTGCTCCTCTTCCCAAGAAGAGAAAGCGGAGGAGCAGATCTGAGCGTCACATTCTGACCATGGCCACTGTCCTCGCCATCACACACCGTCCCATTCCCAAGAGGAAGAACACAGCTACACCTTTCATCACTTGCACCATCTCTGACTATACATGTGATCGCACTCTCCTAGACGGCGGTGCTTCGATTAGCATATTACCCTTCTCGTTGATACAGTCTCTTCACTTAGGGCCTCTCAAGAAGACCAGGATGATCGTTCAGTTTGCTGATGGATCAATCAAGAGGCCGAAGGGTATCCTTGAAAACGCCGTCATTTCTATTCAGGGCACGAGCCACCATGTTGATTTTGTCGTGTTGCCCATGGAGAACTCCACAGGGGAGCCATCTCCAATCATCCTGGGACGACCATTCCTCGCCTCTGCGAGGGTCGTTATTGATTATGGATCAGGAGAGGTTCGCTTCCGTCCTGTTGGCGGGAGCGAAAGGACGATCACCGCACCCACAGTTGACCAGAGACCCGCACTTGATGTACCTTCACCGACTATAGCTGACTCTGAGGCCCGTGACCTATCTGATGCTACTAGAGATACTTCCTTAGCGATCCCTGATGAGCCCCGACGGATCCCCCGAAAGGGGAGGAAGTCGGAAAGCATGGACCTCACGAATCCTCCTCCTGGTGTGTGGCGATGTGTTGATGAGATCCAGAGTATTTATGTGATTGAACCATTTGATCAGGGGGCAGATGATAAGATAATTGAGGATGTTTATGATGTTGCCCATTACTTTGAGAGACCTTATAAGGCAACAAATGACTTGAGTAAGACTAGACAGGACGGACCTAGTTTGACTACTTCCACTGATAAATCCGTTCCTGGCCCTTCACAGGTCAAGATGATTGAGGTCGGTTATGATGCTGCTACTTATTTTGATAAATTCAGACCTCTTATTGAAGACAAGGATTCAGGTGAGAGTCTTGAGGACGATCAGAGTTCGTATACTTCCACAGATGATTTCGTTCCTTTTGATTTTGACCTAGACGAGGACTCGCAGGACGACTCCGATTACACTTCTTCCGAGGATGATGAGTTTGTCCCATTTCACTTTGATATCTGCGAGACTTCCAAGGCCGGACCTAGTCGTACTTCTTCCATTCACCCGTCTGTGCCTTCACACCATAGGACCACCAAGGGAGAACCTAGCCATACTGCTTCCATCGATCAGTTCGTCCCTTTCCGTTTTGATTCCACTGAGGGCCTTCACCGTGTCGACCCTGATCGGCCTCCGTCCACTGTGGACCCCGATGTCGACATACATCACGTCAGATCTATCCCTCAGCGGTCCCGCAAGAAGGTTTGCTTTCCACCTTCTGATGATCACCCATTTATGTTGTAGATTCTATCCCGTAACTCTCTTTCCATCTCCTGTTTTTGCTTGTCTACCCATTTCTCGTGTTTGCCTTGCTTAGGACGTACTTTGTCCTACGTATAGGAGGGGTAGATAAGTTGAGTGTTCTTTCTTCGTTCCGTGTCATCACTCCTGTTGTTGCCTATACTTAGGGCTTCTTTTACCCTAAGTATAGGGGGAGTGACGTGTATATCCTTCTCTATCTTCTGCCATCTTCCGATTTATTTTCTTCTTTTCTTCTTTTCTTCTTCTTTTCCTCTTATATCTTCTTCATCTACCGAAAAGGTGCCACCTTTGTAGACAGTTTTCCATACTTAGGACGTACTCTGTCCTAAGTATAGGGGGGTGTGCACCCCGAGTATTTCCATTCTTTGATCCTCTCAATTGTCTCCTCTTCTTGTCTATACTTAGGGATATCTTACCCTAAGTATAGGGGGAGACAATCTGAGTACGATCTGTTCATTCCCACCCTTGACCCTCCCTGCGTTGTGTGCAGTCTGCTATACTTAGGATTATTTGATCCTAAGTATAGGGGGGACGGTCAACTTCTCATTCATTTATTCCTTTATTCTTTCGATTTGCCTATACTTAGTACGAATTATGTCTTCTCTTTTCTCTCCGATCTATGAGGACATAGCTCAAGCTAAGTATAGGGGGGTCGTATATACTGTGTATATACTTTAGCCATAACTCGCACTTTCGTATTTTCGTAATAATATGGCTAATAATTCTTTAAAATTCATTAACAATTCTTAATAAAAAGATGTGATATTCCTCAGATTCTTTTTATATACTGATTAATAAATCAGGTGAAAATGTTTTTTGCAAAATGTTTGAAAAATAGTTTGAAAATCTTTGTGAACATCTATTGAAAACTATTTTGAAAATATTTTGTTACATGTTTTCAACCTTTGTAAAAAGGTGTGGTTTGTAAAACTTCTTTTCTTTGTGTGAAATAAAATATTTGAAAGATGATTTGCAAATGGTTTGAAAAATGGTTGCAGAAATATGTTGAAAAATCTATCTATACTGTTTTGAAAACCTTTGTAAAATGATTTTCAAATGAGTGTACATGTTTGTAAAAATGTTTGTAAAAATTATATTGGACTATAGTTTTCAAAAAAAATTGTTTGAAAAACCTTGTGTCAAATAAGTTTGAGGAATACTAACATCACACCAAAATCCTCTACCTATATATATGTATAAAATTGATCACATACCCTTGTAAATTCTTAAAATCCATTTCTTGTATATATAATAAGCACTCCCGTGTACATAGTTTTCACCTAATTTTCGGCCAAAACTTTTTGTTTTCAAAAATCCCAAAAACATTTGCAAAACTAAAATCCAAAAACATCTGAAAAAAAACCTTTTTGAAAAATACAAAAAATGCATGCATCATATTTTTAAAATCCATAAAAAGTTCAAAATCTTTGAAAATTGCATCACAAAAATATTTTCTGCATAGCATTGCATAGCATTCGCATTTTTCAGATTGAGTTTGATAGTTGAACAAGTCTAAGTAAAATCCGGAGATTGGAGCTTGATTGGACCTTAAAATCTACCTAATAATAGGAACCTTATAGGAACTAAGTTTGAGGTACTTCAGGTCTAGTTGACTTAATTCTTTGAGGATCACGGGACTTAGTTCAATGGATTCTTGACTGCCTAAGTAGAGTATTTCGGAGCACACGCACAACTCTTGTTGATAATGACCTAACTTGGACACCTACACCTTTCACATAGCTCTCTGTGGATGAGGTGGTGAGGAGGCAGCTTCCTTTAGCTTGGGGTAGCATATGAGGGTAGTACTTCTAGGCGGAACCCCTCTTCTTCTTCTAGTGAAGGAAGTGCACCTCAACTTGGTCTAGTGGTGATGAAGGCTAAAGACAGAAGCCGTGGGTTGCAATAAAGCTTCAAAAGAGGGATAGTCTACTGGATCAAGAAGAAATTTCTTGTATATATGCTGCACCATGTAGATATGTTGTACAGATGCAATTGAAAAAAAAAAGAACTCCAAAAAAGTGGTGGGTCGGATTGAAAATTTAATAACCCCACCGGAGTGTATATAGTCCAATAAAGCAAAAGCTTATGGTATCCATGTTACATCTCATGAAGCTTGCAGCGGGAGACTTAGCTACACTGGTTGAGCTCCCAAAAGTTTATACTTCTTCCCCCTCTTCTTGAGCCGGTTGCACTTGAACTTAGAAGGGAATACCCCGCTTCTCGAGGAAAGAGTTGCTAGACCAAGGCATTAGAGTTACCAGGTTGGGGGAGGTTGTTTCTTTGTCACTTCTGAGGTGGGGAGCTACATATCACTTACACTGTACGAGTCAGATTCATAGTCATAAGAGTTTGCGTATGAGTTGAAGTAATTCTGACCTGGCTATTGAGGAGACTTGGACAGAGTTTTGGGATTCTCAAGGACTGTTGGATTTCAAACTTGGTTCTCATTAAGGTTCCGACCGCACTAAAATTCCAAAGGTCCGACTTAAGCTCCAAACTTTGATTTTGCGAAGACAAGTTCGATAATTAAACTTAATCTAATTTTCTTCTTTTTCTTTTCTTTCTTTTCTTTTTGCACTTATTGCATAAGTGTTTGCTAGGGACTAGAAAAGGTAAAGTATAGGGGGATGATGAATCCACATTTCATCATCTTTATTCTATCATTTTGGCACCAAAAACCCTAGCAAATGCCTGTAAATAGCACTAAATAGAGCATCTTAGCATTCATGCATGAGCATTCAATTAGTGTATAAAATGCGGTAATTAAGGCCAAAATTATAGAATAAATAAAGAAAAGAAGAAGAATAAAATATTGTAAATATTTTATGACCCAAAACCCCCGAGACCTAGGCATCTTGATGAATAGGTCGACCAGGAATAAAGTAGGGGGAGATAAGGGTCAAATACCTATTTCATTCTATTCATTTCTTATTCATTTTGGGACCTATTTTTGGTTCCACTTTTTATACATCAAATAAAGAAACTTTGTACATGAAAGTTGTAGATAATTTTATAAAGAAAAATACAAAATTGATTTTACAGAAAAATAATACACAGATAAAAAGTTATGGTCTGAATAAAAATCCAGAATGCCAACTTCCCAGACCCGTATCTCACGAATAAAAACTCCAAATGCAGCATACTCACCTTTAATTGTATATAGAAGAAAATAAGCTAATTAATGGTGGTGGTTTCGCATTTGGCGGAGCTACGGCTTGAAAGTTGAGTTTTGGACCCTCATTGTATACTTTTACATATTAAAATATTCAATTTATTAATTATTTATAATTTTTTATAATTCTATATTTTTATAATGTTGAAAATATTACTTATAATAATTATGTACATTAAAATCAGAATCAAAATGTAAATAAAACTCAAAATAAAAGCACTTGCATAAAGAATACATAGGTATATTACCTATACTTATACCTATACTTTTTATACCTCTAATTTATTAACTATACAAAATAAATCAGAAAAACAAAACAAAAATATATTTGTGCAAATAAAAGTATTCTATAATTTTATAAAATACTAAACAAAAATAATAAAAATAAAATACACAAAACAAAAATAAAATACTAAAATATGTAGATAATATACCTATATAAGGCTAAAAAGTAAACTTGTAAAAATATGTATCATAAAATTAAATAAAAATTATAATAAAATACTACATAAAATAACAAATATTTTTTATTTTATAACTTTATTTTAATTCGACCAATTACTATTTTTAATAGAATTTACAAATGTTTTTCCTGCGGATTTTCCTGGTTGGTCCACGTGGACCAACCAGGTGGCTGGAAACGTTGACCCGCTAGTCAACTTCCTAGCCTTCTCCTGCGGCGTGTCAGAATACCCGTGACTCCCCCTTACTTCTCGATTTTTTCGCCGCAATTGCGTTGCTCGAGGGTTGTCGATCTCTTCATAAGATTTGTTCCCTGTACAACCATCTAGCTCGCCGTCCTACCAGATCTACCCAGATCTTTTCCATCTGCTCGAAATCTCGTCTCGAAGTCACGCCCTCGCCACGCTTCAAATACGAACCCTCATCTTCCTCCCCTCGGTTGAGTCCCTTCGGTCCACCCTTCTACGCCATTTTCGCGCTCTTGAGCCCCCTGGAGGTGACAGCTCCACACCAAGCTCTTCAGCCAAGGCGCTGGAAGTCGGAGGAGCCTCCACCACCTCCCGCAACCCGGCGGTCGAGGTAACCCTATCTCCTCTGGCTTCGGCCATTGAGGGCATCACCCCGCTCTTTCATTTCTTGCATTTAGTTCCTGTCATCCTTAGGATCAAAAACAACCAAAAAATCCGAGTTTCGTAGCTTCATTCGCCAGATCCCTTCACACGGCCGGAGCGCACCTCCGGCCGATCATTCCCCCGTCGATCCACGCATCCCCACGCCTCCGCGAGGCCCAGGCAATTTGCCCTGGGCCTTCTCACCACCTTTTGCAGGTCAACGCCAGTTGAATCGCACCTGGGTGCAGTTTTGACGCTCGCCGGACCTTGGCCGGGCTCCCCAGCTCCGCCACCTTCGCCTGAGCACCTCGGTCGCCGCCGCGGCATTTTGACACCCCCAGGAGATAGACGAAGACCTGAGGAGCCTCCAGACCCATTTTGAAGCCAAAAAGCCCATCGGAGACGGAGCTTGACCTCGGAGAACTTCGGTTCGCCGGAGTTCGTCGCGGTTCTTGCTCCGACCTTCGTCACCGTTGGATCGAGGCGGAGCTCCAGACAGATTGTGGACCGTCCGATCTTGAAGACCCAGCCACCGTCGATCTCAGCCGAGATCTAATCCCAGACGTCCACGAGCGAAACGACATCGGCCGTCCATCAAGTGCCACGTGTCTAGGTGGCTTGCCATCAGCCGTCGGATCGCCTAAGCGAGGGTATTTTGCAGTCAACCCCCGCTTATTTTGTAATTTCTATTCAGTCCAAAAACTGTGTTGCGTAGTTTAAATATTTTTGTAATATTTGCATAGAGACCCCCAAGCTTTTAAATATTGCCTCCAGGTCCCTTGCCACGTCACCCCACGTGACCAGTTCACGTGAGGTGTGGGCATTTTGCTGAGGGACCCTCTAGGGTCTTGCTATTTCTAATTAGTCCCTGAACTTTCATATCAGCGTTAAATATTTTGGGTATTTTGCATACAGACCCCGGACCTTTTTGGATATTGTTATTAAGTCCCTGCCAGGCGCGTGGTTCACACGTGCTTTGCTTAGACATTTTGCGCTCAGGCCCTCCAGGGATTTGTAATTTGTTTTTAATCTAGTAAATGCAAGTTTTAGTGTAAACTTTTGTGGAAAAATTGCATGTATGCCCCTGGATGTTTTATTATTTGCACTTATACCCCTGTCAGGACTGTTTAATGTTTGGATGTTTGCTCTAATTAGTTAAACCATCATTTTAACTCCAAAAATTCCACAAAAATAGGGTTTAGCTCCTGGACATGTGTGTTTTGACGCCAACCTTTTAGTTTTTGATTTTACTTGATTTTCATATTTATTAAAAATCAAAAGCTTGCTATTTGTGCACTGTCTAGTTTAGAAAATACCAAAAAAATAGTAAAATACCTCCAAAAATTCCAAAAAAATCACCTAGTGTCTATTTTATCCTATTTTAGTGTCAGTCCAAAAATCATTAAAAAGTTCAAAAGAAAAACACTAAAAATTTAAAAACACTCAAAAACTTCAAAAAAATATATAAAATAGTAGAAAACTCCAAAAATCAAAAACTCAGTTTCTGTTTGTTCCTTATTTTGTCCTTTTTATTTGAAAAATAGTGTGAACATTTTGAGCTACTGGTTGCTATTTTTAATTCTCATTTTGCTCACAGCCAGCCTTATTTGCACTGTTTTGCTTTATTTCAGTATTTAAAAATACCAAAAACACCTTGAAAATTTTCCAAAAATCACAAAAACAGTAAAAACCCTAAAAAGACTAAAAACAATTTGTTTCTGAATTTTTGGTAATTTTTACTTAGTTTTATAAATATTTTAGCTTGCCTTCTATTATATTGTCTTTACTTTCCAATATTGAAAAAGAAATATAAAAATATAAAATACAAAAAGAAAATATAAAATCAGTAAATTAAAATCAAAATACAAAATTAAAAAAAATTAAAATAAAATAAAAAAATTAAAAATTAAAAACCCACAAAAATACCTTTGCTTGCTTGCTTAGTGTAGACACTTCACTTCACACACACACTTTAGCACATTTTGTGGATTTACCCTGCTTGCTCCCTGTGTTCGAACTCTCTGCATACTTGTCACTATACACCATTTGTGCAGAGTTAAAAATAAATTTTAACTCCACATTATTTCTAATTTATTGATCTTTAGTGTGGGTTAATTGTTGATTAAATACACTTTATTGTGGGTCGCCGCATCGACATCGGTTGTCTCCGCCTTGTGTGAGACATACTCTTTAGACCTACGATAATCTGTGTTTATCATGAGCCTAGACCGGACTCCGGACTCTTTTATGTCATAGCTACTTATTCTTCACGTTAATAGAAGTTGCTCATCTTAGGACGATTTCCTCGTGCATGCATATAGGTAGTTTAAATTATTGTCTTTAAATTATGCACGGATCACTTTGCATGTAGAGTGCTGGCGACAAGGTACGCATTTCTATCCCTGCATGCATCATAGATTTTGACCGCACATCGGCTTTTCCGCTTTCCTCCCCCCAGTTTTATTGGACTTTTTAATAACAAGGAAATTAGAAAATTCGTTAGACGATGATTGCTCAGAAAAATACATAAAAAGTGAAAACAATAAAAATTGGGATTGTTAATGCAAACTTGACCTTAAAACTCATCCCACCAAAAATTTTGTCTTGGGAGAGTAACCCCCTCCTTGTTTGATTTATCTGCTGCGAGAGAGTGACTCGACACTAGGATAGAGCCACATCTGAAATTTTGGTTGACTACTGGTCGTGGTTAGTCGTTCTCCAGTGAGGATCTCTCCGGTAACCGGTAAAGCGGACCGCGATGTCCTTAACAGATTGAATTAGCGGGAACAACCGGGTTACGGTCCGCAATTCATACTGGCTGGGAAAGATCTGACGTGGATTGGGACGGTCGGCTAGGAAAGTAGGATACCTAACAGCTCGCTCTAACGCTCTGATAGATTGACTGATCACCTAATAAAAATTGACAAGATAACAGACCGAACTCTCACGGTCATCAGCTCAAGAGTTGTGTAGGTGAATTTGGGGTCTTGATTTATCATCCTGTTTGCATTCCAGATCTCATCCGCCTTTCTCTAGATCAAGATGATGGGACGGAGATCTCTTAGGCCGACCCTGTCGGCACCGCTATCCAGCACTCCTCCTCATTCATCTAGGAATACCTCGGAGAGTCCGCTCTCCGAGCCTGAGTTCACATCCACCCTGTTCCCCCTCGACCACCCTTCCCATTCTCCTTCTCTCAGTCCAATCGTTTCAGAGTACAGTGCATCACAGAGTTCAGCTCATTCGATAACACCTGAGATGGCCTCTTTTACTTTTTCAGAAAATCCAGACATGGCAGACAGAGGCGAGCATGAGGATGATCATGAGCACCCTCCGTTCCTATTTGATCAGGCAGCCATCAATAATTCCTTGTTAGCATCCCTGGAAACTATGCAGAGGCAGATTCGCGACCAGGGTACACTCATGGGTGATCTGATGAGAGAGATAGCACAGATGAGAGAGAACCGACCTGGGGGCGGTGGTGGCGGAGGAGGAGGAGGACCAGATGCAGGAGGAGGCGATCCAGACGTTGAGCGACCGTCGCAGACCATCATGAGGGAGTTGCACAACCCAGCTGCATCCCTTACTCACCGTTGGATCAGACTCCCGCCAATTCACGGAGACTTCGAGCTTCGGCCCCACACAATCCAGCTTCTACCAAAGTTCCATGGGTTGCCGACTGAAGAGCCGCACATCCACCTCCAGGAATTTGAGATGATTTGCAGCACCATCCATGATCGGTTGATGACCGAGGACACCATAAAGATGACCGCCTTCCCATTCTCTTTGGTTGACAGAGCCGCATATTGGCTCAAACACCTTGGGCGATTCGTCGACACATGGGCAGAGCTCCGGACCGCATACCTGAAGAAATACTACCCTCTCGGCCGGACCAATGCAGCTAGAGCCATGATCAGTAACTTCGTCATGATCCCAAATGAACAATTCCATGAAGCCTGGGATCGATTCAGAGAGCTCATAGACCGGTGTCCACATCATGACATTTCCAAGCCCAATCTCGTGCAGAGTTTCTTCTGTGGGCTGACACCGGAGCTGCAGGGGCTAGTGAACGCCTCTTGCGGTGGATCTTATTTCTCCAAGGGAGAAGACGACGTCTGGGCCATCTATGAAGGCATGGCAGAAAACTCTACTGTGATGACTGACAACGCTCCCACACCCTATGTTAATTTGGTCAAATTAATGTCCAAATTAATTAATGTGATTCGTTGCAGTCGGATACGAGGGGTTAATCAAAAACGACTTATGGATTAGTATGAAGTTAATTTTAAGCGGCAATATTTTTTTACTTGGTGGAAGTCCAAGGTCGATCTCAGGGAGGCATCTGTCTCCTTAGATGAATTTAAGCAAGGATCCGAGTGTGTGATTTTCAAGGAGTAATTTTTTGGTCTTTTTAATTTTTTTATGCAGACTTATGTAGACACTGCAGGCCAATTTAATGTTCAATTTAGTTATGATATCAAATGAAGTCCAAAAATTATAAAATTGACCAGATGATTAATGGTGATGAAAACAACCTACACTAATTTTTTGGAATTTTTCGACAATAAATTTACTGTGAATTAAATGAACAGACAGGGTGATTTTCAGTATTTAATTTTTAATAAATATCAAACCACAATTTTTTCAAGAACTAAAATTATCTTAGGTGGCTCTAATGAGAAGGGACCTAGGAAAATTAACAGAACTTAATTTCACTGTGAAATGAATTAATTAAAATTAATCTAAGAAAATCACTTAACAATTTATTTAGGCCTCGATATGCGTGCAAATGCTATGAAATTTTTATGGTATGTTAAAAATGATGTCCTTAAGCTACTGTGAATTTTTGATGAATTTTGGAAGCACAAAGAATTAACTATAAATCAAAAGGTGTCACTGGGCAAAATATGTCAACAATTCACCAATTAATTCATTAATAATTCAAATGAACTTACAAAAATATGACACGTGGACCAATAGACAGAGGACAAAATTTCCAACAAAATGCAATTTTTAGAATTTCAAAATGATGTAAAATGCAATCTAGGGATGCGTGCAAACACAGGGGTGTAAATGCAATACAGGAAATTAAAATTACAATAAGCAAATATGCAGACAGGGACTAAAATGCAATTACCTATAATGCGGGGGACTCTTGTGCAAATTCTCCACAGGGCACGTGCTCCCCACGTGGGTCTGCTCCATAGGGACTTCTTAGCAATTTTGGAAAGCTCCTGGGCCTCGGTGCAATTTACCCGGGCCGCACGTGCTCCTCACGTGGGCGGCCTTGGCTCGGAGGGCTGCGGTAGCTCGGAGTGAGGTTCGGGCGCTCTGGAGGTCCGGAATGAGGCTCGGAGTAGGCTCGGGTTGTCCGAGCCTAGGCTTGGGGCTGAGGCTCGGTATATGTCGACGTGGCGTGATTCGGACCGTTCGGATCAAGATCGATCCAACGGGTGGCGGTGAAGACACGTGGCAACGGGAGGACCCGTCATATCTGGGGAGCGATCAACGGTTGAGGACGGCCGCGGTGAGGGGACGCGTGGCGACGAGAGGGCCGTTCAATCGTTTGATCGAACGGTAGCTGCTCTTCTTCCTCGACGGCCCTCCGCCTCCTGCGGAGGAGAAGGCGGGGCTCCGGCGATCGTGTTGTAGCTCCGCCCGTCCTTCCTCGTGTTGCTGATGCTCTCCGGCTTGTCGGAGACCGCCCGGAAGCTTCGCGGCGTGGAGGCAGAAATGATGGTGGTCTCGGGAGCGTCGGAGAGGGCCCCGGTGTCTCTGTCGATGAAGCTCGATAGCGTCTCCGGCGAGCTTCCGTTCAGTGAGAAGCCAAGTACCTGCAGGGGGTTAGAAGAGATAGCCGAGGCGTGCGAGTGCTCGTGGAGAGATGTAGATGGTCGGCGAGGCCTACGGTGAGAAGGAGGTGCGCTGGAGAAGAGCTCCGGCCAACTGGCGGAGCTGTTGGTCGGAATAGTGCGAGAGGCGTCGTCGGAGTGTGTAGATGGGACAGCGAGGATGGGAGCTTCGACGCGAAGCTCGTCGAGGTGGATTGGAAGCGAGAAGGTGGCCGGTGGCGGCGAATAAAGTCGGAGAAATCAGAGAAAAATAAGAGAAAGATCGGACGATGGATGGAAGGATCTACCTGGGAAATGGAGCTCAGGTTGGAGCTCCAGGTCGTCGCTCGAAGGTCGGTAGGTGGGCTGAGCTCGCGCAGCTCGCGGATGGAGGCTGCAGCACGGCGGTGTAGGCCGTGGATCTCGCCGGAGTCGAATCCCCTTCTTCACTCAACGATTCAACGAATTGCTGTCACCAATTGGTAGGTTGGAGCTCAGGGAAGCTCTCTGGAGTGGCGGATGGGGGTGAACGTTGCCGGTGGCGACGTATTTATAAGGTGAAGGTGATGGGTTGGCTGGTGACGAGGCGAGGTTGGTGGTCGTCGTGGGGCGATTCTGGTGGAAGTGGTGGAGCGTGAGGTAGACGGCGAGGGAGAGGGATGAGTGGGTGACGTCGTGGGGGTGTCAGCGGTGGAAGAGGGAGGCTGACGTGTAGCCGGAAATAGAAAGGGGGCGCCCCTCCCGCAAGGCAAGGGACGTGGGAGAGAGGGGCGCCCGGAGGTAGGAGACGAGGTCTCCACCGTTGGATCTTGTGATCCAACGGTGGCGATCGAGGGGAGCTGGTCGGGTAGGATTAGATCTGGGGCGCGGAGATGAAGGGCTGTGGTGTAGCCACGTGGCGTGTTGTGGACGAAGCACGAGCGAACGGCCTAGATGAGGAGAGGATGTTGATCAGAGGGCCGCGATTCGCTGGGAGAAGGGCGGCTGCGATTGAGAGATCAAGGGTCTGATCAAGCGGCGTAGATGCTACCACGTGGAGGGCTCTGGTGAAAGCGCGAACGAGCGGCGTAGATCAATGCAGGAGATGATCGGATGGTCCAGGCAAGGGGCGTGCGTGGAAAAGGCTGGGCCGTTGGATCTGAAGCGAGATCCAACGGTTGAGGACGCAGGCGGGTGAGGCGAGGGGAACCGGGCCGCGTGGCGCAACCAGAGGGTGCCACGTGGCCTGCTGTGAGTGGTTGGAGAAAAATACACTTGTAGAGAGAAGAGGGGACCGACTTTGGAAAAACTCAAAACATGAAAGTTGTAGATCTCGATGAGATCTACAAGTTTCATGTTGACCAAAGACGGAGATGAGGTCAAATATAATACATAAATAAAAGGATACATAGATATACATAGATAGTATACAAAGTGGCCCAAAAACCCATCTTTCTCATACAAGATCCAAATTCAATGAAATTAGTCTCATTTTAAAGGTCTTTTAATGTGTAGTATTCTAAGAGTAAGTAGACCTAATTCAGAGTTTGCATGAGGGCTTTATTTGCATTCTAATGTACAGGGGTTCTCAGGCTTTATTAGCTATTTTACAAAGGGGATTTTTGGCCTTTTTCCCTATATTATTAACTAAGGAGTACATATTATAGAGAAGAGGTTATTTTAGTGCATGTGTATTTTACAGGGGATTTTTGGCTTCTTATTTAAATGCAAATGAGCTGCTAACTGCATGAGTTATGAATATATGCCTGAATGCTATTTATGCAATATAAGGGGAAATATGCCTCTATTTTCTCGGGAACAAGGCTCTATTTTTGACTTTTGGAGTGATGAATCACAGATTCATCAACCCCCTATACTTAAACCTTGCTCGTCCCCGAGCAACTAAATGAAATGCAAGAGTGAAATGAGATTGGGTTCCATGCCAAGGTCATGAACAAAAGTTAAAAATAGAGCTTGACTTGACCTTTGGATTAATCATGTGTCGGAACCTTATTGGGATCTGAGTTTAAGACTTAACAGACTTCAAGTTCCACAAGTCTTCTATTCAAGACTCCTCAACTCACCTAATCAGAACAAGTCTACATACACAAACTCTAATGACCATGAATCTTTTCATGCAGTGTAAGTGATATATGACTCCCCACCTCAGAAGTAACAAAGAAACAACCTCCCCCAACCTGGTAACTCTAATGCCTCGGTCTAGCAACTCTTTCCTCGAGAAGCGGGGTATTCCCTTCTAAGTTCAAGTTCAACCGGCTCAAGAAGAGGGGGAAGAAGTATAGACTTTTGGGAGCTCAGCCAGTGTAGCTAAGTCTCCCGCTGCAAGCTTCATGAGATGTAACATGGTGACCATAAGCTTTTGCTTTTCTTGACTACATACACTCCGGTGGGGTTATTAAATTTTCAATCCGACCCACCACTTTTTTGGAGTTCTTTTTGGCATTTTTTTTTCAACAACATGCCTCTATACAACATATTTACATGGTGCAGCATGGATGCAAGAAATTTCCTCTTGAGCCAGTAGACTATCCCTCTTTTGAAGCTTTATTGCAACCCACTGCTTCTGTCTTTAGCCTTCATCACCACTAGTCCAAGTTGAGACGCACTTCCTTCACTAGAAGAAGAAGAGAGGTTCCGCCTAGAAGTACTACCCTCATATGCTACCCCAAGCTAAAGGAAACTGCCTCCTCATCACCTCATCCGTAGAGAGCCATGTGTAAAGTGCTGGTGCACGTCAAGCCATTGTCTCTAAGAGTCATGTGTGTGTTGTTAAGTGCTCTACTCAGGCTTGTCAAGATGACATATGAACATAGACTTGCAGACTTAAAGAATTAAGTCACCTGACCTGAAAAATCTCAACTCCAGTTCCTATAAGGTTCCTCTGAAATTAGGTGGATTAAGGTCAAATCATTTCCATCCTCAATATCTGCTCATAACTTGGTTCAGAACCAACTAACTTTTCACTTTGCATATGCAAAGTCTGCAGATGAGATGAGATGTCATGCTATGAAAATGCAAGACTCTTATTTTTCTATGCAGAGATGATATGCAAGAGTAAATAAGAAGCTTATTTTTATATTTTTCATTTTTTTTTATTTTTTACCCACCCGTAATTATTGTAAAATATATACAAAAATACGCGAAAGTACGAGCTATGGGTAAAGTATATATGTAATATATACACGCCCCCCTATACTTAGCGAGTGCTATGTCCTCAGAGCACGAAGAGCGAGGAAAAAGACATAGCTCGTGCTAAGCGTAGGAGAGCCAAAAGTAACAAAAAGTATAGAAGTCGTCTCGCCCCCCTATACTTAGGCTCTGACAGCCTAAGTGTAGAAGAAGATCATAAATGGGGCGGACGAGGAAAAGATGAGATGTGGGTGAGTATCAATGCGGGCATTGGTCCCCCCTATACTTAGGCTCAGGTCAGCCTAAGTATCGGTAGGAAATGAGTATGAGGACCAATGTGATATCGAGAATGTACAGTGAATCGACTCGGGTGTCTCCTACCCCCCTATACTTAGGATCTGGTCATCCTAAGTATAGTCCAAGATAATGGCTCGATGATGTGGGGATGGGATGGGTTACTAGAATTGTGGGGGTAAAGGATAGGATATACAAGAAGAATGATATATACATATGAGTCGGTCTGAATCTTTCGAAGATGCTGCTGATGGCTGGAGTTTATTGCTGCAAGGCTTCATATGCGGCTTGAGGTGTATCTGCTGTATCTATCTCGCGCATGAATACAATCTTCTCCACATGGACTAACTGTTCATTGGATTCAATAAAGTGCTTCAACAGCTGCCCATTTACTAGGAATGCCGGTGCGTCATCTGCGAGATCCGAGATCTCGACACATCCGCTATCATGCACCGTACGGACGACAAACAGTCCCGTCCACTTAGACTTTAACTTGCCTTGGAAAATCTTCAGCCTAGCATTGAACAACCATACCTTCTGTCCAGGAACAAAGGTCTTTCGTCTGATATATCTATCATGCCAACGCTTCACCTTGTCCTTGTACACCAAACTGTTGTCGTATGCTTGGTTTCTGACTTCCACAAGCTCATTCAAATCCATGTCTCTCTGTTTCTGACCCAGGTGTGTGTTCCAGTTGACCTTCTTTATTGCCCATTCTGATTTGTGCACTAACTCTGCGAGCAAATGGCACGGCTTTCTGAATACCATTCGGAATGGGGAGGTGCCTAACGGTGTCTTGTAAGCCGTCCTATACGCACAGAGGACTTGATCTAAGATCTGAGACCAGTCCTTCCTGTCCGGGCGGACAAGCTTTTGCAATATGGTTTTCACCTCCCTATTCGACACCTCAGCCATACCATTGGTTTGTGGGTGGTAAGGACTCGCGACACGGTGTTCGATGTCGTAGTCCTTCAGGAGTTTCTTCACCTCCCGATTTACAAAATGGCTACCCCCATCTGATATCATCATTTTGGGGATCCCAAACCTAGAGATTATGTTCTCTCTGATGAACTTACAGACAGTCCTGCTGTCTGCGGCTCGGGTCGGGATAGCCTCCACCCATCTGGATAGATAATCTACCGCAAGGAGGATATATTCGAACCCGTGGCTGACAGGGAACGGGCCCATGAAATCGATGCCCCAAGCGTCAAAGACATCACAAATGATGACCGGCTGCATTGGCATCTCATCCTTGAAACCAACGGTTCCTCCCATTCTCTGGCAAACTGGGCACGACTTCGTGAAGGCGGTGGCATCGCGAAACAGAGTCGGCCAGTAGAAGCCACACTGAAGTACCTTCCATGCGGTCCTCTTCCCGGAGTGGTGTCCTCCTGCCTCTAAGCTATGGCATAAAGAAAGGACACTCTGGTATTCCTCCTGAGGAATACAACGTCTCCAGACACAATCCGGTCCTTCAAAGAAAAGGATCGGATCCTCCCAATGGTAGTGTCTAGCATCCGACTTTAGTCGGTCGATTTGGCTCTTGGGCCAATCCTCGGGAACTTTCTTGGAGACAAGATAGTTCACGATGTTGACGTACCATGGGAGTGAGTCGATAACAAAAATCGACTCGTCAGGGAAGGAGTCTCGAATCGGGGAAACCTTGGAAGTATTGAGATCTTCGAGACGAGAAAGATGATCGGCCACTACGTTCTTCTTTCCAGGTTTATCACGGATGTCCAAATCAAACTCCTGGATAAGTAAAATCCAACGAAGAAGACGCGCCTTCGCGTCCTTCTTCTCCATCAAATATCGTAGTGCCTTCGCGTCCTTCGCGTCGTTGTAGTATAGTGGTGAGTATTCCCGCCTGTCACGCGGGTGACCCCGGCAACAACGCCATTTTGACAACGCTTCCGCACCCTATGTTAATTCGGTCAAATTAATGTCCAAATTAATTAATGTGATTCGTTGCAGTCGGATACGAGGGGTTAATCAAAAACCACTTATAGATTAGTATGAAGTTAATTTTAAGCGGCAATATTTTTTTACTTGGTGGAAGTCCAAGGTCGATCTCAGGGAGGCATCTGTCTCCTTAGGTGAATTTAAGCAAGGATCCGAGTGTGTGATTTTCAAGGAGTAATTTTTTGGTCTTTTTAATTTTTTTATGCAGACTTATGTAGTGCAGGCCAATTTAATGTTCAATTTCGTTATGATATCAAATGAAGTCCAAAAATTATGAAAATTGACCAGATGATTAATGGTGATGAAAATGACCTACACTAATTTTTTTTGGAATTTTTCGACACTAAATAAATTTACTGTGAATTAAATGAACAGACATGGTGATTTTCAGTATTTAATTTTTAATAAATATCAAACCACAATTTTTTCAAGAACTAAAATTATCCTAGGTGGCTCTAATGAGAAGGGACCTAGGAAAATTAACAGAACTTAATTTCACTGTGAAATGAATTAATTAAAATTAATCTAAGAAAATCACTTAACAATTTATTTAGGCCTCGATATATGTGCAAATGCTATGAAATTTTTATGGTATGTTAAAAATGATGTCCTTAAGCTACTGTGAATTTTTGATGAATTTTGAAAGCACAAAGAATTAAATATAAATCAAAAGGTGTCACTGGGCAAAATATGTCAACAATTCACCAATTAATTCATTAATAATTCAAATGAACTTACAAAAATATGACACGTGGACCAATAGACAGAGGACAAAATTTCCAACAAAATGCAATTTTTAGAATTTCAAAATGATGTAAAATGTAATCTAGGGATGCGTGCAAATACAGGGGTGTAAATGCAATACAGGAAATTAAAATTACAATAAGCAAATATGCAGACGGGGACTAAAATGCAATTACCTATAATGCGGGGGACTCTTGTGCAAATTCTCCACAGGGCACGTGCTCCCCACGTGGGTCTGCTCCACAGGGACTTCTTAGCAATTTTGGAAAGCTCCTGGGCCTCGGTGCAATTTACCCGGGCCGCACGTGTCCTCACGTGGGCGGCCTAGGCTCGGAGGGCTGCGGTGGCTCGGAGTGAGGTTCGGGCGCTCTGGAGGTCCGGAATGAGGCTCGGAGTAGGCTCGGGTTGTCCGAGCCTAGGCTTGGGGCTGAGGCTCGGTATATGTCGACGTGGCATGATTCGGACCGTTCGGATCAAGATCGATCCAACGGGTGGCGGTGAAGACACGTGGCAACGGGAGGACTTGTCAGATCTGGGGAGCGATCAACGGTTGAGGACGGTCGCGGTGAGGGGACGCGTGGCGACGAGAGGGCCGTTCGATCGTTTGATCGAACGGTAGCTGCTCTTCTTCCTCGACGGCCCTCCGCCTCCTGCGGAGGAGAAGGCGGGGCTCCGGCGATCGTGCTGTAGCTCCGCCCGTCCTTCCTCGTGTTGCTGATGCTCTCCGGCTTGTCGGAGACCGCCCGGAAGCTTCGCGGCGTGGAGGCGGAAATGATGGTGGTCTCGGGAGCGTCGGAGAGGGCCCCGTGTCTCTGTCGATGAAGCTCGATAGCGTCTCCGGCGAGCTTCCGTTCAGTGAGAAGCCAAGTACCTGCAGGGGGTTAGAAGAGATAGCCGAGGCGTGCGAGTGCTCGTGGAGAGATGTAGATGGTCGGTGAGGCCTACGGTGAGAAGGAGGTGCGCTGGAGAAGAGCTTCGACCAACTGGAGGAGCTGTTGGTCGAAATAGTGCGAGAGGCGTCGTCGGAGTGTGTAGATGGGACAGCGAGGATGGGAGCTTCGACGCGAAGCTCGTCGAGGTGGATTGGAAGCGAGAAGGTGGCCGGTGGCGGCGAATAAAGTCGGAGAAATCGGAGAAAAATAAGAGAAAGATCGGACGATGGATGGAAGGATCTACCTGGGAAATGGAGCTCAGGTTGGAGCTCCAGGTCGTCGCTCGAAGGTCGGTAGGTGGGCTGAGCTCGCGCAGCTCGCGGATGGAGGCTGCAGCACGGCGGTGTAGGCCGTGGATCTCGCCGGAGTCGAATCCCCTTCTTCGCTCAACGATTCAACGAATTGCTGTCACCAATTGGTAGGTCGGAGCTCAGGGAAGCTCTCTGAAGTGGCGGATGGGGGTGAACGTTGCCGGTGGAGATGTATTTATAAGGTGAAGGTGATGGGTTGGCTGGTGACGAGGCGAGGTTGGTGGTCGTCGTGGGGCGATTCTGGTGGAAGTGGTGGAGCGTGAGGTAGACGGCGAGGGAGAGGGACGAGTGGGTGACGTCGTGGGGGTGTCAGCGGTGGAAGAGGGAGGCTGACGTGTAGCCGGAAATAGAAAGGGGGCGCCCCTCCCGCAAGGCAAGGGACGTGGGAGAGAGGGGCGCCCGGAGGTAGGAGACGAGGTCTCCACCGTTGGATCTTGTGATCCAACGGTGGCGATCGAGGGGAGCTGGTCGGGTAGGATTAGATCTGGGGCGCGGAGATGAAGGGCTGTGGTGTAGCCACGTGGCGTGTTGTGGGCGAAGTGCGAGCGAACGGCCTGGATGAGGAGAGGATGTTGATCAGAGGGCCGCGATTCGCTGGGAGAAGGGCGGCTGTGATTGAGAGATCAAGGGTCTGATCAAGCGGCGTAGATGCTGCCACGTGGAGGGCTCTGGTGAAAGCGCGAACGAGCGGCGTAGATCAATGCAGGAGATATTGGATGGTCCAGGCAAGGGGCGTGCGTGGAAAAGGTTGGGCCGTTGGATCTGAAGCGAGATCCAACGGTTGAGGACGCAGGCGGGTGAGGCGAGGGGAACCGGGCTGCGTGGCGCAACCAGAGGGTGCCACGTGGCCTGCTGTGAGTGGTTGGAGAAAAATACACTTGTAGAGAGAAGAGGGGACTGAATTTGGAAAAACTCAAAACATGAAAGTTGTAGATCTCGATGAGATCTACAAGTTTCATGTTGACCAAAGACGGAGATGAGGTCAAATATGATACATAAATAAAAGGATACATAGATATACATAGATAGTATACAAAGTGGCCCAAAAACCCATCTTTCTCATACAAGATCCAAATTCAATGAAATTAGTCTCATTTTAAAGGTCTTTTAATGTGTAGTATTCTAAGAGTAAGTAGACCTAATTTGGAGTTTGCATGAGGGCTTTATTTGCATTCTAATGTACAGGGGTTCTCAGGCTTTATTGGCTATTTTACAAAGGGGATTTTTGGCCTTTTTCCCTATATTATTAACTAAGGAGTACATATTATAGAGAAGAGGTTATTTTAGTGCATGGGTATTTTACAGGGGATTTTTAGCTTCTTATTTAAATGCAAATGAGCTGCTAACTGCATGAGTTATGAATATATGCCTGAATGCTATTTATGCAATATAAGGGGAAATATGCCTCTATTTTCTCGGGAACAAGGCTCTATTTTTGACTTTTGGAGTGATGAATCACAGATTCATCAATGACCCAGGCCCGAGTCTACACACAGCAGAAGCCTCCGCAAGGAGCGGGATCATTCCAAAGGATCCCCCGCATCGATGCCGGTCCCAATACAGTGTCAGCTGCCGTAGCCCAAGCTGAATCAGCCGCAGCCGACATGGGCATTATTAGTGAGAAGTTGGACCGCATGGAGATCCTCGAGAAGAAGCAGAATCAAGGTCTTGCTCAGATGGACCTTCTCACCAAAACTATGAGTGACCTGAAGACCCAGATTCTATGCATTCAGGAGGCACAGACTCATTCCCAACAGCCTCCCAGGTCACGGGCTGACCCCAGCAGTAGCAATACCAACCAGACCTCTACCTCATACCGCCAGGTGAACCATATCCAGGCAGAGCCGGTGCCATTGCTACAGTACCATCCAGAGCGACCACCGTCTCAGGAGACTCAGATAGTGGTTTATCAGCCGGAGCAGCCACTGGCAGTTCTTCCTCCACCCTCCTTCGAGCAGGACCCATTGATGGAAGTCAATGGGATTTGGTATGACCGGTACCCGCAGCCCAGGATTCGTCGTGATCATCCCGGATTCCGTTGGGGCAACGGTGGCTCCTCATCCCAACAACAGAATCCTGCCCAAGGACATCAGAACAACCAGCAACAGCAACACCAACAGCCCCATTATGCCCAGCAGCAGCAATATCAGAGTGGCCCTCGTCCCGCCTATCAGGGACAGCAGTGGAGGCAGCGACAGCAGCCTCAGCAATCTTATTCCCAGCCAACCCAGAATTATCCGTACCAGCAATATCCGCAGCAGCAATCCCATTTCCAGCAGGGACAACCATTCGGTTCTCAGGATCCCACCTTTGAGAACCCAGCTCTTAATGATCTTGCCCGCTTGCTCTCCGAACAGCGAGCATCTTTCAGGCAAGAAATGGATGAATTCCGGCAGGAGATGAGGGAGATTATAAAAGGGAAGGCCGCCATACCCGCTCAGATTGAACCTAACCCGAACAATCTGAAAAGGAAGTCTGAGCAGGTAGAGTTAACAAAGGATACCTCTCCTAGTGATTATTTGAGTGACATGTCTTATTCCTATCATGATGCTGATTTTGTCTCTACTAGGAGCGGTAGGATGCCAGCCGGCGGTGCCTCTTCTGAGCGACAACTAGACGAAGGATCAGGAGCGCCAGAGGAGCAGAGGAGCGGTGCTGATACCGCTCATAATGATGTTGACGGTGGTGCTGATACCACCCTTGATGGAGTCCAGGACGACGGTGCTGATGCCGTCGTGATACCAGTTGCAGACGGTGGTGCTGATACCACCATTTTGGATGATGAACCGGAGCGCGGTGCTGATGCCGCGAAGACCGGTGGTAGTGCTGAGGCCACCACTTCTACTTTTGTTGAGCCTCCCTCTGTGATGTTACCACCTTTTGTATCTATGGACTGTGGTAACAACAAAAAGAACAAAAATATGAATAAAGGAGAGGTTTCTGTTCACATTGCGGGTCCATATGAGTTGCATGATTATGATTGTGTGGATCCCTCTTCCTCACAGGCACATGGACCTATTCCTAGTCCTCCATCCGAGGAGGTCCCTACCATTCCCTTCCCTGAGGCACTCCGCCGAGCGAAGGGGAATAAAAAAGAAAATCCCAAAAAAGAACAACTGCTGGAGTTCGGCAATCAGATGATAGACAGATTCCATATTCAGCTGACTCTACAAGAAGCACTTGAGCACATCCCCCTCTTCAAGAAGAACCTGAAAGAGAAGACTACCGTCCGCAGGAAGAGGAGGAACCACAGAGATCAAATCCATGTGCTCACTCATTCCACTTGCTGTACCATCCAGAACAAGCTGTCAGCTAAGCAACCAGATGCAGGAGCTCCCTATGTCAGATGCAAGATTCAGGAGCAGCAATTTGACCGTACTCTATTAGACAGCGACTCTTCAATTAACCTTCTTCCGGCAGCCTTACTCGACCAACTCGAGTTTGGTCCTCTTCTTAGGAGCAGGACAGTCCTTCAGTTTGCGGATAGGTCGACTAAGAGGCCGAAGGGGTTATTGAAAGACGTGGTCGTTACCATTCAGGGCCTGAAATTCCCCGTGGACTTTGTTGTGTTGGACATGGAGATCCCTGAGTCGGTAACTGATGCCCCCATCATTCTCGGACGTCCATTCTTGGCCACAGCCAAGGCAGTGACCGACCATGATTGTGGGAAGGTATGATTTCGCGTAGAGGGCGAGACCATACAAATAGAGACGATCGAGGAGACCAGAGTTAGAGAATTAGAATGCTCAGAGAGATCCAGTGAAGCAGCGCAATTGACAGAGGAAGAGCTAGACATCCACCAGGTGTGTGATTTTGTGATGACTGATGATGAATCCAACTGGGTAGATCCTGTAGCACCAACCCTCGCCTTGCCTACAGATTCACTGTATCTACAGCTCATGGCAGTCGAGAGCCGGGAAAGCACATCCCTGGATAAGGATATACCTGAGGCTGACAGTGTTGTGATGAGTGGCGCTGATAAGTTTCAATCATGTTCGTCTTCTTCTGATCCCTCGGATTCAGACATTGATTGGGATGATTTTGATGATTATGTGCCTTGTCTGATTCCTTCTGAGCCAAAAGCCATGATAGAGTGCGAGCCAGTGCAGTTCATTGATGATTCCGCAAACCGCCCTTTGTCAGAGATTCACGCAGAGCGAGAGTTCCCCCATGCAGACCTGGTCGCATTCACACAGACATATCAGAAGCCAGATCTGCCGCTCCCAGTTGTCCAGAACTGAAGCCTCTGCCGCAGTCGTTGAAGTACAGATTCCTTGCGGGTGAGCCAGATATGCACCCAGTCATTATCTCAACAGGTTTGACTGGAGAACAAGAATCTCGTCTGATGGAGGTTCTTGAAAGAAACTGCAAGGCGATAGGTTGGAGTATCGCTGATCTCCAGGGGATTAGTCTGGCTCTGTGCTCTCACCACATTTATCTTGAGGATGACGCTAGGCCGTCGCGTGAGTTCCAACGACGGCTGAACCCGAATCTTCGAGATGTAGTCATGAAAGAAATTTCCAAGTGGTGGAGCGCCGATTTTATCTACCCCATCTCCGACTCCAAATGGGTTAGTCCACTACATGTGGTACCCAAGAAAACGGGTATCACTACAGTTGTCAACGAGTCTGGAGAGGAGATCGCTGCCAGAGTACCAACTTCTTGGAGGGTCTGTGTGGACTACAGACGATTGAATGAGGCCACCAAGAAGGATCACTTCCCACTACCCTTCATTGATCAGATTATCGAGCGGCTAGCCGGGAAGAGTCATTATTGTTTTCTTGATGGGTACTCTGGATACAATCAGGTGGCCATTGCGCCCGAAGACCAGGAGAAAACGACATTCACCTGTCCGTTTGAGACGTATGCTTTCAGACGGATGCCCTTTGGTCTATGTAACGCTCCGACGACATTCCAGAGGTGCATGCTATCCATCTTCTCGGACATGGTGGGTGAATGTTTGGAGGTCTTCATGGATGACTTCTCGGTCTACGGCGACAGGTTCGATGCTTGTCTTGACTGCCTAGACCGTGTGCTTCAGCGCTGCATAGAGGTCAACCTTGTTTTATCTTGGGAGAAGAGCCGCTTTATGGTGACTCAGGGGACGGTCCTTGGTCATATCGTCTCCAACAGGGGCATGGAGGTCGATCCGGCTAAGGTGGATATCATCAGAAAACTCAATCCACCGTCCAACTTGCGTCAGTTGCGGTCTTTTCTGGGGCATGTCGGTTTCTACCGACGGTTCATTCAGGACTTCAGTCGTATTGCCCAACCGCTTACTGACTTGCTGACGAAAGACACCGAGTTTATTGTCAATGATAAGTGTCTTGAGTCATTTGAGACTCTCAAAGAAATGGTTGTTTCAGCTCCTGTCCTTCAGCCACCCGATTGGTCTCTCCCATTCGAGATCATGACGGATGCTTCAGATTTTGCCGTTGGGGCTGTGCTTGGACAGAGGAAGGATGGATTACCCTTCGCTATTCACTACGCCAGCCGGACCTTGGATGCCGCTCAACGGAATTACACTGTAACTGAGAAAGAGATGCTGGCCGTAGTCTTTGCTCTTGATAAGTACCGATCGTATATTCTCGGATCTAGAGTGACAATCTACACTGACCACACCGCCATCCGGTACTTAATGTCTAAGAAGGATGCCAAAGCACGTCTTACCAGATGGATCCTTCTACTCCAGGAATTTGATATTGAGATTAAGGATAAGCCTGGAGTCAAGAATGTGATGGCAGATCACCTCTCCAGATTGGAGAATCTTGAAGAATCTGAGCCCAGCGCACCTATCACTGAGACGTTTCCAGACGAGGCGATCTTGGCTGTCACCTCACTCCCGTGGTATGCTGACTTTGTAAACTATCTTGTTGCTAAGACAGTCCCTCAGGGTTGGCCCAGGCAGAAACTTGAGACCTTCCTAGCTAAGGCCAAGTTTTACCATTGGGAGGATCCCGTCCTTTATCATGAAGGAGGGGATAGTATTTGGAGAAGGTGCATTCCTCAAGAAGAACAACAGAGTGTCCTCACATACTGCCACAAGCTTGAGGCATGAGGACATCATTCAGGAAAAAGGACAGCACAGAAGGTGCTTCAATCCGGCCTTTGGTGGCCTACTCTCTTCAAGGATTCCGATGAGTTCGTGAAGAGATGTACTGACTGTCAGAAAATGGGAACCTGCGGGCAGAGAGACATGATGCCCATGCAACCCATTCACTTCTGTGAGGTTTTTGATGCATGGGGAATTGATTTCATGGGCCCATTTCCTAAGAGTCAGGGATTCGAGCATAATTTGCTTGCTGTGGATTATGTCAGCCGATGGGTTGAGGCCATCCCTGCCCGAGCCGCAGATGCGAAAAACGTTTGCAAATTCTTGAGGAAAAATATCATTTCACGGTTCGGGGTTCCTAGAGTCTTGATTTCAGACGGGGGGTCTCATTTTATCAATGATAAGGTTAGGGCCCTTGCAGACGAGTTCGGCATTGACCATCGGGTTGCCACTCCATATCACCCTCAGACTAATGGTCTTGTCGAAGTATCGAATCGGGAGATAAAGACTATCTTGCAAAAAGTTGTCCGCCCAGACCGAAAGGATTGGTCACAGCTTTTGGACTCGGTCTTATGGGCCTATCGGACTTCTTTCAAGAATCCATTGGGGACATCTCCCTTTCGTCTCGTCTATGGCAAGCCGTGCCATCTGCCAGTGGAGATCAAGCACAAATCTTTTTGGGCAGCCACTGAGTTGCTGTTAGATCCCGAGAGTATAGGAGAACAGAGAAGAGCAGAATTGGCAGTCCTGGAAGAACTGAGAGACACAACCTTTTCCAACAGCCTACAGTACAAGGAGAAAGTAAAGACATGGCACAATTCGCATATCAGCCATAAATAGTTTGAGCCAGATCAGAGAGTATGGTTGTTTGATTCCAGGCTGAAATTATTCCCAGGAAAGTTGCAGAGCAAGTGGAAAGGTCCGTTTGTGGTCAAGAAGGTACATGACAATGGCAGCATCGACATATCCGAACCGTCATCCTCCTCTACCTTCCGCGTCAATGGTCAACGCCTGAAGTTATATCTAGATCATGAACCGCCGATCATTGACGTTGCCCCCATTCTTCTGGTATGAGATGTGTACTTTGACTCTAATCATCTGCATCTCATACATGGTGATCAATTCCATCTTCTGCTGTACAAAGCCATCTGTTCATATCACTTTCATCTATTAATTTATTTTCTTCTTTTCTTCTTTTCTTCTTTTCCTGTCCTATTTTCTTCATCTATCAAAAAGGTGCCCCCTTGCAGACAGTTTTCTATACTTAGGACGTACTTTGTCCTAAGTATAGGGGGGTTGGCACCCCGAATTTCTCTATTCTTTTCGATCCTCTCCATTGTCGCCTCTTCTTGTCTATACTTAGGGATATTTTACCCTAAGTATAGGGGGGAGACAATCTGAGTACGATCTGTTCATTACCACCCTTGCCCTCCCTGCGTTGTGTACAGTCTGCTATATTTAGGATTATTTGATCAACTGCTCATTTGTTCATTCATTCCTTCATTTATTCATTTATTCTTTAGATTTGTCTATACTTAGTACGAGTTATGTCTTCTCTTTCCTCTCCGATCTATGGGGACATAGCTCAAGCTAAGTATAGGGGGGTCATATATACTATGTATATACTTTAGCCATAACTCGTACTTTCGTATTTTCCTAATAAATATGGCTAATAATTCTTTAAAATTCATTAAAAACCCTTAATAAAAAGGTGTATCATTCCTCAAATTCTTTTTGTATATACTGATTAATAAATCAGGTGAAAATGTTTTTTGCAAAATGTTTGAAAAATAGTTTGAAAATCTTTGTGAACATCTATTGAAAACTATTTTGAAAATATTTTGTTACATGTTTTCAACCTGTGTAAAAAGTGTGGTTTGTAAAATTTATTTTCTTTGTGTGAAATAAAATGTTTGAAAAATGATTTGCAAATGGTTTGAAAAAAGGTTGCAAAAATATATTGAAAAATCTATCTATACTGTTTTGAAAACCTTTGCAAAATGATTTTCAAATGTGTGTACATGTTTGTAAAATGTTTGTAAAAACTATTTTGGACTATAGTTTTCAAAAATTGTGTGAAAAAAGCTCGTGTCAAATAAGTTTGAGGAATACATACATCTCACCAAAATCCACTATATATATGTATAAAAGTGACCACTTACCCTGTAAATTCTTAAAATCCACTTCTTGTAAATATAAGAAGCACTCCCGTGTACATATTTTTCACCTAGTTTTTAGCCAAAACTTTTTCTTTTCAAAAATCCCAAAAACATTTGCAAAACTAAAATCCAAAAAAACATTTGAAAGATCTTTTTGAAAAAGACAAAAAAAAATGCATATGCATACACGCATCATGTTTTCAAAATCATAAAAAGTTCAAAATCCTTGAAAATTGCATCACAAAAATATTTTCTGCATAGCATTGCATAGCATGAGCATTTTTCGGATTGAGTTTGATAGTTGAACAAGTCTAAAAAAAATCCGGAGATTGGAGCTTGATTGGACCTTAAAATCTACCTAATAACAGGAACCTTATAGGAACTGGGTTTGAGGTACTTCAGGTCTAGTTGACTTAATTCTTTGAGGATCACGGGACTTGGTTCAATGGATTCTTGACTGCCTAAGTAGAGTATTTCGGAGCACACGCACGACTCTTGTTGATAATGACCTAACTTGGACATCTGCACCTTTCACATAGCTCTCCACGGATGAGGTGGTGAGGAGGCAGCTTCCTTTAGCTTGGGGTAGCATATGAGGGTAGTACTTCTAGGCGGAACCTCTCTTCTTCTTCTAGTGAAGGAAGTGCACCTCAACTTGGTCTAGTGGTGATGAAGGCTAAAGACAGAAGCTGTGGGTTGCAATAAAGCTTCAAAAGAGGGATAGTCTACTGGCTCAAGAGGAAAATTTCTTGTATATATGCTGCACCATGTAGATATGTTGTACAGATGCAATTAAAAAAAAAGAGAACTCCAAAAAAGTGGTGGGTCGGATTGAAAATTTAATAACCCCGCCGGAGTGTATATAGTCCAATAAAGCAAAAGCTTATGGTATCCATGTTACATCTCATGAAGCTTGCAGCGGGAGACTTGGCTACACTGGCTGAGCTTCCAAAAGTCTATACTTCTTCCCCCTCTTCTTGAGCCGGTTGCACTTGAACTTAGAAGGGAATACCCCGCTTCTCGAGGAAAGAGTTGCTAGACCGAGGCATTAGAGTTACCAGGTTGGGGGAGGTTGTTTCCTTGTTACTTCTGAGGTGGGGAGCTACATATCACTCACACTGTACGAGTCAGACTCATAGTCGTAAGAGTTTGCGTATGAGTTGAAGTATTTCTGACCTGGCTATTGAGGAGACTTGGACAGAGTTTTGAGATTCTCAAGGACTGTTGGATTTCAAATTTGGTTCTCATTAAGGTTTCGACCGCATTAAAATTCCTAAGGTCCGACTTAAGCTCCAAACTTTGATTTTGTGAAGACAAGTTTGATGATTGAACTAAATCCAAGTTCTTCTTTTTCTTTTCTTTCTTCTTCTTTTTGCACTTATTGCATAAGTGTTTGCTAGGGACTAGCAAAGGTAAAGTATAGGGGGATGATGAATCCACATTTCATCATCTTTATTCTATCATTTTGGCACCAAAAACCCTAGCAAATGCTTGTAAATAGCATTAAAATCATTATCTTAACATTCATGCATGTGCATTATATTAGTGTATAAAATACTGTAATTAAGGCCAAAATTATAGAATAAATAAAGAAAAGAAAAAAAAATAAAATATTGTAAATATTTTATGACCCAAAACCCCCGAGACCTAGGCATCTTGATGAATAGGTCGACCAGGAATAAAGTAGGGGGAGATAAGGGTCAAGTACCTATGTTATTTTCTTCATTCTTTATTCTTTTTGGGACCTATTTTTGGTTCCACTTTTTATACCTCAAATAAAGAAACTTTGTACATGAAAGTTGTAGCTAATTTTATAAAGAAAAATACAAAATTGATTTCACAGAAAAAGAATGTACAGATAAAAAGTTATGGTCTGAATAAAATTCCAGAATCCCAACTTCCCAGAACCGTATCTCACAAACGACAACTCCAAATGCAGCATACTCACCTTTAATTGTATATAGAAGAAAATAAGCTCTGTAATGGCGGTGGTTTCGCATTTGGCGGAGCTGCGGTTTGAAAGTTGAGTTTTGGACCCTCATTGTATATTTGTACATATTAAAATATTCAATTTATTATTTATTTATTGTTTTTATAATTTTATATTTTTATAATGTTGTAAATATTACTTATAATAATTATGTACATTAAAATTGGAATAAAAACCTAAATAAAACCTAAAATAAAATACATACATATTTGATACATAGGTATTATACATGTATTTATATCTATATAAAATATACTTCTATTTTATTAATTATAATAATTATATCAGAAAAATAAAATAAAAATATATATGTGTATATAAAAGTATTCTACAATTTTATAAAATACTAAATAAAAATAATAAAAATAAAAATACAAAATAAAAATAAAAGAATACAATATATAGAATAATATACCTATATAGGGATATAAAAGCAACTTGTAAAAATATACTTCATAAAATAAATTAAAAATCATAATAAAATACTACATAAAATTTTAAACATTTTTTATTCTTTAACCAAAAATTAATTCGGCCTTTTCCTATTTTTAAACGAATTAATAAAACAATTTTTCAATCTTTTTCCTGGTTGGTCCACGTGGACCAACCAGGTGCGGTCTAGAGTTGACCTCGGTCAACTCCCTGACCAAGCCCTGCCACTTCTGATGCCCTGATTTTCCCCCGTTTTCAAGAAATTTTGGCGCCCGATCCTTCCATTTTCTCGCCTCGAATCCTTCTTGGAACTTCTTCCCTGATCATCCCTCTCCCACGACGCACCTTCAGATCACGCAAAATCCTCATGATGCGCGCGTGGATCTCGCTTGAAGGAGACGCCACCATCTTCTACTTAAACAACCCGCCACCTTCGAGCCCAAGTTTAAACACCTTCGGTCCACCCCTCGCGCCTACTCCAAGCTCCAGAGCTTCCTGGAGGTGACAGCTCCACCGTGAAGCCATCAGCCAAGGCAGCCGAGGTCGGAGGCGCTTCCACTACCTCCCGCAAAGTCGCCGGTCGAGGTACCCTTCTTCCCTCTGGCCCCGGCCATTAAGGGCTCGCCCCGCTCTTTTATTCAGCCCTTTTACTCCTGTTAGCGTCATGATTAAAAGCCCTATCAAAAATCCAAGTTCCATCGACTATCTCAACCGATCAAGCACCTTGGCCGAAGCGCAACTCCGTCGTGCAACCACATCTCGATTCGCACCTCTCCCCGACCATCCAAGGGTCCAGGCAGTTTGCCCTGGACCCTTTGACCATTTCTGCAGGTCAAAGCCGAAGTGAAGACACCTGGAGGCGAGTTTTGAAGCTCCCCGGAGCTAACGAAGCTCTCCAGCTCCGCCAGCCACCAGCGAGCACCACGGCCACCGCCGTGGCTTTTTGACGCCACCAGGAGATAGAGGAGGACCAGAGGAGGCTCCAGCCCAATTTTGAACCCCAGAAGCCACCGGAGTCGGCCGGAGGAGCTCGAGGAATCTCGCCCAGCCGGGGCTCCGCCTTGTTCTTCCAGCCGCCCTCGCCACCGTCCGATCAGGGCACCCCCTCCAGATTGCACCGCCGCCGTTGGATCGCGCCACGCCTTGACCGTTGATCTCCTCCGGAGATCTAATCTCAGCCGCGGATCCACGAAGCGTCATCGGCCGTTCGAATCGCGCCACGTGTCAAGTGGCAACTTCATCGCCGTCGGATAGCGCGTCGAGGGTATTTTGCATCTCCACCCTCGCGCCTTTTGTATTTATTATTTAGTACTTAAACTTTCGTCTGTAGTGTAAAAACTTTGGGTTATTTGCATAAAGACCCCCGAGCTCTCCATATTTGCATCCAGGTCCTTTGCCACGTCACCTCACGTGACCTATACACGTGAGGGGTGGGCATTTTGCACTGGGACCCTCGGTCTTTGTTGTATTTTATTTTAGTACCAAAACTGTGACATCACGTGTTAAATTTTTGGATATTTTGCAAGTGAGCCCCCAGGGTTTTAAATTATTACATTTTAATCCTCGCCAGGCGCGTGCAAGTCACGCGCCCTGGTGGGAAAATTGCTAGGACACCCAGACGGGTTTTGTAATTGGATTTTGGTGCTACAAATTGAATATTCAGTTCCAACTTTGTGGAAATTTGCATGTATGCCCTTGGATGTTTGAGAAATTGCATAAATACCCCTGCCAGACATGTTTAATGATTGGATGCTGGTTCTAATTATTTAACCTATCTTTTTAAGTCCAAAAATTCCACAAAAATAGGGTTTAGCTCCAGTTAACTTGTACTTTGACGCTATCACTTCAGTTTTTGATTTTATTATATTTTCACATTTATTAAAAATCAAAAACATACTTTTTGTGCACTGTCTAGCTTAGAAAACACCAAAAAAATATTAAAACACTTCGAAAAATTCCAAAAAAATTACCTAGTGTCTATTTTAACCTATTTTAGTGTCAGTCCAAAAATCACTAAAAATCTAAAAAGATAAACACTAAAAATCTAAAAACACTCAAAAACTTCAAAAAATTATAGAAAATCCTAGAAAACTCCTAAAAATACAAACTTAGTTCCTGTTTGTTCTTTATTTTATTCTCTTTATTTGAAAAATAGTGTGAAAAATTTTGATTTCTGTTTGCTAATTTTAATTCCCATTTTACTTACAGCCAGCACATCTTCCACTGTTTTCCCTCATTTCAGTATTTAAAAATACCAAAAACATTTGAAAAATCCCCAAAAATCACAAAAACAGTAAAAAATCCTAAAAGTACAAAAAAATAATTTATTTCTGAATTTTTTGGATATTTTTGCACATTTGTATGAATATTTTATCTTGTCTTGTATTACATTGTTTATAAATTCCAATATTGAAAAGAAAAAAATATAAAATATAAAATATAAAAATCAGAAAATTGAAAATCAAAATACAAAATTAAAAATTAAATAAAATAAAAAAAATTTAAAATTAAAAAACCCACAAAAATTTCCTTTGATTGCTTGCTTAGTGTAGACACTTGACATCACACACATTCACTCACGCACACTCATGTGAATTACCCTGCTTGCTCCTTGTGTTCGAACTCTCTGCATACTTGTCACTATACACCATTTGTGCAGAGTTAAAAATAAATTTTAACTCCACATTAGTTCTAATTTATTGATCTTCAGTGTGGGTTACTTGTTGATTAAATACACTTCATTGTGGGTCGCCGCATCGACATCGGTTGTCTCCGCCTTGTGTGAGACATACTCTTTAGACCTACGATAATTTGTGTTTATCAGACACCCACTTACAGCTCACTGTAGACACGCTAGTAGGTGCAGGGACAAGGCTCCAGGTACCTCTGGACTGAAGAGTAGCCATCTCTTCTTCCATAGCTAAGCACCATCTACTGTCCTTCAATGCATCTTGGTAATTCTGTGGAATGTCCACGGCAGATAGTGCAATAGCAAAACTCCTGAATGCACCAGATAGACAATCAAACGAAACCGAGGATGCTATAGGATATGACACGTAGCCACGTTTTTGTTTCCGAAGCGCAATAGGTAGATCCAAATCACTGGCATCCTCATCTGTCCTCTGTAACACAACCTGCTCAGGTAAAGCATTAGATCCATCATTAGAAATTATATTCTCATAACATACCTCGTGTGAGCTAGATGATGAGCGGTGACCATGAGCAGAAGCAGGTCGACGGGTATAGCGGAGTGGCAATGGTAGAACAGGGACTGTAACATGAGGTGCAGGTGACGTAGAAAGTGGTGGTGGTGCAGGTGTAGGTGGGGGGTGGTAGTGGTGGCATGTACATGGCTTCATCAATGTCAGAGGACACCAATTGATCACATGTAGGAGAGAAGTACATAACAGATTCAAAGAATGTGACATCGTCACTAACAAAATATTCTCTATGCAGCAGATCATAACACCTATAGCCTTTTTGTGTCCTGGAGTACCTGACGAAAACACACTTGACAGCTCTAGGAGAGCTTGTCAATACCTGGAGACAACTGGTGGACAAAGGCAGCGAGCCAAACATACGTGGGGTAAGTGATAATAATTCCTTTTCAGGAAAAACCAAGGAGAAAGAAATCTTCTCACCTAAGACAGATGACGACATGCGATTAATGAGATAACATGTCGTTAGTACAACATCTAACCAGAAAGAATGAGGAGCACACCTCTGTATGAGAAGCGTCATGGTGACATCAAGCAAATGACGATGTTTCCTTTCCGCAAGTCCATTTTGTTGGGAAGTATAGGCACAAGATGTTTAATGGATAATTCTTTGGGTAGAAAAATCATTTGAGAGAGTATGAGTACAAAATTCCGAGGCATTATCACTTCTCACAATTTTCACAGACGCAGAAAAGACATTACAAACTTCATTCATGAATTTTATGATAATACTCCCAGCTTCTGATTTATTCTTTAATAAAAGACCCATGACAGACGAGAAAAATCATCAACAATGGCAATATAAAACACGTGTCCCCGATGATCAGGAACACAACACAACTCGGACCCCAACTGTCAACATGAAACAACTCAAAATTGGAGCTACTGCTCCGACTCTGACGACCGGGAAAGGTAGACCGATGATGCTTTCACATATGACAAGCCTCACACTGAAGTGATGTGTGAGACGAAACCTAGGGTAAAACACGACACAATTTCTGAAGCGGTAGATGACCGAAGCGCAGGTGCCACATGAACGGAGAGACAAGTTTAGTAGAAAGAGAGGAGATTCTGGCATATAGAGTCCGAACGAGGTGATACACCTGCTCATGGCCACACCCAATCACGTTGTCCGTAAGGATGTCCTGAAAAATGAGAGAAGATGGATCAAATTGCTCGATAATTTAAATCATTTGTAACCTGGGCAATGGATAACAAATTCATGGAAAAATCATGTGCATGCAACACATTCTTGAGATGCATAGATGGTGTCAGGCTAATCCCCCCTTACCAATAATCGGGGAGTGCGTCGCATTAGCAATAACCACAGTGCGTCCTGGAGGAACCTGTCGATAGGCTGTAAGTTGACCTCTATCACCACACATATGATGTATGGCACCGGAGTCCATAATCCACTATAAAGTAACGGATCCACTACTGCTAGTGAATGCATAAGCACTACCTAAGGTATTGGTGGATATGGAAGCAGCAACATCATAATGACCCTCAGAGGCTGGCGATGATGTAACATGACCAGACGAAGGGATAATACCCCTCGAACGAGTAACGAGATCATCAAATCGTTGGTCCAAAGAAGAAGCAGATGGAGGTTCAATCTGTTCAGCTACTCGTGCAGAAGTAGGTTATCCATGTTCGGAATAGCATGTGTCCTCGATATGCCCGGAACGATGACAGAAAGTGCATGGTTGGCGAACACGACTCCCTCTGCCTCGAGGTCCATGACCACGCAACTGATGATGACCCCAACGACCTCGAGATGTTGCCATAGCTGAGGCTGTCTGATTGGCAGTAGATGAAGGAACATTAATACGACTCAGTATGTGAAAGGCTTTCTCCATAGGAGGAATAGTGGAATCTTCCAATATCTGGGAAAGCGTTGCCTCGTACTTTAGATCAAGGGATGCCAGAAATACACCAACCATAGTGGCATTCACGTAGGTCTTCTACTGCTCAGGAGTAGATGTGAGAGGCAAGAAACTATAAAGCTTCCCGAACATTCCACGTAAAGACGTGTATAATGAGTGTAGAGGCTGCCCATTCTGCTTGATTGTAAAGATGTCATGTTGAAGTTGCAGAATCTTCGTTTCATTCTTTGCCTGTGAGTAGGTAGCAACCAGAATATCCCGCATTACTTTTGCCTTTTGCAGTGGGCTGATGGAGAATATCATTTGCAATCTCAATTTCTAACATTCCTAATAGCCAAACTTGGTGTATGCATCATCCGCCTCCCATGAGGCGTTAACCCCAGTCTTCTCAGCAGGCTCTTCCTCAGTAAGAATGTGTTTCTTACCGGTCGACTTCATCATACTCATGAACTGCATTGCCCACAGTTCATAATTTGACCTGTCCATCTTCATAATAGACGTAGGACCTCTGAAGGCGCTTGTGGATGGAATATCGGCCTTGCTTTTTGACATGATGATAATAGAAAACTAGGGTTGTAGACGGGAGATATGGATGTCTACACTGACATTCACAAGTTCGATTGCATGTGTAGACTCAAGCAACCAAATCCATAAGGATGAAGGTTCGGCGAGAACCTATGTAACGGCCCTGGCATGAGAGGGGCCTAGGCGGTGATGGCCTAGGCAATACGAAGAGGCCTGTAAAGAGGAGGTGCGTGAAGAGGAGGCATGCGCAGAGGGCCTAGGCGATGATGGCGCGAAGGGGAGTCACGTGCGCGTAGGGGAGACGGCGCACGGAAGGATGGGTGGTGCGACGCGCGAAGGGGTGCGGCGCGCAGGAGGTGGCAGTGCATGGAGGGGGCGGCGCGCGGTGGAGGCAGCGCTTAGGAGGTAGCGGCGCACGGAGGAGGCTTGCGGTGGGGTTAGGGTTAGGGTACAGGAGCTTCAGTCTAGGACCTTGGCTCTGATACATTGTTGGGAGAATCAAAAGAGTTGTTTATTCCATAAACCCTAAGCTCTCTTACATAGGAGAGGAGCCTATGGGTAAATTACATAAGGAGTCCATAACGATATAGAAAATATAAAACAGTACATAAATTATATCTCTACACACGCTTGATACATTTATAAGTATTGACAGCTCGTATTATACTGAACCTAATCATGTTGCATAGAAACACATTACTTGCAGAGTTATATCTCAACAGCTACACATTTGTTTGGATTTAAATCAGTTGTTCTCTGATGGAAACCAATGGATCGATTCTAAGTTCTAACCCCCTTTGGATCATATGCTTAAATAAGACTCATCGCAAAGAAAAGGATTTCAAATAGAAAAAACACACAACATGCTCACACAGACCAGATATAATCCACTCAAAAGCAACCATCAGCCAGACAGTTCAGATATGTATAAATGTGACCATTGATTTATAAAAATACTTCACCACATTTTTAGTGTAATATGACCATTCAAACATATTGGCCTGAGAATAGTGCTCGATTTAATCAGAATTTCCTCTAAACAAAATGCATTCATATGAAGTGCGGTTTATGACATCAGTCCTTCCCCAGAACACGCAGCCAACAAGAACCCAAGTGCGACCGACGACAAGAACTTGGTCCATACAAGTTAAATCATGTTCATCAATTTCATCTCAACGCTTCATCGCAGAAGGTATTACATATGTTCTGTTAAGATAACAAGTACTTAAAATACTTCCCCTAAAAATACAGAGTAGAGAACACTTCCCAAAATTTTCTACACCTAAATGACATAACAATGGACTCCAGAATCTTGCGAAGACACCAAAGAATGAATTCTGATCAACACAAGGAATTTATAAATCTACAAATCCTGTGTGATAAGTTAGCCAGGGCTTCACAATTAACTTAGCGTTTGGTGTCCTGCAAGCTTTTGAAATCTGTCTTGATCAGGATCATCCGGCCTCGCAAGTGATGGCATCCATGGAAAGAGTTTTACCAGACCCTTGCTTATCGTGCTTGGTGTGAGCTGCCGTTTATTGATTCCATACTTGGCTCTTTCTATTGCTGACATAACATCTTCTCGACTTACGGCATCTCCAGCTGAACGATCAAAAGGAAAAGGAGCTTCTCACAGATGCCCATGATAACAGAAGAATGTGATCTCAGAAAGAACCAGAAGAATATATATGACACGTTTTTCCAAATAGCAGTTGGCAAATGAAGAATGAACTTCATAGTTCATACTAATACTAAAACAATCAGACCTTGCTTGTTTTTTGTAACCACAAAAAACGATGAAAAAAAGATTGTGGTTGTTTAGGATCTTTGGTTGGATAAATGCTATCACAAACTAACTGTTATTTTCATTTCCAGAAAAAACTTTAATCCATGCAGTTTAAGGTAAGAGTAAGGGTTTGAGTCATGTACTTTGCAGAAGTTACTATTTCATTCCATGTTTCGCTTTTTTCTTTTCAAGTCATGAGGGGAGGGGAGGGTTTGCTCCATGACAATGGTTTGCCCTAGAAATCGATCACCGATCCAATTAGATAACCTCCGGGATAGACCTTAACAGAAAGCTGTTGAGTAATGGCAGCAAGTGATCGAGGTCAGTAGTTCTTCATAGAAAATAAATTTAAATTGTATATTTAAGGGAAAAAACATTTATGGAATCTTGTACAGGTTAAAATGATAATTTCAACAAGCATTCTTGTTTTCAGCAACAAAAATATGTGCTCCTGAACATAGTCCAACATCTTAAATGCACTCGTGAATATGGATGTGTAGGTAATAGAAAATTCACCTCTTCGGGCAGCCAATAAAGCAGCTTCATTGACGATGTTGGCTAGATCGGCTCCAACGAGACCGGGCGTCAAGGTTGCCACCAGATTGCAAATGAGTTGAGGGTCTTCATATATAGGAATACCCAGTGTTGCAATAGTCGGCCGACTATCCCGAACAGTCGGTCCGACTATGCGGTGCGGTGGGGTATCTGACTGAACAGACCTCCAGTCGGGCAATAGCTTTCTCCTCCCGTTCAAGTCTGGTTCTCCCACAAGCACTTTCCTAGAGAAAAGACCTGGGCGACAAAGTGCTGGATCCAACGATTCAGGCCGATTGGTGGCAGCGATGACAATCACCTTGCTGCCCGTCTCAAATCCATCCATTTCTGTGAGCAGCTGCATCATCAAAACAATGCACAGCTCTAATATCTACATCAACCATCAGATGTTGCAGTAGACTTATACTTCAAATATTTGAAAACTCATACCTGATTAAGTGTTTGATCACGTTCATCGTTAAAGCTTCTGCCCCTCCTTCCTCCGACATCATCAAGTTCGTCGATGAATACTATAGATGGCTCACATTTCCTAGCCACACTGAAAAGGTCTCTGATGCGTGCTGCCCCTCTACCGACGAACATCTCTACGAACTCACTGGCAGAGACTGAGAAGAATGGTACACCAGCTTCTCCAGCCACTGCTCGAGCTAATAACGTTTTTCCTGTGCCAGGGGGGGCTACCAATAGTACGCCTCGGGGTAACTTGGCACCAAGCTTATTATAGTTGATGGATCCTTGTAAGCACGAAACAATCTACACACAATCACGGGACCAACAATAAGGACTGATTCACTTAGAAGTGGATCCATGGAGTGCGTGAACTAACATAATACACCAATAAAAGGCAAAGTTCAATAAAGTTATAGATTATATGGATTATCGCGGAATGAGGAGAAATGAAGCTCCGGTGAACATATCTATGGAGTTCAGATCATTTCATTGTAAGGATGAATTGCTTTGAATATATATATATATATAGAGAGAGAGAGGGAGGAGTGATCCTATGAGAGCAAAAAATTGTGAGAGCATGAGAGGGATGATTCTGGACCACATGATTATGTTTTCTCTCTCCTGGGTGAATCATGTGGTCCAGAATCATCCCTCTCATGCTCTCACAACTTTTTGCTCTCATAGGATCACTCCTCTCTGTGTGTGTGTGTATACACGATAAGATTCACAAATTCTTGGTGTTCATAGTAATGCAAACAGAAAAATGTTCTGGTCTTTGTGTGATACTCCACAGCACCGCTCACAAGAATGTTCAATATGCTTCTAAAGCTCATCTTTGCGCGAAAGAACTAATGTTCTTCTTGCTTTTTTTAATATATGCATTATCTCTTGGTGATTTAACCGTAGAGTCACAAACTAAGCAGTGAGATTCATCTAACAAGAGTTAAATGGGGATGAGCCTACAAATTCTGACCTCCAATAGTTCTTCCTTAGCAGCATCAACACCTTCCACATCATCAAAGCATGCCCTCTGGTTCGTTGGTCGCCGCTTCCTTGCATGGCCATTACCCTCCGATAGCTGGCGATGAAGCAACCACATCAGTGGAGTCAATGGAATCCATAACGATATTTACCGTAACCAAGATGTTTCTGACTGACAAGAGAGCTGACTGTGGAGCTGAGCTGTATGTTGTTCCCTTCTCCCGCATGAGGCTGAGAAGAAAAGATTCATCATGCTCGATCTTCCAAGTGGAGTATTTCTATTCAGGTGCAGGCTTTCTTCGCCTGACTCACCCCCCCCCCCCCCCACCCATGCCCGACAATCCGGCTTTCGTTACCGTTGATGAAGTTCCAGGCTCTGATGCCAATTCTGAACTTTCAGATTCATCTGAAACCGTGTCATACAATATCCTACTAGATCCCTCCTCAAAAAGAACCTTGGAAACAACCCCTCCTTGAAGACTGGTTATAAAATCATAGTAAGGCGTCGACTTCGGCAATGGCACGGATGTCAGGCTCAGTAACAAGAAGCATACGCCCATAGCAACAGATACCATTGGGAAGAGAACAGCCGTCTTCATGTTCTTCCTCACATAAGTTGCACAATCCGCAAGCAATTGCCATAATGATGAAGCTTTGATTCTACCCAAAATCAAGCGGACCCTTCGTCGCAATCGCAAAGAGAGCTTCTTCCGTCTATCAGATTTGTTATCGGATGCACCCAAATCAATTTTCGAGGCTGTGATTTTAATCCTTGCGATACCGCGTTGGATTTTGCGATGGCGGTAGTGCCCGGAACACCCCGGACAAAACTAGAACATGAAATGCGGGAAGAACAAGAAGAGAAAACTCGGAGATTGTTGGACAAAGGCGCGACCTTTCTTGAAAAAAAAAACTCCACTCCAGTCCCTCTGCTCAGCACCAAATGATTGTTGGAGCAAACGATAGAAGAACCCGTAAATTTGTAACGGGAGAAAATCGAAAAAAGTGCCATATTTGGCCCCTTTTATGGGATGGAATAGTATGGAAACATCAAAACATGACCATCTTTTTCCGTTGATTGTCCGGTTCTAGCTGAAGAAGAGAGGAGACGAGAGATGTACCAATCGACCTCGATAAAAGAAAGAACGAATCTTTGGAGACTTCCTCGTGAAGTAGTTGGGTTTGCGTCGTTGTGGCGATCTGGAGGAAGTGATATGGAGCATTCCCCCCACAGTGGGGATGGGAGGGGGGCAGCAAAGAGAAACCCATTGAATGGTAGGGCTTGTTCTTATTGGTTTATCCGAGGCAACAGAAAGAACTGAAACACACAGGATTTTTTTAATTGAGCATCAAATTGTGTAGTTAAAACTTAAAGCAAGAGTGATCAAAATTGTGTATTTTCAAGGTACAAAGGATTTTTTTAAGGGATTTTTACCCTGCAAATCCTGTAATCTTTGGCAATTACATCTACGACATTTGAAAAATCCTAATTCCTCCTTCGATCTCGTAAACTTGAGAACTCTTACCCCATAAATCACGTGATTAACCCACATCCATTTACCCATTAAAATTGACCGGATTCCGTCACATTCTTTCTTTTATATTAGGGGATATTGTACCCATAACCCCTTCCGCTCGCAACGTCGTCCCCGAGCCCGCACCTAGCCCCCCCCCCACCCCCTGCCTGTGCCGCCCCCCCCCCCCACCCCCTGCCTGTGCCGCCCCCCCCCCCCCCCACACACCCGCCCGAAGCCCCGGCCCCGCCTCCCCCGCACCCCCGCCCGAAGCCCCGGCCCTGCCTCCCATGCTCCCCCTGCCCGCGCCACCCGAAGTCCCAGCCCCTGTCCCCGCTCGAAGCCCCCCCCCCCCCCCCCACACACAGTCGCCCGAAGCCCTGGCCCCAACCCTGCTCGAAGCCACCCCGGGCCCCGCCCTTGAGCCCTCACCCTCCCCCACACCTCTCGAAGCCCCCCACTCTCCCACGTCGCTTGAAGCCCCCCCCTCCCCCTTGCATCGTCATCTTCGAGCAACGCTCCTCCTCAAAGCCTCACATCCTCTCCCGAGCCCCGCCGCGAGGAGTCTCCCATCCACCTCCTCCAGCCCAGTTGCAGTTGGAGGGAAAGTTGTTAGAGGATGGAGGATTATTTTTCTTTTCTTGGTTAATTTTAGCCGTCCGATCGTGGATCGGATAGATTAACTCGGTTTAAACTCAAGGAAGTTAACTCTAGATGTGTCAATTTAACGGTAGGGTTCGTGGGGTAAGAAAGAGTAAGTTTACAAGGCCGGGGGATGAATTAGGATGTTTTGAAGATTGTAGAGGTAATTGGCAAAGATTATAGGGTCTGCTGGGTAAAAATCATTTTTTTAATTGAACAACAAATTGTGTAGTTAAAACTTAAAGCAACAATGATCAAAATTGTGTATTTTCAAGGTAACCTTATCTATTTCATGCTCATTTTTTATCATTTTTTTTATTTTGAGGAAATATCATCATGGATTTTCATAACTACATCCCTCTAATAACATTCCAATTTCGTTGGAAACAGAGACTCTATAGCTCTCCATCAAGAACAAGTCAATTATAGCAATTCTAAGATCGTTAAAACTATATGTTCAAGATGAAGGGCATATGAGTCTTTGTTTCTGATGAAATTGGAATGATATGTTAATGGTATATAGTGACGAAAATTTATAATGGTATTTTTTCCAAAATAATGAAAAAAATAGCTAAGATGAGCATGAAGTAGCCAAATAGGTAAGATTACCTACTTCACGAAGTAGGCTCCATTTCCTCTTTTGGATAAATAGCCATATTTCTGCACCTCGGGTGTGAAATTTGAGATGTAGAATAAGAAGTTGATATCTAAGACAAGATACTTAGATGATGAAATAGAACAATGGGTTTGATTTCAACACCTCAAATGTTGATTGGTAAGTCCTGTCTCATCCTCTTCTCTTCCTCCCTTTTCATGTTCCTTGAATCCACTCATTATCCTTACATCACATATGCTGCATTCAACTAAGTTCCTAGTATTTGTTTTATTTATTGTCATATTAGATTGTTTGTTCATTTGTAATATGATGTGTAAGATTTATTTAATTATTACCTTTTTGTATATTTTTGTGCAAATTAACAGAGGTTGACTTTTAATAGATGTCGACCTACATTTTCATTTTTAAGTTAGTGAGTATTTCATATTCAATGTTTAATATCTTTATGTAAAATGTTATTTACAAGCACAGAGTATTTTATTTTTTTCTCAATATGATCATTTGCTTAATTGATTTTGAAAGTCAAGTTGAGATAAGATATTAAATTATGAACTTTTATTGTTAATGATACCTTAGTTGAGAGTTCGTGAAATTTTTATTCAAATCGTGAAATTATAGATTTAAGTTACCTTGCTGCATTTTCGTTTTTTACAATAAAAAAAATATAATTGTAACTTACTTTTGTTTATGAAATATTGCTTAATAATGATTTTCTTTCGAAATTATATAAAAAATATATAGTTACATGTATAACTTACTTTTTGTTAGTGCAATTGTAAATTAGGTCTTTATTATACCATCTAATTGGAACATCACCTTCATCCTCATCATGTGCAAGCCATATCGTGTATAGATGGTCAATCCCATCATCCATTTCTCTTTTCGAAAAAAGATTAGAGCTGAAATGTGAGTTCATGTCTTCTATATCTAATACTAGCTCTGGTTTTGAGTCTTGATCATCAACTGAATGTCCATGGATCCAAGATGAAAGAAGATGGCACGAGTCAAAGAGTCAGTATTTTCTCAAAAGTAGAACAAAACAACCATAAATGTACGATTCAATAACATATGATAATATATGTGAGTAAAGCATATCATCATGGCATAGTCAAGAATTTTATCAAGGAGGGGCCAAGTACACAACTATTATGCGTGCTCAAAAATGAAAAACTATGTATTTTCGAATGATATTTTTAAATACAATTAATATTTTTAAAATTAACCCCTTTCAATTTTGATAAATGTAGAATTTAAATATATTTTTCGTGTTAGTCTTTCAAATAGACTGATATTTTCAGTGTCGGTTTTTAAATTTTGATCAATATAATAATTTAAGCCTCTCTAAATCCATATCTAAAAAGCTAAAAATATCAATTGAAATTTTGAAACAAAAAAGTACATGGTTTAGAAAATAATAACATTTATTTTTTTATTTGGAAACTTTCTCTAACAATATAAATTAAAATACGATTAAGGAGGAGACGCATTAAAAATTTAACACATTGTACAAGTGCCATATAATAAATCACAGGATCATAGCCCTCCCCATAATATATACTGGTTCCGCTCATGCATATCATTCTCTCACCATGGATGGAGTTGACTTGCATTCAATGGTCATTGAACTACTTTGCTACACAAATGGATCTCACATGGCACGAGCTTCTACATTGCAACAAATTCCGATTTCTTTTTCCGAATAAGGGACGCATTAATAAAGGGTTTATCACTAGTGCCTTTCTTAACTTATGCAATATCAGTTGCGTTCATCCTTTTTTTGGAATATCAGTTGTGCTCGTGACTTCTTTTACAGTTACTACTTGTGTTATTCGAGTTATTCACTATTCATTTACATTCCAAATGTATGTTAACTTTTGGGACATAAGGCAAATGGATTAAATGACTAGGGTAGATATGCATATTTTTCCTAGAAATCTTATTCTTTTTATCTACATCCTCTTTTTTTTGTAAACCCACTGCCACCTCCTATGGTCCCTCCTTCGTCGCCCCCACCTCCTCCATAACCCTCCTCCCCCACCCCTCACCTCTGTTGGCCCCACCTTCTTCGCCCCCTCGTCCACCGACCCTCTCCTGTTCCACCCCCAACATCTAACATCCCGACCCTGTCCTGGCCAAGACGAACATTGAGCCCGACCTTGGAAGGTGTGGGCCTCCGTTCCTCTCGGAGGTCAAGGGGAGGCTAGAGTGACATATATGGCAGGATTTGCGTAGGACCGTGATGTAAGAGTCGGAGTGTGTGGGTGTGGGGGGGGGGGGGATGGATGAGGCGGCGATAACAACATCTAGAGAGCATGAGCTCCCTCGGGTCCTCCATCCTTTACATGAACCAAACCTCCACCTTGCCCTTTCCCCTCGTAAAAACCAAAATTTGGTCCTTCGAGCTATTGAAGCTCGAGAGCAATCATTCCCTTCTTCCTCTTTACAAGTATACTCTTGCAACAACGTCGAACGACAAGCCCAATCGTGTTGCTTCACCGTTTATCCATCGAAGAAGAAGGGCATTAACCAAGGCTGTCATGACCAGGACTTCCATTAAGCATCACCGTCCTTTGTTGCGGCAACCATCACACCCCTCCACAACTACTCTATCGTCAGAACTCTGTTGAGGAGCATTCCCTTGGTTTGTTGATCAGAATCAAACTCTCTGTCACCCGCTTCAACTGCAACTCCGATGATAATTAAGATTTGAAAATCAGAGCGATCGATTACTGCTTATAAAAGAGGGGCTAGGGGAGGAGGGGGAGATGTGCTCGGACAATTTTGCCCCTCTTAACCACATCTTGGTTTTGAATCAACCACGGCTTAGTTCAACTCATTGACGGTCAAACTAACGAATGGACACAAGTGATAATTGTGGAACAAGTCAGTGATGCAACTCATATTCTAAAAAAGAAAGAGCATAATGGAAATTGCAAAAAAAAATAAGAACACAAGCTATACATCCAATTAATAAAATGCAACGAAAGTTAAAGTAATTTTTACCTCTCATTATTGTTTGGTTGATTTGAGGGATTACACAGTAAAAAAAACATAGATAGAGATAATGTAATCATAATATGAATACCTATCTTCGTATAATTTCCAAGATAAACGATCCTTTTTGGCAACATGACCTAATCAATCCATACACATTCAATAGAGATGTACTGATCAACCACAAGCCAACCCTTTCTCTCTCCCTCTCTCGCTAGGGTTTTACTAAACCCCACCCTGCTCGTGCTGAGCTTGTCCCTGCCGATCGACGCCAGGTAACTTGCTCCCGACCCCTTTCTCTCCGACCTCCGGCCGCCCTCCCCTCCCCAAAACCATAAGGCAGCCCATCCCCCCACCCCCTTTTTTTTCTTTCGAATTTATACTCTGGAAAATTTTATTGCATTACGCGACCATTGTCTTTGCTGGGCGTGCAGGGAGAAGGAATCGAGCATGTGTTCGTCGCTCGGGAGGTTGGTGAAGTGTCTGAGAGTGATTTCAGCACAACCCGTTTCATCATCTGGTACAAAGGCGTTTCCTTTTTTTTTGGTTATTTCTTTCGGTATTTGCAACACGCAGAAGCATCACGCTATGTGACGGGGAATGTTTGAAACTGATCAAGTTTGAAAATTTTGTTGGTATCAGAAATAACCAGTTATTTCCACTTATTTTCATTAATGCCAATGGAAAAAATAGTTGGGTATTTGTTTTTATGCATCCAAGATTGATTTCTTTAAAGGGCACATCCATTTTGTAGTTCGTTAAAGAGGGTCATCGTTTTTCTGTGTGATCTCCAGTGGTTATCTCGTTCCATTTCATGCCATATACAGGAGTAACAAACCTTCTTGATGGAATATATGGATATGATATTAGTCTGGTTCTAGACTCCCTTGTCTAGATATTAGCTGTCAACAGAACATATATGCAGTATACTTAAGCACACATTGTCAATTGGTAGTCATCACTGTATATAATCCACTATCAATTTAGTTTTTTATGTGTGTTTATTTTGAGGGTGTTGTATTAGCTGGCATGGGTTGATACAAGAGCTACGCATTTTTTTGTGTGCTTGAGTGATTTTAGCACATTTTATCATCTGGTGACGGTAATTCTATTCTTGTGATTTCTACTAAACCAGGATCGACAGTGGGGAATGCTTTCCTTTGGAAAAAATGACGCAAATGGAGATTTGAGAATGATAGAAGAAGGAAGAATCACACTACGAGCCTTGCTTGTTGAGGGAAGCTTGTTGAGGGAAGAAGAACGGTGGGTGATGGGAAGAGGGGTTTTATAGAAAAGGAGACAGAGGGGATATGCGGATGCAAACTTTGAATTTTCAGTCCACAACAATCTGACTCGATGTTACATAACTCCAGTAGCTCCCTATATATAGAGAATGGAGGATCAGAAGATGAATATTGATTTATAAAACAAAAAAAATTTACAAAGGAATCAAGAAGAGATGAGAAAATCTGACCAATATATAATTTGATCAAATCCACAAGGTCCCATCTAAATAGAAAATTGGTTGATATGATAGAGGACTTTACTTCACTGAAGGAAAGCGAGATAAGCGAACATTTATTTTTGCTCTTGGAATGCAAGATTCCAGTTCGACAAACGTCATCATTTATACGGGGGCTTTCTTCGTGGAATGGTCAATAACCAAGATAAATGTGGATTTTATCTCTCTCTCTCTCTCATAGTATGATGATTTGAATACACTCGTGCCTTCTCTGTGGAGATCAGTGCATGAGAGTGAATTCAGCTCACCCCCGCTTCACGGAACGGCAAGAAGACCATTGCTTTAGCACTTCGGATTGTTATTGTGCTATTTCGTTCGTGATATACAGACTGATAAATTCTAAATTCGATGCGGGTTTGTTGTATAACTGTTTCTCTGTTATTTATTTTATAAGAAAGAGGACACCACTCCTCCATGTGAGTTAAATTTGCACTTCATTTTTTTCACAAGTTGATTAGGGCTTGAGGCTGTTTTTGTTATGACACTCTCCATCTTGTGGTAAACGGAATTCCCCCGTCACTCCCGACCTTATATGTTTGCAATATTTAACATTGAACTATTTCAAGAGTTTTATGTTGTGGCCCCTTTTGTATTCGGAAGTGGGTATTGAATAAAAAGATCTTCTGTTGTGGGCATAATGCTGAAAGGAATTTATTTGTGTGATTTGAATTTGAATGTCTTCAGGTTTCCCTGGTAGAGGCTTTCGTTGTCTATCTACAAACTCATTTGAGGAGCCTTCAGAGAAACTTGAGATAGAAAGTGATGATTTTGTAGATGATAAGAAGGATTTGGAACCACAAGGTGTTGATCCTGAAAAAGGTTGGGGTTTTCGGGGTGTTCACAAGGTATTGAAATGAATTCATTATGTTTAGCACACATGTTATTTTTATACCTTTTATCAGTGTGATATTTGATCTTTGCTATTGTCAATGCCTTGCTTTCATATATTTGTTCTCTTTAGTGTTCTGTAGTACTATTCTGCAGCAATTATCTCATGAACTAAAACCGTTGAATTCACTGAGATACACTATCGTTAGATTTTAAAGTATCAGCAAGGTTCAGGAAAGCGGTATGCGTATGCGTTCGGACAGGTCACTGAATAGCGCTTAAGCGGTATGCGGGGGCATATGCGGGGCATATGCGGTTCTACACGGTTTCCTAATTTTTTATTTATAAATAAATAAATATATACAAAAGTGACTACAACAGAACTAAATTTATGTATAATTGTGGTCCAAGAGAAGATCTAAGAAAAATAACTTTCATAGAGTTCAAAATATTATCTATCAATCAAATATCAGTACTTCAATAGAACGGTTAACACACAAAATAATTGACAACAATCAACAAAATAAAAAAGTTAGCGCACAAAATGCCTCTATTGTTGAATATAATGTCATTTATATATGTCGTTATATTTATAATGATCATCCATCAAAAAGTACCGAACTTTACGTATAATATATTACATTCATAATAACTATTAGTTGACTAAATTAGTTTCCTAAATTATCAGTATATTATTCTTTTTCTTCCTTGCGTGTTTACTCCAATCTCACAGTACAACTACTTTGATGATGGATATAAATGGTCATGGAATGCTTGGTTGGCCTACATGCAAAAGTAAGGAAAACATGACACAAATAACACAACAAAACATGGCACAAATTAAAAAAATAAAAAAAAATAAAAAATGGGTATGCGGGCGCACAGACCGCATATGCGGCCGCATAGCCCGCATAAGCGGCCCGCATAAGCGCACAAGGCGCATAATGCAGGGCTTCAGGAAAGCGGTGCGCTGAGGGCACCGCATACGCATATGCGGCCGCATATGCGGCCGCACAGGCCGCTTTTGTGAACACTGAGTATCAGCGATGCCCTCGCTGGACTAGTTTATAAATAGGTATCCTCAACAAGCATCCCACAGAAAGTGTGTAGTTGTGCTATCCTCTGAAAATTCACCAGTATAAACACTTCTTTAAAGAGATGAATACCAATCAAAATTTCTCAGGCAATTATTTGTGGCAAAGTCGGGCAAGCTCCTGTTCAGAAAATACTGAGAAATGGGCGTACTGTAACTATATTTACTGTTGGAACTGGAGGTATGTTTGATCAAAGGATAGCTGGAGCTTCCAACTTACCAAGACCAGCTCAGTGGCATCGCATCGCTGTTCACAATGAAGCACTTGGTACCTATGCTGTTCGACAGCTTGTGAAGAGGTATTTCCTGCTTTATTAGTTTTGGAATGAATGATGTTCCTTTTATTCATATACTGAATGGATTTAATTATTCCCTTACCGTCTTTCAGCTCACCTGTGTTTGTTGAAGGGGACATCGAAACACGAGTTTATAATGATAACATCAATGGACAGATAAAAAATATACCCGAGATATGCGTCAGGCGTGATGGTATGTCATGGGCCTTTTTATGTATTGTTCTTTCAATTGAAGTGAACTTTTGTCGATGCTTGCTGGTTTTGTTGTAATTTGCAGATCCGTCATGGGTGCAGTTAGGCTTTGTCAGTATTAACACATTGACATGATATCCATAGCTTTCATAGAATTCGATTGTAGTATGTATTACGGGTCAGATGTATACCGTGAAACCAAGGAAAGTGTTTAAAAGGTTTTACAATGTTTGAGAAACTTGTTTCCAGTTATAATATGGAAACACCTGATGTCATAATTTTTTTACTAATAAAGTTGCAACTAAATTACCTAATCATACGGATGAGGGCAAGAGAGACCATCCTTAAAAAGTGTTCTTTCTATTATGGTTAAACATGTATATTGCACATGAATGGATTACATGGTACAGAGGTTCTGGTTTGGAAATGTTGTAGTCCATAACTTACAATTTTTTCCAATGGGGATCCTCTAGAACGTTCTGTTGTTGCATTGCTCATTATTTCTTTTGGCTGTAATTTGCTCATCATGTGATGGAAAATATGCTTATTAGAATGTCTTTTTTTTCGCTTTATAGTCATAATAGATTCAAGTGTTTTTATCAGGTGTGTGAGATATTGTAATATCAATTATGCCTCTTCTTTTTTTGGAATATCAGTTGGGCCCTTGACTTCTTGTCATTCTATCACTTATGTCCCTCCGTTACTTTAGCCGCCAATTAGTTGAGCTTAATCATGATTTTTTCAAATCATGGTGAGGTTAAGAGCGACATAATGTCTAAAAAAATCCTCCCACCCATTCTCATCCTTCAGCCCCTCTGTGCCACACCCTCCGACCTCATCCATCATCGTCCTTATCGTTGCGGAGGAGGAAGAGAGGGGCGCGAAGGAGGAGGGGGCGATAGCATGGGACAGTGTAGGCTGGGGTGGGGGAGGAGGAGGAGGAGGTTGGGGAATGGGAATAGGGGGAGTAGGGGGAAGGAGGAAGATCAAGGGGGCAGATGAGGTGGGGAAGGGGAGGAGCAAGGGCGGTGTAGGAGGCTGGGGAGGGGGTGCGAGGAGGGGGAAGGAGGATGTTGGGGAGGCGAAGGATGGCAGAGGAGGCTGGGGAGAAGGCGGAGGAGCATGGTGGGCGACGGCGTGGTCATCTTGAGTTCCACCCCTTCCTACTTGTTCTCACCCTCCACCTTCTTCTTGCGCTTGCCTGTGAGGTCGAGGGAGTAGTCGACGTCCTTGATCACAATCACGACCTTGCTTGTCATCTCGATTGAGGAGCTTTTAGAGCTTGGTGTCGTTCTTCATGATGGCGAGTTCCACGTCGTACACATCATCGAGGAGGGGGAGGCTGGGAAGTGGGAGGAGGAGGAGGAGGGAGGGGGAGGAGTTGGTGAAAGACCCTTCAATCATTTTTTTTTTCAATTTAATTCCCTTGTGTTCCGAAGATAACATCTGTTTACGTTGGGGATGGACGCCAGCTAATCCGAGGGACACGTGATAGAGCGGCAAGAAGTCGGGGACCAACTGATATTCCAAAAAAGAGAGACATAATTGATATTGCAATATATCATATGAGCACAACTGATAAAAAACCCTAAATTCAAACATCTTTCCTTCCTTTACATTGCTTGTTCGCACTAAGTTATGATGATTCTTTGATATTTATGCTGCTAAAACGTTTGTTTTTTCATCAGGAATTAGAGCTTTCATAACTTGCCAATTTAATGTAGAACTATTATCATTGTTACCTAGATTTTTTAAGATCACTTCATAATTCATTGTCCGGCCTTGTGGTCTCTGTCACCTACTTTCCCAAGTGAGCATTTATTTGGTCTTATTTATATAGAAACTCATCCTTAAGAACCCTAGAAGCACAAAAAGCATCCAAAATATTGGTCCGCCATTTTGACTTCCAGTATATGCATAGAGTTCTAAAGTCCAAGCCTTAAGCTGTCTCTTGGCTAGTACCTGTAAGCCATCTCCATATACCGCATTGAAACAAATTAAGCAAATGAGTAGACTGGCAGAGAGCATGTGAAGGGAACATACTATACGAAGTCTTGGGTGAAGCTTGTAAACATGCCTCTGATGGTTCTTAATTTTATTGGATTAGTTTGCATGATAATGCTGCCGTATTTGAACCTCTTTCTGTGCATCTATACCATTTTTCTTTTACATGTTCAGGTAAAGTCCGTCTGATAAAAACCGGGGAGGCTACCGAGAAAATATCCTTGGACGACTTGAGTGAGATATCTTAAACATGACATCTCTCTTGTTTATCATTTCTTTGTTCTCAGTCTCTAATGTTCCTTTCAGGGGAAGGGTTATGGTAGCTAGCATCTGCTAGCGAATGTCAGATGGAGGCAGTCGTCGGATAAACGTCGAGGAAAGCGGTACATGACAGCATGATACTGGGAGACTTTCTATACCTCATTTCATGAAAATGTATCCATTTGGCGAACCAAATGTTGAAATTTTTAGTCGAAGAAGTACGTGGTAATTGTTTAATGAGGTATTCACTGATTTTTTTTCTTTGATACTGGGAGATTTTTTTTCTTTGGAATTCGTGTAGATTCCAAACTGTATTCAGGGAAAATCCGCAGAACCATTTCTTCCCGTTTCTACATTGATATTTCTCCTTGAAAATCTAGAAACTATGGTGACTCAGGATGGGCTTACATGGATCAGATGTAATCATACTTTGGTATAGATAAGCTGCAATGTCCAATTTCATGGGTCCCCTATACATAAGATCTGATCTGTCTGGCAGATTCTATGGCATCAATTGTGTGAGAAACTCCAAAAGTGGTTATTGTACTGATTGTTTGTAACAACCTCATCTTTTATTTTTTCTTCGTATGGTGTAGAATTATTTACCACTGTCTAATATGTTGATGCTCAAGGATGATATTTCTATTTCATTCTCCTTTTTAGCTTGATGCTTTTGATATAATTTAATCATATATCCATTGCATTAAGAATGGATTTTTATACTAGTGTTTTTTTACTTGTAATTGTTTATTTTTATATCTAAATATGAAATGCATTAACATGAGAGTATATAGCTAAATTCATTCCCTTCCAAATTTCCAAATGAATTTGACAAACATTGTAGTGAACTAATATAACCGTCATTGGTATATTTCTATCAACTATAATGAGTCAAATAGGTGTCAAATGGGGTGGAAGATGCTGACCACCTATTCTCTGTGGATTTGTGGTCGATCTTTGAGGGTCGTGCGGTCAGGTGGAATACGATTGAGGTCTTCTGGGAATCCATTGGGGGACTGGAGGGTATCGGAAAGGGAACAATTTGGTTACTTGGCTTTACTTTGGGCGATTTTGATTTTGTGAGAATGGTGTTGTTTTTAAAGGGGTTAGAATGTATTGTGAGAATGTTGTGGCACATGCTAAAGCGCATGTTGATAGTTGGGTGATGCTTTGGTGTGGTGTGCAGCATGGTACATGCTTGTAGTTAGGTGATTAATCTATTTAATGATTTATGGGTTCACACTTATATTGTGGAAGTTTTTTTTAAAAAATAATATTATGAGTCAAAGGAGGGGTGTCGTGGATGATCGGAAATTAGCATTGGGTTTATTTTTCGTGGATGCTAGTGCTCTTTTTTGTTATAGCAGAAAAATAGGGATGTGTATTCAAACATAAATAGGGGACAAAATGTGTTGCATGTAACACGACCATTACTCGTGCCGTTTGGATTAGATATTGTCCATAGTGTGTTAACGGATCAATTGAATTGTTCATCGATAATCAAGTTATTTACAATTTACATATACTAAAAAGAATAAAATATAATTATTTGTATAAAGGCAGACTCTGATGTAATTGAGCGCACACTTATGATGCGTTTGGTACGCAAGAGGGCGGGTTAAACTGGTAGAGGGTAATTTATTTTTGTGTTTTGGTGTTTGGATAGTGGGTTAAACTCGGCGTGAGTTTGTTGTGGCTTTGTTGCGATACGATTGTATTGAAGTTTGAAAAAGTGACTAATTATTGTGATGCGATTGTACTAAAGTTTAGAAAGGTGGGTAGAAGTGGGGTAGTTTATAATTTTTATATGATATGATAGTATAATATATTATTTTTTGATGGAATTGATGGAAGAGAATTGATTTATTTAATGTACTAAAAAGAGAAAAATGGGACCCACATGGGAGAGAGAAAAATGGTGTAAGGAGAGTAAACCCTTCTTTGAGGGTTTACCCCCTACGTGAACGGGGCCTTAGAGTTTGTTTGGTTGCAAAGTTGGGTGGGGTTGGGTTGAGTTGGGGTATCCCGGTGAATAGTAAACTATGAGGAGGATTAAGAGGTTTGGAAGGAGGGGTACCCCAGGTTGGGCCAATCCAACCTTGCCCAACCCTGCAACCAAACGGAGCCTTAGGGTACGTTTGGTTGGGGGTTCTCATTTGAAATTCAAATCCTTAACACATTTGTGGGTTCCACTAAAGCAAACTTTCTCTCTTATCTAGTACATCATATAACTCATTTCTCTTTCTTCATTTCAAAAAAAAATAATATAGTATACCATCTTATCATCTAACAATTATAAAATACTGAACTTCTTCCCACTTTTCTTAATTTCAATATAATCAGATCACAACAATTACACATTTTTCAAACTTCAATGAAATCACATTACAACAAACCCTCTATTCAAACACCAAAACACAAAAATGAGTCACTCCACCTCGGATAGCTCGTTATCCAAACGCACCCTTAAACTGGGTAGGTGACAACGAAGATCCCCATTGGAAGTTTTGATTTGCACTTCTTTATCCCCATATCAACGTGATATCACTTTCTGTTATCACATTGCACTTCCTTATCTGAAAGTTTTGCACCAAAAAAAAGTCGAATATCTAATATTCTCAATGTGTGAGAGCAGATATAAGAGATGGGGACTATTATTTGATAAATTGAGCTTAAGCATTTTGAGTGATTGTCAATAAATCAAGTTAGACCCAAGCTCAATAATTTGTTACTGTTAGATTTTCTTAAGAATAGTCCAGATTTCGGCCTGAGATATTTCAGAAAAAGTCCTTGAAGTCGGATAGACTTTGTACCATCGTTAGAAAGACTTATAGTAACTCGATCATGCTTAAGATTCACTAACAAGTTGGCATGATGGTTACATATCTTTACCAAAATAAGAGTATATGCCACATGTAATCTATGCTCGACAAAAAGTGTGACTAGCAATTTTATCGCGTAAGTTGTACAAAAGTACTCGTAATATATATTCAATTTCAATGGTTTGCAACTACTGAAATTTAGTTGTTCATTTTATCGTCCTCTTGATAATTACATTATTTTAAAAGAAATTTCACATTAATTTAAAAATCAGGTACTACATTGTTACTTTTTGAAGTTGAGGACAATAATGAATTAGGTAAATCGTTCACATGGACTTTTGTGTAATATTTGATCGCGCGGATGGTAAAATGTCAAACACACTTGAGAAGAAATGATAATTACACTATATTATTATAAACTCTTTTTTATATTTGTCCAAAATCTTTTATTTTATTTTTTAAAAGAGTAAATTACGAAAAGGTTTTTGACCAATAAACCCGATTTCAATGTCATAATGAACTTTAAAATGTAATAATATGATGGAAAAAATGGGGCTGCCCCCTGGGGGCATGGCTGCCCCCGCCCTATTTTTCGGCATTTTTTTATTTTTTTGAAAAATAAAACCATGTATATTCATCCATATATCCCTCCTATATGTCATTCGAATTTCGTCAGAAACAGAGACTCCTTCGGCCTCCATCTCGATGGTATCGATTTAAAAAAATCCTGTTACCGTTAAAAAATTACTGTCCGGATGGAGGACGTAGGAGTCTCTGTTTCTGACGAAATTCGAATGGTATATAGGAGGGATATAGGGATGAATGTACATGGTGTTATTTTTCAAAAAAAAATAAAAAAATTTGCCCAAATAAGGCGGGGGCAGCCATGTTGGCTGCCCCTAGGGGGCAACCACATATGACCCTAATATGATACCCAAATTTTAAGATCTGCCTAATTTAATCGTTCACTATTGAAATTTAATTGATTAATTCATCTTTTCAACCTTAAATTTTAATAGCAAAAAAAATTGAGATACATCTTAAAGTTCGGATATCAGTTAACTTTTAAAGTTCACAAGATTGAAAACAAAAATGTATAGTTCCGGACTTTTTGCAATTTACTCTTTTAAAAAACTAAACAAAAACACGAACCATCACCAGTCTAGCCACGACAAAACCTCTTCCAGCCGCCGCGATCCTCGAGAAACCCTAACGCCCTCCCTTCCTCCTCTCCGCCGCTCGGCCGTCACCCTCCCCTAACTGTAGCCAAACGCCGCCGGCGACACAACGATCCACCTGCTGCGCCGCACCATCCTCCAGCGAGATTTAGGTAACTAGTGTGCACAGAACTCGTGTAATCTAATAGAACATATTATCTACAATTCCATGCCCTCGTGGTTTCTACGTCAATCCTGGAAAGCAATCCGTGACAGTGTAATGTGCGGAAGTATCACCTGGTGTTTGTCCCTAACTTTCGATTGGCAGGGGGACTATGGGGAGCGACAGCGAAGCGGAGAAGTCTGCCAAGTTGAAGAAGGTCACTTCTTTGGCCCCCATTGCCAAACCCCTAGCCGGCAAGAAGCTCTGCAAGAAAACATTTAAGCTCGTTAGAAGAGGTATATATCCTGACATATGGAGTGGGTATCGTTGTTCTGTAGCTAAAGTTTTGATTTTTACTCTAAAGGTTGGATCTTTATTCCTGCTGTTCTCATTTTATGATACCAGCTGTTAAATTTTGTGGTGATCGGCAAACTAAATCAAGTCAATTTGGCAGAGAAGAGTAACTTGGAAATAGAAACAGATATTAGAGAAGTCCCAGTTTGAAGAACTTTTACCGCTCTTTCTGATATTTTATCAAATCAGATGAGCATTTTTTGCAAGAGAAAACAAATAAAGCTAGGAAGTAAGGATTGTTATTTTCTGTTAAAAGATTGATTCAAGTAAGGTCTGAATTCTTTTATCCTTTTTATTTTGCACATGATATTAAGAGATACAAATAAAAAGGGTAACATATGATTATTAGGGAGCCTTTAAAAAGGCCGTCAAAATTCTAGTAACAAAGTTCATCATATGTGTAATATAGTTATGTAAACGTGAGAGTATCTTTAAGCAAAGCAGATGATTGTAGGTTTCAAGTCTAAAGCTGCAAAAATGGATTAGAAATTTCATAAAATATAAGAAGTATCGTATCTGGATTGGACAGTGATAAAGTTCTGTTATGTGTGATTCACACCTCGGTGGCATTACTGCATGCTTTTATTGAGTTTTTTTTTTCACTATCGTATTTTACTCTTTTAGTGATTCTTTCCTATAATGAATTGCAGCTTCAGAACACAAATGTTTGAAGCGTGGTGTGAAGGAAGTTGTCAAGAGTATTCGACGTGGAAACAAGGGGTTAGTAATTTTAATTTAATTGTAATTCATTTGTGCTTATACTTTAAAGCATGATCTTCAGGGAAGTTTTCGGCAAATCTCTGTAGTTTGTGTATTATAGCTGGGAACATCTCTCCTATTGATGTGATCACTCATGTTCCTGTGCTATGTGAAGAAGCTGATATTCCGTACGTGTATGTTCCATCCAAGGAGGTAAGGTCTAAATTCTTTGAAAGGCAGTGACCACAGTGTGCTAGTCTGGATTCATATTACTGTGTCTTTTCTTTTTCTCCTTATAAACCTGATATTGTGTGACTGATAGAACCGATTTCTTTTATTTGAAACGATATATACATGAAGCTCATAGTGTGGTTCTTATAGGCTTAACTTCTAGAAGATGACCAGCATGACCTTGGGCCTAAGATAAATTGGATTAAGCATATGGCCAACATGGCGTTGAAGAAAGCAAAATTACATATGTGCTATGGCCTTTTTAGGCCTTGAAAGAAAAGGAAAAAAAGTGAAAGCCAAAAGTGAAGTTCAAAGTCCTTTCGATACCTCCCCTTCAACTCTTCATTTCAAATTTTCAAGCCTCCGCAAGTGTTAGAAGGCTTTTCAATTGTATGCCTTTGATGTTTTTATCTAATATCTAGTGGCAATACTTTGATGCTGATTCTCATCATAGGTACAATGAAATCTGGGAAGGTGAATCGTATAATCATCATAATATTGATTTCTTGAATCCAACTTCTATTTTTACAAGTTGATCAAGAGTAGCACTTACATCCATCTTTTGTTTCTCATTCTTTTGCCACTCTTGCTCATTCAATCTAGTCTACCACTTCAATCTCAGGGCTACAGATCTGCTGCTTGTGTGGACGTTCCTTACTGTTGTTACCAGGTTTTCTTGAAACACCATTCCACTTCTTTAATGTGTTCTTCATCTTGTCCAACACCTAATGTAGTTGAAGATGATGATCATCATTCCCCTTTCTTTTTTCCTTTCCATCCGCAAAAATTAGTTGATTTGGTTGTACATGCTGAATTTGGTGTTGGTGGACATTAGGCAATGGAAGGTTACCTTCGTGTTCTTGCCTTGGGGATTATAAAAGATTCTAGCTTACAGCTGAAGCTGCTCTCTCTTTATTGCTGCATATTGTTGTCTGCATTGTATCGATTGATGTTGGATGTGCTTCATCAAGTCAACCACTTTTTGCTGATGTACAGCCACCATCAGTAGTTTCTGCTCCTGCATGTTTTCCCCTTGCGATATCCTCATCTGACCGCTTTGGACAAGCATCTTTAGCCAGAATTTGTGAATGGATAACTTCCTTTTGGGTAGTGTCCAACGCAGTAGTGTTTAACTCAACCCCTTCTTTCCTCTGTAACACCCCATTTCTCCTTGTTGTTCCATCTTGTTCTGATTGAATAGGCTTCTTTATTTGTTGTGATTTCTCTGATTGTTCTTGAACCGTCAGTATAACCTCAGCTCACTGTTGATTGTACTTGCTTCTGTTGCTGTACTAACAATTGTGATCATTTAAAATATTGTAGCTTTGCGTGCTTTGGCAGTACCTCTGTTTACAAACTTTTGGTTGCATTTGCCGCTGCCATGATTGACAGCCTGCAAAAGGCTGCTGTCTCCAGCTTATTGGATCTGTGAACAAGAACCATCAACATTGCCCCGCTGCTGCAATTGCTGCGACCAAAGGGGCAATCTAAATGCTTCTGTTTAGGGCTGGCTATCGAGCCCAACGAGCCGAGCCAGCCCCTGGCTCGGGCTCAATGAGCTCGAGCCCTTAAGTTGGCTCGAGCTCGATAAGGCTCGAGCCGAGCCCCTTATCGAGCCCGAGCTCCTTATCGAGCCTGGTCTGGGCTCCCTTTTTGGTGGAACAGTGTTTTGTGTGGGTTCGAACTTGAGACTTGCTCCATCACAAACTGTGTTCCTTACCAGTAGGCCACTATCTAAATTGTGTATAAAATCTTAATTATAAAATATATTATAACATTATATTTGCTTATAAAAAAATACTAATTTTCTAATGCGTAATCGGGGGGTAATTGTGTGGACGGGAATGGGATTGATTTGAGACTTGGGTCATGACTCGTGACTCGTGGGAGGTTCAAAGTTAGTGGATAGAAAATTGGAAAGGGCTAATTTTATTTTGTTTGTATTATACATAAATATATAAATAATATATGTATATATATTCCTTATCGAGTCCCTTATTGAGTTATCGAGCCGAGCGAGGCTTTGGCTCAAGCTCAGCTCGTTAAGCTATCAAGCCCAAAATTCTGGCTTAGACTCGACTCAATAGCCCAATGAGCCGGGCTCACGAGCCCTTATCGAGCCGAGCCCGAGCCTAGCTCATCGAGCCGTGACTCAATAGCCAGCCCTACTTCTGTTGCTGGTGCAACGCTGCAGTCTGATCAGTCTCGTCATAATAATGCTTTCCGGGCTCCAACCACCAAAAAATGCATTTCTCCATATCTTTACCTAGTTTTCTTCCTGTCACCAATTTACAGTCTTTCAATGTGTGTCCAAGCACACAACAGTTGGAATGAATTTTCAATAGTTTTTTTTATAGATTCTGCGTCATATGAATACTTGAACTCATTTTGAATCATCACATGGGGAATTCTGGGTCCCAAGAGATCAATCTCTACATACATTCTCAGATAGCTTGGCCTCTTAAACTCCTTCACATTTCGATCAACACATATTTCCCAATCTCTTATGCAATAGATGTAATAACACCAGGATCATATAGGTGCACATTTAGGCATGGTGAGCCCATCCGTACTCCAATTTGTTTTCTTTTAAGACATGGTTTAAACTATGTTGACCATCAAATAATATCCCAATCTTTTACGAACTTGTAATCACCTAGAGAAATCTTTTTCTCCTGAGAATCTGACCAGCGCGTCATGAATCAAGCACACCAAGGTAGATTTCTTTACAGGTGGTTCATTATGCCCAGAAGAAAGTTTCTGAATATAGCCGAATCTGCCCCTAAGTTTTGAAATTTCGCAACAAGTTACAAATGGTCTTTTTAAACTCGCAACTTCATCCTCCGTGAATTCAATTATCTGCTCTCCTTCAATTTTTCAATTATCCAATAGCCGTAGAATCTAACAAAAGGCGGATAGTAAATCCCCGTCTCAACTGCAGTATATGCATCCATTTTTGCTTTCATTTCAACCAACATTCAATACCTTGTCCAATTAATTTACATTATTTTTATATTGGTTGAACCCACTTAATGGTCTAGTGGTAGTATAGTGTGTCTACCACACAAAAGACCAGGGTTCAAATCCCACTCTTGCAGTGGTTGCGTTAGATAGTCGACGGCCAGCGTAAAAAATAGTCGAATCTTTCAACATGGATTTGAGCAAGAATCCATGTAGCCGACCCTACTTATAGTGGGAGAAGGCTTAGTACATTTTTATTTTTATATCGGTTCTCTTCCCAGAAGCCACTGGAGACAGCAATGGGAAATCAATACCCCCATACTTTTTTCAGCCACTTCTATTAGTCATTCTATTAAGCATCTCAGGATCATATTTTAGATCCTCCATCAAAGCATGGCTCCTGAAAACCTCTCAGGCAAAATATCACGCAGTTGGTGAGCACTACACTCCCCAGCCATCTGTGCTTGCCATGCCCTTCCACAACCCCTTGCCTGCAGGCACTCGAGGCTATGGAACCCCACACCGAAGTTGCTTCTCTTGTGTTTGGACTAATCAACAGGGTTATTCTCTTGTGTTTGGACCAATCACACATGGTTATCTCCCTCAACAGCAGTCACTACCCTATGCACCCTTGTCTTAGAAATCTGGAGCAGCAACAGCTGGCAGATGCCACAGATTAGCAGCAGCGACTCCATGCCCCAGCTAAACCAGAGAGCTATGGCCAACAACAATGGCACGGTGCCGTCCTTTGATGAAGCCCGTGGTCTTTCTTTTCACCATGCCTGTAATTGCGATTGGTTAATTGCCCAACTAATATATGACACTGCTTTTAGAATGTAAAAGATAAACATGGGACGTGGTTTGTCATCCAAGAATTTTATTAACCAAGACCAATGAAATATACAACCACGAACCACCTTTTATACCTTCAATTATCGATGCAAAGTCACACAGGATACATTTGTGTTAGTGTGTTACACACCATATTTTTCATATAGTGCTTATCACCAATGCTTTTAAAAACATGCCTTGAGGCTGTCTCATGTGAGGCATATGCCTCATAGAACAGTTGCGGTTCCGAGGCGTTGAGGCACTCTTGAGTCGTTTCCTCGAACCTCTTTTGTTCTTTTTTTAAATTTTTTCTGCTTTCTACTCTTCTATTCTATCTGATTACAAGCATTTCCTCCTATGCGAACACATAATTTCAAGTCCTTGAACTAACGACTCTCGTGACCTTGAGAGCATATTTTTTTTGTTATTCTAGTTAACATAGCATTGTATGATTATCAATAAAAAAACATTTAACATAAAAGGGGACATGTAGGTTAATAACAAGTTTTTGTGAACGATCTTTATCAAGTGAGGCTTATGCCTCGAACGCCTTGCTTATGACTCGCCTCACTGACAAGAAAATGCCTCAATATGCCTCATGTTTTTAAAACCTTGCTTATCACCACTGAAAAAACTCCGCATATCTCACGTCTCACATTACTCATGGAACTTCCAATTGTCTACTTCGATGCTAACACTGCCTGTACATTTGGTCGTCCCTGTCAACCTTTCTGGATTTGAAGCTTGCCCCTGGACTTCGGGCCACTTGTGTCCATTCCACACAATGCCCATCTTCTCCCACACCAAGATCGTGTTTGGGCACAAGAAGAATAAGTGCCCCTCCACCCATTCATAACAAAGAGGGCACACACCTTTGCTTATTAACATCGATTAACCAACCTCTTCCACCTCACCAACTATCATGCAACCTCACCTGCAGAGCGCATTGACATTCCCGATCAACCTTCAGCCAAAGCAAAGTTGGGGGTTGATAGTCAGCATGATCCCTCAGTGCTTATGCTTGGACCACAGATAAATCCCTGTTCATCAAATCCCACAGGCCCTTCACTAGGACCAGTGACACCATCCCTTTCTGCAATGCAATGAGTGACAACTCTGTAGCCTGCTCGTCCGAGAGCACCATACAAAACAGGGAAGCTACAACATATGTTGCATGATTACCTCCTGGATGTCCTCAGCAAATACCATCTTAAGATTGTTCCACCAATATCATTTTCTTCAACCCTTTTTGGACAGTGAGACCTCATTGATTTCGGGATGTCAACCATATTTATCCTGTGATAAGTGGATTTTTTACATGATAATCTATCTCACGATAAATGATCATATCATGATTACATGATCCGTTGTCTCTGTCTATGGTACCCATCCTTGTCCTTCAAATGGGCCAAGTAAGAAGAGATGAATCTCAATTATCCTTTATCCTGCCTTGTCTTATATCTCTAACAGAACAAGTGCCTGCCCCCCTCCTAAGTTAGCCCTGTTTGGACGAAACGTCGTCAGACTCTGCTTGTTCACCTTTGCAGCAATTTGATAGCAATTTTATGCAGAATAGATGGAGCGGTAACGATCCCGACAAGGCCAGATGACCACCCGTAGGGAACAAGCTTCAACCTCCAGCCTTGTAGATGTAGCCAGCCTCGTCTTTCTTCAACCTCGTCTCCACTGAATACTCCAAACCACAGACGTTTGCAGAGGACTAGCTATTCTGATACCTAATTTCGTCATTCGGAATACCCACATTATTCCTCCAAACAAATATTATTTGGAATAAATACTATTTCATTCACCTAGTTGCACCATTTCTATCATGTGGTATCAAATAGTTATAGTTGTTGGCTTCTTCCTTTTTTATTCCCAGTCGTGTACTAATAATCGATCTTTTTATAGGATCTAGCCACTGCTGGTGCAACAAAGAGGCCAACGTGCTGCGTGCTAATAATGACGAAGCCTGCGAAGGGAGAGTTGCCAGAAGAGGAACAAGAGAAGTTAAAGGCAGACTATTCGCAGGTGGAATCTGAGATGAGAGAGCTCGCAGCCACCCTATACTGATGTATGCCAACTTACGCTTTCTTAGTTAGTAATGTGTTATTTTTGTTAGTTGGACATGCAATAGTGCGTACCAAAATTTAATCGCGATCCGAGGGAACAAGCTGGTTATCTTTGTTATTATTCTTCTGATTATCCAAGCTGTGGAAGAGTTCTATTTGTCTGGCTTTTGATCCTGAAGTCTGAAATGTTCAGGCGAATGTTACGATCCGCGGATATCTTGTAGGATTGTACAACTTTCGAGAGGTAGGCGAGATCTAATAGCAAGAGCCTTGCTAAGTTGAGTATCATTCTTCTGTAAATGGCAGTGTTAGACAAATATCCTTTAATAATAGGAATTAGCATAAAAGCAACTTAAGTAATTATAAAATTAAATTTTTTTGTGAAACTATGAACACTAGAAACTTTGTAAATTAACTTCTCAATCCTGTATTTTTTGTAATTATCACCTAAAAATTACGAAACATGTTTCAGGGCTTTAGTGATAATTACGAAGAATGGATGGTTGAGAACTTCATTTACAAAGTTTTTATGGTTCGTGTTGTAAAAATACCAATAACAAAAGGAATATTGCCATACACATGAATTTGAATCATAGATATTGCTAGTTTTCAAAATTTGAATATTTGTATTTATAACCATATTCATATTTGTATTCACAACATCATATATTTAGTCTTATTCATCAAAAATTAATATTTTTTTAATTTATATTCAGATTTGTATGCGTTGGGCATTGGATTTTCCCATTTGCATCCGTTTTTCATTGTAACTAAAAATAACAAGGATGTTAATAGTGCTTCGTGGGGAAATAGTGTTGATTTTTTAAATGGAAATTTAAATATTAAGTTGTAATGAATTATTATAATCTAAATTTATAGAGTTCAGAAAATTAAATTTCTTTAAATATTTATAATAGCATCCTTTTGAATACCTGATATATACATTTCAGTAAGAGTAATTATTGTTAGATATATACATATACACACATATATAGCAATATTAAAATATTTAATTAATGTAGTTCCCGAATAAAGTCAAATTATATGAAGGCAATGTTTTTACATATCTATAGTTGTATTGTTAATAAGAAAAAAAGATAAATCGACTTTGAATATATTATTATGGAGGACAAGTTTATTAATAAGATGCAGCATTCTACAATATTGGTAAAAATATTAAAATAATTGAAATGCAAATAAAGAGAAGAAACAAAATACTTGAATTATATGAATTTTTGAGTACTATAATTTCCATCTTAAAATGCTGCAGACATATGAGAGAGAGAGAGAATGATAAAAAAAATTTGATAAAAAAAGAAATAGCTTTTCTAAAAAAAGTATTACTTTCAGATACTCAAGTATGGTAATTAAGTGACGGTAAATGGTGTGTAAAGGAAATTAAAACAATAAATTGCAGTCATAATTTAGAATAATCAAAACTTCAAAGATAAAAAAATTTCAAACTGTTTTCAAACACCATTTCAAACTAAAAGACCAAACATAACTGTTACTACATGACCGACTACTTGAAAGAAACACCATTGCATTGTAAAAAAAAGTCATCAAAATAATACAAGCTCAAGGAAGAAAAATACACGCGTTCAGTAATACGTTATTTTGTTAGAAGGATGACGGTGGTCTTGAGATGCGAAGCCTGGAGGAGATGAATAATGTCTTGTTAAGCAAGTGGATTGCTCGAATTTAAGGAGATCACGATAATATGACAATGCAAACTAACATCCTCTTTACCAGAACCAGTGGATAAAAAACTTAACCCATCTCCGTCATATTTTTGGAGGGATTTTTGCGATGTGGTGCAGGAGATCTGTCCTTTCTTGAAACATGTTGGTGAAGGCAATGGCTTCAGGTTTTGGATTGACGACTGAAGTGAGAGCAAGGCACTAGGAGTGAGACTCCCACACTTGATGGTAATGGCTGTGGACTTGAAGTGTTCGGTGGCAAATGCTTGGCATGGACAAAACTTCATCCCTCGATTTAGATTTGAGCTCCTAGATCAGAGGTTAGATGAACGACTGGTGATGCTGGAGGAGTTGGATCATGTAGCAAGGCCCACGGAGGGGAGGGAATGCCGGACATGGTGCGATGGAGTCTTTCTCAGTTGGGAAGGGTTATTGGGTATTAAAAGGCCCGACGTTATTTGATCCTGAAGGATGTGTGGCGGACTGCATGCGACTCTGGAAATGGAAGATACCGACGAAAGTAAAAATCTTTATGTGATTGCTCAGAAGGGGACGACTGTTGACTGGGATTGGATGGCACGTTTTATTCAGACAATTGACCCTACTTGCTCAAGTTGCCAGGAGGAGGTGGAGGATGTCAATAACTTGTTCTTCAATTGTCAGAGCTCGAGGGAGCTAGGCGTGGGACCTTTTTGGGAACCATGCATTGCATCTAGATGGTACCTCAGATCTTTGGGGGACCATAGGGGAAGAATGATCAGGTACGGAGAAGAGATCGGAGTACGTGGTGATGATGTGGGCGATCTAGCCAGATAAAAATGGAGCAGTGTTTTGTCAATGTTAGATTTTATGTTGAGAATATTGTGACGCATGCTAAGGTTTTGACAGACTTGGAACTTGTAGTTTTTTCTTTTATTCTTCTTGTCCAGTAAAGGCATGGATTCTTATTTGGTGATTAATGATGAAAGTTTTGGAAGCACACATGTATGGAGGAGGCTCTTTTTTCTTTTTTAAAAAATAATAAATTAGATGTTTTACATTTAGTCAGTATTTATCAAAAATAGAACAAAAGAGCTTTTGCCAAAAAAAAAACTATCTTATGTGTGATAACGATGGGCTCCTGAAAGACAACATTTAAGTGATAAATACATACGTTTACCAATTTAATCTTTAAAATTTTATTATTTTCAATAGAAATTCTAAGAATATATTTACAACGATGGGTCATTAGACATTTGAACTGAATGAACAATTGGAGTGTATGCCAATAATTGGAGGTTCAATTATAAGAAACAAATGAATAAAAGAGATTAGAATTTAAACGTGTTGATTTTTTTAAACATTTTTAAAAATATTTCAAATGATAAGATTTAATACCTGCATCTAAATTTTCTCACCTCATGTATATCCACGTGTAGGTATAATTTTGATGCTATTGTCGAACAAACATAATTTTTCATGTAAAAAAGTTATTATTGCAAAATACAGTTGGTAGTATAAAATAAATAATGGTTAGATCAAATTAGATGGAAGAATATGTATACCTTTGAAGTATTTGACAATCATTGCTGAAAAAACAACAATAGTTGGGTTATTTTTATGAAGGGTGAGGTTTTCTAGGAATTCGATAGTAATTTTCCCTCAAAGTATTATCAATAACTTTTTCCCACTGTTTACATTTGAACCCAATATTGTTAATCTACAATAATATTTTATTAAAATTTATAATATTTAGAAATTATTTTTCTTAAAAAAGGTTTGGATATTTAAATCTTAAGTCTTCAATATCAATATATTTTTTTTCTGCAGACACCCATCTTCTATGTATTCCAAAAACATATGAAGAAAATTAGAATCAATTAAGATGATATTTTGAAATTAAAATTTAAATGATAATGGGGATAAATTATCATAACCAAATAAGAAAGTGCCATTGAAAATCGGTGTCTTCAAAATCAACAGAGACGAACTTATTTCTCGGAATTAGATCGTGATCTTTAAGATTAGGTTCGGCTAGTGATATCTTGGCTAAACCTAAGAGCGGGACTACGAGTCACATGAAAAGACATTTGCTTACTGTGTGTCCATATTACAAAAGTCGTGATAAAAAACAGAAGTACACTATTTCTTTTAATTCAGCAGAGAAGGGTGAGATGTTGGGTTATTCTATGGGTGTACCATATGATCCGAAGAAAGTTAGAGATGCCCTTGCAAGGATGACATTGATGCACGAATATCCATTTAGATGGTTGAGCATTCTCGGTTTAACATGTTTGGAAAAGCTTTGAATCCAAGATTTGAAAAGATGTCTAGAAATACCATAAAAAATGAATGCCTCAAGTTTATGAGTTCGAGTAAGAAAAATTGAAGGTAGCTTTCAAGGCAGTTGATCGCATTTCTCTTACATCTGATTGATGGACATCCGATAAAACTATTGGATATATGTGTTTGATCGCACACTTTATTGATCCCAAATGGAAATTGTGAAGGTGTATCATTAATTTTTGTGATTTAGAATCACCTACACAGGTATTGTAATCAGTGACATCATTGCTAGACACATTCAAGAGTGGAGAATTCAAGATAAAGTACAAACAATCACCTTGGATAATGCATCTAATAACACTATTGTTGATGAGTCTTTAAGGGCTAATTTTAAGTAAAGGAATAAACTTCATTTGAAAGGAAAGGTATTCCACGTCATGTACACCGCAGACATCTTAAATATCATGGTGTAAGATGGTCTTAGGAACAATGATAATTCAATCACTTCCATAAGAGAAAGTGTCAAGTACTTGAAAAAAAATCTACTTCTCGCTTGTTCAAATTTGGAGAGATTGCGAAACAACTTAACATTTCTAAGGTTTGCGGATTGATTGCCTTACGAGATGTGATTCCACGTATTTAATGTTGGAACATGCATTGACCTTTAAGCTTGCATTTAGTCAATATGTTCTACAGGATGCAAATTACAAGTGGCTTCGAACTTCTGTTGAATTGACGATGGTTGAAAAAATATGCAAAATTTTGGAGGTATTTAATGATGTCACAAACATTTTTTCTGGAGCAATGTATCCAACTGCTAACTTATTCTTTTTCAGAGATGTGTAGAGTGAAATGTTTACTCCTTACTCAACTTCAGTCTTAAGATGTTTTTATGTGGAACATGGCTTCTGCAATGTAGGAGAAGATGAACGAGTATTGGGCATATTGCAATTTGTTGTTAGCAATTGCAATTGTCATGGATCCACGAAACAAAATATGATTTGTTGAATTTACATTTCCTTTGTTGTATCCTGAGGATGAGGTGGATCAAATTTGCCTAGTTACAGATGCTCTCAATGTGATTTATCAATCTTATGCCAAACCTCCGCAAGATGTTGTACTCGTCTTCTGAAATCTGACGACTTTTTGAAGAAGAGTGGATTAAAGGGTCATGAGATGTCTGGCTTGCTTGTAGGGAATGATGTAAAGCAACCTTTAAAATAGGATTTGCAATATACCTAGAGGAAGGTTTTTATGTTGAAGAAAATGAGTCCAGCGAAAAGGAGTTTGAAGTTTTGGAGTAGTGGAGGGTGAATACCTTGAAGTATGATTTTTTTTATAAAAAATGACATGTGATATTTTGATCATCTTCATTATAACTGTATCTTCAGAATTTGCATTTAGTGTGGAAGGTCATGTTCTCGACCCATATAGAAGCTCTCTACTCTCAAAAATAGTTGAGGCACTAGTTTGCACCGATAGTTGGATCAGGGAAGGTATGAAAGATGCTCCCAATCCAACGGTAAGTACTTTAAACCTCTTTCTACTTCATTCAAATTAAAAATTTATAAATTGTAATATATTTTTCTAATAGGGGATTATTTAGAAGAAGAATTGGAAATTTCTTTTCTCAATGACTTCAATGTCATATTTCCTGATGTTTATTTTAAGGTATAATACAAAATGATAACACAATCAACTACCTTCTTGATGTTTATTTCTAACTTATTTTTTATATCATTTTTATTATAATTTTGATTTTGACTCTTTTTTAGGTTTTTGATAATGCAAAAAATCACTCATCATCGCAGGATTGTGGATCATTTCCTGATGTTTAATGCCAATGGAAGTCAACCATATGTTGGGATCTTTGAACCATGAAGCTCACTTTGAAGATACTTTTTTGAGTACTTTTATTATATAAAATTTTTATATGCTACCATTTGTGAGGTTTTTATACCATGACAATATGACAGTTTGGGGTTGTTTTACTACGAGGATAAAGTCAGATAGAGGTGCATTTATTTGTTTGTGGATTGTTATGCAACATACAGTTGGACGGTGATATTTTTAGATACCACTGATTAATATTTCTTTGTAGCGAATATTTTCCTCAGATTAAACTTTCGGATAATGTTATTGGCACAAACAAAGCAAAGGATGATATATACGTCACATATATAAATTATGATTATCTGACAATTCAATTCATCTTGTGATTTTTTCAGGGCTCTACGTTTTGTTGTAGAGATAATGGGAATGTTATTTTTGATGATTTTTTTAATTTTTTCAAGGATGCTTTTTGACGTTGATTTTTACTTACATGTTAGACTATTAATGATGTAAAATTTGATTCAAATTAGGTGGATATGCCTCTTTAAGAAGGTTGAAAAAGGAGATGGCACATATAAACAAACTTAAATTGTGCTTGAAACAAGGCATTTGTTGTGTTTATTTATTGTAATCTTGTGCACATTCACTTTGTATATAATTGAACTTTTAACGAATCGAACCGAACCTTAGCGAATCTAACTTGTGCCCAGTCACTTTGTATATAATCGAACCTTTAACAAACCAAACCAAACCTTTACGAACCTTAACCAAATCGAACCGAACCTGGACATGATTTTAATCTTATCGAACCTAGCCGAATCCGAACATATATACATAGTAAACGAACTGAATCGGATCCATGTAGGTTCGCTCAGGTTTGGTTAGTTTACGCCCCTAACTGTTGATGTGACATCAACTGCGTGGGAAGATGAAATGACAATAAAGAAGTCGAAGAGACAAGAAGGTGAAGAGCTGATGTGGAACACGAAAGGTTGTCATACAACTTGAAGACTCCTGCTTCTTTATATACCATTATTGTATGTGTAATAATGAATGTCCCTTGGTTTGCCTTGAATTTCGTATATAGGGAAGGGTGATGGATCATTTGTATTCACACACCTCCAGAGCGAGTCTTCTCTTCTAATAAGAGAAGAAGGTTTGTGCACATGCATGTGTGATTGAGTAGTTGAGTTCTTGATCATTTTTAAGCGTGTTCTTGAGAGATCCGTAAGGTCGTGCACGTGCTTGTTTGGAGCGTCGGAGCATGAGCAAACATGAGTATAAGAAAAACTGGAGTGTGTCCTTGACCATTCTACTCAAAAGGTTGATTTTTACAGATTAACTAACATCAAACAAGTCAAAATCGATAGCGGGATTTTAACCATGTGGTTACTACAATCCTTCAAGTTCAAGAGACTTTTACGTAGCAAGCAATGGTTGTTCCTGAAATGGAACTTGAGACTTCAACTTTTGTTTGGTTTTAGTGTATTTCCTTTTTCTGTGTGTGGCGTTTGTAATCTTTTTCAAAAACGTAGTTTCTATTTTAAAAGATCACCGATAGTACTTTTATCTTAATTCTATATGATGATTTTTGTTATCAATTCCACATTTTAATTTCAGTAAAATCCCAAACTATATAACATTTATGCTTTCTTTGGGGCCCTAAAGTTTTTTTGGGTAATCGAACTGCATACTTTCAAATCTAATAGGATTCATATTAGATTCAAATCGAGTGGTTCAGGTTCGAATTTACTAACTTGAATTCAATTTCGATTCATTTGAGTTTAAAATGTTTGATCGTATATAATTTTAAAAGATTGTATTTTATAATCCTGATTTTTACTACGGATTATTAAGATAAACTGAATAACTATACAATCAGGAAGGTACCCATCATATAATATATAAAGTACAAATATACCCAACTTTTGCATATATTGTATGCCTTTGCAATTTAAATTACACTTTTTTGTATGATGAAAGAAATATATAAATAAAATATAATTATATAAGCTTTATTAAAAGGATAAATTATTATCGACAAAAAAGTGAAACTCATTATATTTATCAATGTATGTTGAAGCAAGATAAGACCAAGCTCTTGTAAAAAATAAATACAACCTAGTCTTATTATTTGAAACAATGAGAACCGCAACAAAATACTTAGCATGATAAAATCGCTACATACATCATAATGATCATCATCATCTTGTACAAAAGTCATGAATCACACATGATTTTTAATATACATAAGAACAACTAACATGATGGTGAGAAGAACTTGTAAATTATTCTAGTGATGATCAATGCCATCTTAACAATTACAGTCATCACTTGTATCGACTTGCAAGCATAATCAACAAAACAAGAAGGCGAAGGGGGAATACTTTGATATATCACGAACCACAACAGATATAAAAGAGGAACTCAATGTAACATGACTACGTATTCACGTGCAAGAAGAGGAAGCACCACCATCTTCCTTGTGATCGATTGATCTTTGATAGAGAATGAAAAGGAGAAAAGAAAAGGTGTGATAGGAAATGTGAGAACATGGAAATAATGTACGGTAGAAAGCTATGATAAAATTCTTAACTATGTGTTCTTTCCCAGTAGACATTATGACAATTTACCACTGGATGTTGAAGCAAGATAAGATCAAGTTCCTATAGAAAATTAATATAATATGATCTTATTATTTAAAATAATGGGTATGCAACAAATAACATAGCACAATAACTCACTTCATGCATCGTGATGATCATCGTTATTTAAAAAAAGGTCATGAGTCAAACATGATTTTCAATATACATATGGACAACCAATATGATGGTAGGAAGAACTTGTAAATTATTCCGACCTCTCCCCACCTTAGCCTTTGGGTCGTACTAACTTTAGAAGATGTAACCATTTCTAGGTATTTGGTTAAGAGTAGAGTGCTTTTTGATAGCTCCACTCTTCAGATGAAAGGTGTGCGGCAAGTGAAAACCAACGATGAAATAATAATTAGTGTGGGGGAGAAAGTCTTCAGGAGCAAGGTGCTAGATTAAAGGGGTCTGCTCCGTAGATCTAATCTCGCCTTTGCTTCACTTGCCTTTTCTACATAATAAGCTTACTCGAGCTTGTCAATATCAATAAAGATTCTCTGATCAATGTCATCTTGACAATGATAGTCATCAGTCATGGATTGTTTTGTAAGGATAACCAATATAGCAAGAAGGCAGATGGGGAATACTTTAATATCCAGAAATCATGACAGACATAAAGAAGGAAGTCAACATAACATGATTGCAAGAAGGAGCACCACTGTCTATCTTATTATTGATGGATCTTTGATAAAGAATGAAAAGATAAAAGAAAAGATGTGGTAGAGAATGTGAGAACATGAAAATAAACAAAATGTGAGGATTGGGACAAGTCTATTAAACATATGTTCTTTGCTACAAGACTTTATGGCTGATTTTTTACTCTATTTTGTATTACTAGATATTTAGTCATTGACTGATACAATTGTGTGTTGACGCACACATACATGCACGCACATAAATATGTATCCGTACATATGTTTGTACGTAAGTTTGTATGTAATAAGCAAATACAAATGTATGTGTATTATAAGTATCCAATCGAATCATACCGAACGAATTCATACTATTCACATTTGATTCATTTAGGGATAAATCCATAATTCAAATTAAAATTCAATTCATTTTACTTCGAATCATTTTTTTTTCGAATTTATCAAATGAATCACAATCAAATTCAAATGATTAATCCGATTAGAATCTTATGCATGTGTTGGAGGGCGTGATGCTTTGGTGGTCAATGACTTGATGGAGAAGATGGTTGGTGAGAGGAGAGATTGTGCCTCCAAGGTTCTTGCGTCACGTATGATTGTGTACAAGGTTGTAGAAAGCGGTCATCGATGCTCGATCAACGAGATCACTGACTAACGATTAATCGATAGTCGGACAACTAATCAGATTTAGTCGATCGCTAGTCAATTTTTGATTTTTTTAAAATTATTTTAAATACATAAATCATTTTATACACATATTCTTATTATTTACATTTATTTATATATTTTCTATACTATCATAATGAAATAAAAGAATTAATTGTCTTTAGATATAACATTAAACATATTAGAATAAGGTTGCTTTTAAAAAAATAAAAAATAAAAACATTCTCTATGTAAAAGTCGACCTTGTAATCGTCCCGATTAGTTGGGTTGACCGATTAATGACCGACTGAGCCTTCAAGTCGACTACCCCACCGACTCAACTAGTCGGGCCTACTAATTGGCCTAGTCGGCCAACTTTTACAATAATGATTGTGTATGGGTGGAGAAGACACTAGAGGACATGGGGTTGGCTACAACAACATCGTGTGCAGGGCAAGTGCAACATGCAAGGGCTGAAGAGGGGACCCTCCTCAAGGCCCTGCAAGAGGCTGGCCGCCTAGAGGAGATAAGGTGCGTTGCAGTGAGACTAGAGGGGATGTAAGGTCAGGGACTGGTGATGTCGAGTCGGAGCGAGGCGAAGTTGGGACATGGGAGTGTCAGGATGGAAGAGGCTAACAAGGATGAAGACAAGATGTGGTAGGGTAGAGGTGGTATAACGAGGAAGAGAAAGAAGAAGGGACCAATTATTATTATGCTCCTATCCTTAACATCTGCTTTGAAGGAGAATGGATGGCGACTTACCAAAGGGGCATGTGTTGACGATGCAGAAACATAGGGATACACATGTAAAAATCATAAATGTAACTGCAAAAAACCAAGAAAACAAGTGTAAAAATCTAGCTATATATATGTATCCATTATAACATATATATGTGTGTGTAATGCGTACATATATAACATCATATAGTAAAAATACATACATGTATAATAATTTAACTAAATACTTTTAACACTTTTGTAATGTAATAATAAAGCCCAGAATAACTTTCTTTACCATAAGTAGTTGTAGATAAGTAGGTTAGTAGTTTGTAGAATAAAAAATGAGTGTGTTCCACACACATCGACATTGCCATTTTCAAAATAAATCAAATTTGAGTTCCCTTCAATGACCTAACTGAACTGGATTTAAATACACTTCTATTAAAAAACACACTGAAACAATTTAACGGGGATAGGACAAAATACCAACAACCCAAACTGTCAAAAATTCCATGCCACTGCAAATCTGCACATCAGCAAGAAAAAATGCATTAACATGAAGATCATTAACTGCTCGAATTGTATTCTTTTAAGAGCCAGCTCTACATTTAAAGTGTTACAAACTCCATTGCTATATCAGCACAATGTCAACTTTCTTAGGTAAGGTCGCTCAGTTTTGATCTGTTTACAAATCTTTCGTCAGATAAAAAAATCATGATAGGATACTGAAACAATTTTCTTCTGATAGACTGTAATGGGAAAGAAAATATAAATAATTTATTTTCAAATGCTATAAATGGATGTGAATGTAACCGATGCCTCAAATTGGGTCAGAACTCTACCTCCAAAAAAATTTACTTGAGAAAACAGTCTCATGCTGAGATATAAAGTTCCCAAGAGAACACTGGGATCTTTATGATTCCTCTTTCACATCTCTGCTGAATCATACCGAGGAAGCTGCCTCGGTACCCCGGTCATGCCCGGATAATGCCTTCCACCTCATGTTGTGCCCTAGTTATTGTAGAACCCCTTGAAGAGAAAAATACTGAATCCACCAACCGCTAGCGTCCACACAAGAGGACGGCTGATTGCATTCGAATCGAGAATCTTGTTTTTTCTGCTCTCCTTGCTTTTTGCCTGGGTCAGCTCACCAATCCGCTTATGGACGAGGTTGGAGAGATTCTCTAGCTGATGCACTATCTGGCGTTGGCTTCGTGAAAGAATCGTAATCTACATCACAGTTTACTACAGTCAGAATCACGACTTCAACATTATAATCTTTAAGATGATCTCATTGATCTAGTATTCATATCCATTTCCTCTTCGAAAACAGCACATTTCTTGATATGACAAGACCTAATAACTTGGTATTATGAAGACGAGTTTTGTTCTAATAGAATTGCTTTCTTTCAATCGAGCGCTAGCAACTTCAACTCACACCAACCCCTACCATTCTGACTAGATAGGGATCTTGTGAAAATCCATCAGTGAAATAATTTCATCTTCAAAAATGAAAGATATCCTAGATATAATATTTCTCAAGAAAAGGAAAATACCGATTTGGGTGTTGGACTGGTCCTACCTCTTCCATAAGTGTGGAATCTTTAGCAAGCAGGGAATGGGAAGACGAATTTGGCAAAAGTTTCCCACTTCCCAATCCAGAGAGGAAGTGAGATGTTGATGTCGGTCCGTTGCATTTTTCATTTTGGAAGGCCACATTCTCTACGCTCGTAGGAGACATGCATGAGATCTTTGAACTCAAATCATCAATCTGCGTCGTAAACTTGTCCATCTTCTTGTTTAATATTATTATTTGCTCCGAGAGCTCAGTGATTGAACCCTGATATGCAACGGGAATCAGAATTAATCATCCCTCAAGTTTCATCAATATCCTGTTATTCTCAGGGAATATGCAAATTTAGCCGAAACATACAATTAGAATGTTGATGTACCTTGTTAACTATTGAAGATCCCAACATTCTTCCGCCAAATCTTCTGCCATTGGTGGCGATTCGACCAAGGTCAGAGAGATGGCTGTCACCTTGTTCTGAGTAAGATTGTGACAAACCACTGACAGCATCAAATTCACAGAGTTAATTGAAGTGAATGTCCTTGCCAGTCAACTTAGATTGTGCAGTATGATGCATATCACAAAAAACAAAGTTCCCCTCAAATGCAGACTTCATATTATGAATTTATATAATCATCATGAGCATATTAAAAACTTGTTGCATCCATACAGGGAACCGAGAAATGAACAACAAACAAAAATCAAATGATTCAAATCAAAAGTTCAGCCTGACGGCTCTAACCATGTGCCATGAATCTAACACTACAAAAGCTCGCCTCAAAAGGACATACAAAAACTGGATGGAGTGAAGAGTACAATCCTTTAAATCCGAAAACAATACCTTTTCAAATGCTTTCTGATGGCAGCCATATCAGCAGGAGCTCTAAAAAGTGTCTCCTGAGGACTCCCTACCAATTCATCATTCATGCTCAGCTTCATCTTTAAATCATCGGGCAAAGCCTTGAATGTAAGGGCAACCATATTAAGTTTGATCTGGTGTTCAAGATACCAGGATAAATGATGACTACCATATGCAACAAAGTCTTACCGTGACTTCATTTACAAGATTTTCTAATTGTATTTGTTCAATGTATGTCCGAGATACATATGAACCATCTAAGCCCAATTGCTCAGCTGTATACTTAACTACATGCCGATCTCTTCCTTGAACCTGCCAAAGAAAAACAAGTTTCAGGAAACATATTCAGAAGTGAAATATTCAAAGCATATATATCGTTCCATTTTTTCATCTAAAGAATATATAAATACTATCAGTTGTGATTACAAACAATGAAGGAAAACAACTCAAGCAAAACTTTTTCCAAGCCAAGCGGGGTCAGCAACTCAACCAAAGGACAAAAAAACCCAAATTGGTATCAGCAGACTTCCAGCCAAATTCTCATGAATTGAAAAATAACTCATGCAAAAATTCAATCATGGACAGAGATCATAGCAACTATGTATGTCTTTTATATCTATTTCTATCAATCAGAAACAGGCTAATCAGAAGTGGCTTCCACAGTGCCGGCATGATATGTTACGTGTATTTAGTTGAGGTCAAAGGCAGTAATTGCAAGGCTTATAAGGTATTCGTGTAAATAAAGGATGTTTACACATAAATTCAAGTAAATCAACCTTCCCTTCCCTTCTAAATCTAGCATCAAATGTTCATTATCAGGTAAACTCTAACATGGTCAAAAATATATTAAGAATTGGACATCAAAAAAGGGTGAAAATGTGACAACAACTTTAAGACCATGGAACTCTGCACAAAATAAAGCTGTTTACCTGCAAATAATGTCGGCCAAGTTGTTCCAGCCAATCTATTTTCACAATAACTTTATCATCGAAAAAAATGTGGCTGCTTCTCTTCAGGATGGTTGCGATCGTATATCCCAAAGCCATCAATCCACCAAGGAGACGGACGCTGACTTCAAAAGAGATTCTTGGTGATATAATAAAGGGAGAGTCTGTAACCCACTCCTGAAAGCAACCACAGAGTTGAAAAAAAACTATACATTCAAAACCATCATCTTTTAAATTCAAAATACACATGGGACAAGGATAACCTTGCAAACTATGTTTTAAATATTGAAAGTCAAAAGTCATTATGAAGATTCAGCAGAACAATTATGTAACATTAAAGCTACTGATGACAGGTGCATAATATATGAGACATAGTCATACATTTAGCATCAGATGGAATCCAAAAATTATGTTAAACCATATATTTTGATATTAAAAAACAAATTTCGAGGATTATGATAGTTCTTTTCTGAATGAACTACACAAAGTTCTTTTCCTAATATCTGAGTTCGAATTTTTTATCACTAAATTTTGTCTTGTTAGGACTACTAATATTTATATCAGGAATTTGATTTCTTTTGTCCTTTTTGATTTGTTCTATTTGATTCCTGATTGTGATTGTCCTATCAATAAGATCTTTTATTTTTTCTACAAGTGAATAATTTATACAATTTATGGATTGAATTTAAAAGTTCCCCACAGAAGTAATCCCTAACCACCAAGTTCATGCATTACAAAATAGAGTGCAAATTGTGGGATTCCATGTGGATCAAATCGCAACAACCTTATGAACCTGCTTTTTATGCATTACTGCATTGTAGGTCCCATTATCCCCACCATCCTGGTTCTTTAGCCATTGATCTCGAAGTCAGTAAGTTATACCTATTTCCTAGTTGTCAATCTACACAAGTAACTATGTCCCCCTATTTTCTTCCATACACGCGCTACGTTGTTCGTATGTAGGAAAGTATTGGTTCATGGGGTGTTGTCACATACTTGCAGTATTTGTTCCTGGATGTGAATAATATAAGAATAATCATCCATTCAATTTGGAAGTTATAATGAAACATGAGAACAAAACCTATTATTGAGTATGCTAGTTGGTTTTCTACGTGATTTTTATATACCAGCATACATGCAATCACATGCAAGTCTTACATATTTTATTTGTTTCCTATTAGACATAGATCAATATGATTAGCTATAATCCAATGGATACACACATGTAGAATCAACGTAGGAATAAAATATAGAAAGTATGAAAAAATACCTCAAACATAAGATTGTATTTCCCGTCCCTGTTTCTCATCCTTAGATATGACTGACATGCCTCATGATCTTCTCCCGGTGGCAGCAGATAGATATCATAAGTCTCTTCAAGTTTCTCCGTATGCTCCTTGGAGATAACATCCTTGATTCTATCCAAAGATACGGTCTTTGATGACTGTAAACAATGAAATGCATTCATTGTTAATTAACATATTCCAATCCTAGTTTATCAGAGCTCTTAAGAGAGACCATTGGGAATTCCTTCCAGAAGCATACAACTAACCTTCAAGATATATGTAGGGTTCTGAAATCCTGTAAACGGATTAAATTTGTTGATAATCTTTATATGGGCTGTTTGCAAGTCCGGTTCAATGAACGCTTTGTACATCGGATAAACCTGAGTACAAAATAAATGCAAATTAGAAACACATAAAATTGGGATACATAACTACAAATATCAACTAAAATATATTTAGGAAAAGAGGATGATAATAGAAGGGAACTTATCAATATAACCCTAAGAAGTTCATAACGAGAACTCAGAAAAAGGTTCCAGAAAAGAATTCATAGAGAGCTCACAGTTTCTGATATTTGGTGGATAATTTCCTCCGGTTCTTGTCCTGCACGCTGTATATCCCTCAAAACTCTTTTCACAAGATCAAAGTGAACACCTCCAGTAACAGAAACACGTAGATCAAGGAAGGGTCGTAGCCTCTCATTTAAAGCATAGATACCTTCAATGATAATTATTTGGGAGCTAGGTACTTCAACTGTTCTGTTAACAAAAGCAAACCATTGATGATATTGATAGGAGAAAAACCCATCTCACAGGTAAAAAAGGACATGCAACAGAGAATCTTGACAGTAAGTTAAATATATCACCTGTAACCTGTACGGGAGCTAGACTTGAAATCATATATTGGCACCTGTACAGACCTTCCCTCTCTCAGACCACAAATATTTTCCAATAGGGTGTCATAATCAGTCAGCCTTGGATCTGTTTGGGGCATTTCACAATAGGAGAAACATCAGTTTTTTCCATTTAGTAATCACTTGTCCATTTAGTTTATTGGCATTGGCTTCACTTGAACAACTCAATTCACTTCAAGATGAACAAATGCTAAATTAATGTGTTGCTTTTCTATGCCAACCACAGATATTTAATTAGATCCCATGTTTCTTTAGCAGTGAATTTCTATCTCTCTGCTTCAGAAGCTTAAATGATATCAGACATGCACATTTCATGTGTTAGATCTTAGGTGAATCGTTAGCTTAAACTACATTAGCTTGAGTTACTGCACCATAAAATTTCCAAGAGAGAAGACTTATGGGGCTAGACCCTATGCAGGGTAACAAGAAGAAACCATAATTTAAATGTGAGATCTTTGACATATTTAACATGGTAATATAGACAACAAATTCAATCATGAGAGCATGAACTCTCAATTCTGATATTTCTCATGGAATGACAAGGCATTCACAGGGCAGAGAGCAGCAAATTAACACAACTTGGCAATTGCTTAGCGGTTAGCTCAAGCAACTGATAAGTCAATGGCACCTACTTTTTTCTTTGCAACATAATACAACATACCAGGCATGCTCAGATATACATATAATGAAACAACTGGTAACACCTACCAACAGTATCAATACGCAACTTCATATATTATATTGATATGAACCGTATTTTTCAGCCAACAAACATGAGAGTGACATAACGGGAACAAATCACATGGCGAAGCCTTCTCCCACTATAAGTAGGGTCGGCTACATGGATTCTTGCTCAAATCACATATTTCATATAAATTAAAAAGTATATAGGATGCTAAATATTGTGTGAGATTATTATGGACAGATAAGTGAACAAAATAGTTGAGAGAGAAACTGAACAATTATTTAAAAAGGCATATGTTACCATCATAATTGCCGTCGATAATACGACTTGCGTCATTATAGTTGTCCATGGATAAAACAGCAATGCTTGGCATAAAACTAAGCACCTTTTCAGTAAAGACGGTCTTCCCAGCTCCAGATGGCCCAGCAACACCGACAAATATCATTCCCTCATTTTTTTGAGCCAACAATTGGCAGGCACGGATGAGTATGAAAAACCCCTTTTCAAATGATAACGATTCTTGGATCGGAACAATCTCATATCGACCACTGTCCTTTCTTTTTGATACTTTGACTTGGTCCCTCAGAAGACCGGACCTTCGGCGAGATGAATCAGCAGCAAAATTGTTCTGAGCCATACTTTCCTGGATGCAAAGAAAGGATATTCAAAATTGTACAACCAATAATCTCTAAGTATAAACATGCACAAGAACGGAGGAAATTATTAGTTGAATTTGTTTCGGACAAAAAGAGGAAACATGCAAAAACTAGCAAAGCCTCAGCATACTAATTCTTCTGGGAAGAAAACATCCATTTGAGAGACGCACCAACTAGCACCGAATTTGCAACAAGTCAACAGGATTTATGCTCAATATAACCAGGAGAAGAATCGTATTGTCTATTAAATATCCAGATAGGGGATTTACAGCAATGACATATGAAGAGTCACCACAAATATAGCAAGGAACTACGTGACATTGTTTAGCTTTCCAAAACCAGGCAAAATATATACATCATGCATATGAAAAACACAAGGGTAGTAAAATAAGACAGGCAAAATAACAGTGGTATAAATTTCGAAGGATTAGTCAAAGGCCAAAGTACAATGGCAAGATATATAAGCATGTAAGCCGCACATCCCGGTAGCAACAAACAAATAAGATCATCAGACAAAAATATTAACAAAAAAGGGAATCAGCATAAAGTATCACCGCACAACCACTGATTGCCACGAACTAGAATTTAAAAAAAAGCAGCATGGACAGGGCCCATACTATCATGCAGTGGTACCATTATGAACCAACAGTTAATCAATCAACCCGCGGGGCCTACACAGATTCCATGAAGAAATCCAAAAGAAAGCAAGCCAACAAAAACAAAGACTGTCCATCACCCGAAAGCAATTGCTTTTCAACGCATCAGATTCATCGTCAAGACGCCTCCACCGAACGATTTCTAAAGAGTGACCCGCAAAAAAAACATCGACCAAACATTCAAACTTCAGGCCCCCACACGGAAAACCGATCATAGACCGCACTTTTATCGTCAACCGCCCAAAAACAACAAATCCCTGCAAGACCTAACTAACCAAATCGATCAAAGATCGAAACTTTATGATCGATATTGGTAACAGAAGCCGCAACCGACCCACCTGACAAAAACGATCAAAGATCGAAACTTTTATCGTCAATTCGATTAAATACCGACGGGAATTACCAAGAGGGTGCCGAAGATCCGATCAACAGGAGAAGTGGGTCGATGCCTCTGCTTGGGCTTCAGGTCCTCTCCAGTGGGAATGGGGGTCTAAATGATGACACCCCATGGCGGTGGAGGTGGAGCTCTGGCATCGGGAATCGCAGAGAGGAGGGAGAGGAATCGAGGAGGAGTGATTGGTGGGAGTTGGGGTCCGCTTTATAGGGTTTTAACGGCACGCAAAACCCTAAAATTTATTGGAAAATTGCCTGAGCAGAGTTGGGGATTTGGCATTTGCGCAGAGCAGACCCCTTCTGCAAATATGGGAAAATAAAAAGATGCAAAAATAATTATTTTGCTCGGTTCTCGGGATCCCCACAAAAGGGAGGAAATCTTCCAGGTGGACCAACTTGCAGTTTTGTTGGTTTTTTTTATTTTTTTTTGCAGAACAAGCCCCTGTAAATAGGGATGAGCATATTTTTGGACCGGTCCGACCCAGCTCGGTGCTCGGCCCGATAAAACCTGAGCTTGGCTCGAACCTGAACAATAAATGAGCAGGCTTGAGTTTGATTTTTGCTCCGATTCAATTTTCGGGTCGGGTTCGAGCAAGCTTGCGCCCGAAGCTTGTGGGCCGGCCCGAGTATATGTAGGCTCATATATAGGCTCTTGATTTTTCTATCTGGAATTTTTGATTTTTAATATCACAGTGGATCTTCTTTTTTAAATTGCCATCATTTTATATTGTTTAGACATTAATCATGTTCATGTTTTGAAAAAAATACATACTCAATATGTATATTTGCATATTAAATGTGTATTGTATTCCCGTTTAAAATATTTTTTTAATATAACAGGCTGGTCTGACCCGGGTCCATGTACTTGTGGGCCATGCTCGGGTTTGGGCTATAGTTTCAGAAATTTGATGGGCTTAGGCTCGGCCCGCAAGCGCGTAAATTGGAACCAGGCTCGGGTTGAGCTAAATTGGGCACGACCCGACTCGTCCCGATGCTGATCCCTACCTGTAAATTCTTCTGTTTTTGATAGAGCACAAAAACGTGAAATTATTACGCTTAGGCTGTGTTATTTATTATTACATGTAATCTACAAATATCAATTTACAAGAATTTGAATATTGAGGGAAAATATAGAAATATACATTATGTTTTAGAGTAATGAACACAAAGGTCTTCAAACTTTATATTGATATCAATGTGGTCCTTGAACTTACATATATAACAAATTGAGTTCAAACTATTTTAATGGTAATTATGTGGTCTCCCGTTAGTTCAAATGATGTTGCATGAATTGAACTGTGGAGGACCAACGTGGGACTATATTGTTGTCTTTAAAATAATTTGTGACTTTGCATTGTAAAATTTGTAAGTGTGGGGACCACATTGATATCAGATGAAAAGTTAAGGGACCTTCTTGTGAACCACTAATGTTTTATACTAATTGCTAAGCTTAAGGAGATTGAAAGTAATAGAATTTTGATACAATTGGCACATAGACACAACAATTGCTTGGAGATTAGAGAGTAGATCATCTTCTATCTGATGAGGGATACATCCGACAGACATAACTCGACCAACGTTTCTTGCATCGATATCGTAATCTACAAGTACTTGATCAAAACTTATAAAAGTCGATTACTTAGCCAGAGTAGTCAACTTGAATATTTGAATAGGAGATGCACTTATCTACATAGACCTAATTGGTTAGTTCTCAACCTCTTGCATCCCTGCTCAGTCGACCAGTTAGCTGACTTTTTATGTCAAAAGATCAAGATTCTTATAACCTATTTTTTATTATAAGAAACTAAAATTAAGATGCTCGATATTTACTTTGAATTCAATTATTTATATGTATTTTCTAAATATAAATATTGTGAAAAATACTTAAGAAAAACAGATAAATCCATCTAGTCATCCGTCTGCTAACTAACTTTTAATAGGTGATCCATCAGACTGAATATCGACTATTGACTTTTGCAACATTATACTGATCCTTGATTGATCACTTGATTGAACTCACTTTTGATACAACTGCAAATTGACAAGAAATTTTCCTTCCACTATAATAGCATTGAGATATTGTGTGATTGAGCTCACTTCTATTATTGTGGGACCCAATCTGAGCTCTACTTGAAGTCCCAATACTTGGTTAGGTCTAGAGTAGGTCAATGGTATTTAGAAGAAATTTTCAAATCAAGCTTGCATTTTCATTTGTTTAAGAAAAAAATGGTTCTTAGAATGGACAGTTCGGGAATAAGCAGGAATAAGAATGAGAAATAAAGAGACTAATGATCTATTCTCTGTTTGACAAGAAAGATAGGAACAAGGAGAATAAAGTAGAATATGAGTAGATAAGGTGGAATGAAGATAGGAAGAAGTGTGTAATAAAGTGAAATAATAGAATGTGGATGGGAATAACCGTACTTCTGGAAACCATGTCGGGTGAGGAATTGACCTCTCTTATTTCAATGCTTATTCTACAAATTAACGAACGTGACCTTAGAATGGTGTGACAACTAGGGATGCAACCGGACACGGATATATCTGTATCCAATCGCTACCGTATCCGCTTTTAAGCTGATACTGATATACATTTTCGGATTTCAGCGGATACGGATACGGACACGGATACCGCTTTTAATTCTTTTATGGATACAGATTCGGATATGGATACCATTGTAATTTTTTTCAGATACGGATACTGATACATATGTATATACTTTTCACGAATACGGATACAGATATCCGTATTATTCATATTTGCAGTAATATTTCAGCTTCACAAATGTTTTGCATGCCTCAATGTAGCACTGGAATGAAATTGTACCTCATCATGAAATGTTAAAAAAAGGTAATAAACTTTTATAATTTATCATAATGTCGTTTCACGAAATATACATATAACCTTTATCTTATTAGTTGGTTACAATGTTACAATATTACCTATATTTTTGAAATATTTCAAATGATGGAAGATAGAGGTATGTCATTGTATAATTTTATTATATGCTCAATTTATTTCATTCAATATTTTAACTTATTTTCTTATTTATTATGTAACATTGCAAGTTTTATTAAATTTAAGATTAGTCATCCATCAATTACAAGTTCGTAAAGACATCATTTCTAATTAAAAGTATGAGGAGGCACTTAATATTTATAGGATAATCCGTATCCGAATCATGATTATCCGATTTTCATATCCGTATTCAAGGATACGATATTCAATTTTCGATATCCGTACGATATCCATTTCCGTATCCGTATTATCCATGTTATCCATATTTTGAAACGGATAAAGATATGACAATACATATATCTGTATGATATCCGTCCGTTTGCATCTCTGACACCACATCAGTGTAAAAAAATGCCACATAACATCTTGGATTCTCCGGAGATATCAGGGCTTTTTACGCTTGTGCCCCCTCCAGGATTCAACAAATAATGTTATGCCCCTACATTTTTTTGCAAATAACACTATGCCCCTGTAGTCATAAAATATTCACACTACTGTCTGTTGTTAAGGGAATAAATAGGGGCATAAGTCGAATAACAGATGTGCAGTTTTGTGAATTTTGTACGAATAAGGGAGAACAAGTTTTAATTGCAATAAAAGTATGGACATAATTGTAATTGCAAAATCTGAAAGGACACAGAGTGTAAAAATCCAGATATTATGTATAACTTGGATATTCGATGACGTAACGACCGTGTCATGCAGTGGACGTTTTCCCTTCCAAATGGGGTCACCAAAGTACGAGGGTATGAACGTGAAATGTCCACATAAACGCTTATGTTGCAGCATGGCCGTGTCTAATTTAATATGGAAATATTTTTGTTTGAGTCCTAATATTATAAATTAATCACTTACGCGTGCAAAATTGCTCTAAATATTTAATGCCCAACGTAAAAATTTAGTATCAACATGCTATTTTTTAGCCACGTGTTGATTATCTCCATCCCACAAACCTGATATTTTATAATACTAGGGTGCGTACTCGCGCTTCAAGGCATGGGTAAAATAAAATACTAAAAATACAGAAAATGTTTAAAAATTTAGATGAATGTTTTATGTAAGTAAAATTGGCAATGATTTGATGGTCGAAACAATGAAAAATTTAAGAAGGCACCTATCTCATATTATAATAACTTTATTAAAAGAAAGTTACATTAAATATTCTAACAAATAAAAGTACTAACTAAAGGAGTGAAGACAGATAATTCAGTTAACCTATGGTGATTGTTGTTCCTAACTTTATATATTACAAAACAATTACGTAGCATTGTCAGTAGACTTTTTTTAAAAAATAGGAGCGACTTCTTCTTTTTACGGGATATCATTTAGATTCTATCAGCAAAAATTAATACAAAAATATAATTAATTAGCACATATCTAAATTAGTTAGCCACATAATCGCAATAAAAAACCGCCAATTGATATTGATTTTTTTGTTATCATAATCCACATATTTTCTTATCACAGAGAACAACAGAGGCTCCTCTCCAGTTTAGCCACCCTACATTTATTCTATTAGTAACATCTCCATCAATTTCCTCATCATGTTGCAAAATAGATCCCAGATATCTAAAAGAATATCTCTTCGGATTGTTATCATCACCTATCTTCACCTCGATTCCTTCATCATTGCTTCCATCAAAGGAGCACTCCATATATTCTGTCTTAGCCCTACTTATACGAAATCCTTTATTCTCCAACTCATGTCGGCAAACCTCAAGCTTCTCATTTACTCCATCTTTAGTCTCGTCAATCAACAGATCAAATAACATACACCAAGGTAACTCATCTTGAATGTGACTTGTCAACTCGTCCAAAATCAAAGTAAAAAGAAATGGACTCAAAGCTAAACCTTGATGTAAACCAACGTTGATGTCAAAATAGTCAACCTTCCCAGACGTGATCCTTACACAAGATAAAGCCCTATCATGCATGTCCTTTATGAGGTTAATGTATAGGACAGGTACTTGTCTCTTCTCCAAAACTCTTCACAATATCTCTCGTGGGACAGAATCACAAGCCTTCTCCAAATCAATAAAGATCATATGGAGGTTCTTCCTTTTAGCACTATAAATCTCCATTTTTCTCCTCAGCAAATGGATGGCTTCAATAGTTGAGCGATCTGGCATGAATCCGAATTGGTTTTCTTTTACGTTAGAAACTTGCCTCAACCTTCTTTCGATTACACGTTCCCAAATTTTCATAGTGTGACTCATCAGCTTGATACCTCTGTAATTAGAACAATTTGAATGTCTCCTTTATTCTTATAAAGAGGCACCACGATACTCCTCCTCCAATCTTCAAACATTTTCTTGCTTCGCCAAATAACATTGAATAGATTCGTAAGCCAAGTCAAACAACGCTCTCCTGAAACTCTCCATACTTCTGCACGGATGTCATCCGGTCCTAGATCTTTTTCATGTCTCATAATCTTCAAAGCCTCCTCTACTTCCTTTCTTTGAATCCGTATATAGCTTGCACATTCAAGTAACTTTCACTACTTGCCAGATCACCCAAAGTGATCTCTCTATTTCCTTCCCCAATGAAAGGTTTATGAAAGTACTACTCCCATCTAGTCTCTATATCCTTCTGAGTAACAAGCACACAACCTTCCTCATCCTTAATGCATCTCACTTGAGAAAGGTCTCTGGTCTTTCTTTCTCTTGCTTTGGCCAACCTGAATATATCCTTATGGCCCTCCTTAGAGTCAAGATTTTTATACAAAACTTCATAAGCTTTTGCTTAGCTTCGTTTACAGCCTTATTTACTTCCTTCTTTGCTATTTTGTAGTTTGTGATCGTTTCCTCTGTTTTGTCCTTAGACATAGCCTTAAAGCATGCTCTTTTAATTTTTAGCCTCTCTTGCACCCCTTTACTACACCACCAAGCCTCCTTTTGACCTGGAGCTCCTCCCTTTGACTCGCCTACATCTCTTTAGCTACCTTTTCGGATACAAGATGCTACTGCCTCCCACATCTCATTTGCACTTCTGCTACAATCCCAAGATAAGTTTTCTAAAACCTTCTCCCTGAAGCTCGGTTGCTTCAGTGGAAGATTCCACCATCTAGTTCTACTGATCTCAGGAACCCTCCTTTCTTTACCAGCCCTTTTATTTGTACATCCAAGACCAACAAACAATGTTGGGTTGTCAAACTCTCTCCTGAGATTACTTTGCAGTCTTTACAACACAACCGATCTCTTCTTCTCAACAAAAAGTAATCTTTCTGTGTTCTAGTTAGACCACTCTTAAGAAAATTCCTTTAAAAATTAAAGAAAAGTTTTATAAAGTAGTTGTGAGACCTGCTATGCTCTATGGATTTGAATGTTGGCCTGTGAACCATAGACATGGCCAGAGAATGGTTGTAGCAAAAATGAAAATGCTAAGGTGGATGTGTGGACACACACGTAAAGATCGGATTCGGAATGATGCAATCAGAAAGAAAGTTGGTGTAGCTCCGATCGAGGATAAGATGTGATAAAACCGCTTAAGATGGTTTGGTCATTTGCAAAGAAGTTCAGCTGATGCACCAGTTAGGAGATGCGAGTGTTGGGATGTTGAGTCGGTAAAGAGAGGGCGAGGACGACCCAAGTAGTTTTGGAAAGAAACTATACGAATGGATCTTAATTTTGTGGATATAAGCCCGGGATTGACCCAAGATAGATCTGAATGGAGGCGAGGACTCCATGTAGCCGACCCTACTTAATTGCGGGAAAAGGCTTTGTTGTTGTTGTTGTATAATCCACATATTATGCTCTTTCCTTGAAGGGGATATTGAAACTGAGAGAATATTTTATCTTTGGGCTAGTGGGTACCCCGTGCATTGCATGGCATTCGTCCCATTAACATCCATCAACACTGCTAAAAAGAGTGCATCAACAACCAGATATACACCATCCCCTTGAGCCTCACCTACAACATCCTAGGTACATATACGTGGTTGCTTTCAATTGCCCCCTTTATCCGGTTCATCAAAATACTCTTTAAAGTCCAAAAGCTCTCGTGTCATTCCATTCATTTTGTTCATCTCTAGCACTCATAGCTGCCCACTGGTGTTCCAAAAGTACCTTTTCGGGGTCCTGGAGAGGAAGATGCAGTTTGGGTTAATGTATAGTGCGACTTGTGAGATATATTGGGTCATATAGAATTCACCGATTCTCTCTCTGATTGAGATATCTTATGTTTTGCCCAAGAAAAATAGATTGAACCATCAATAATTTGGAGTGTGAAGTACAATTGCATCAATTTATTTTGATTTTGAAGATAAATATTTTTTCTTCATCATTGTACCATACTGGAAAATGGAGATGGGTTGCGAGAATGACTTGATAATAAATTGAATAATAAGATATTTAACTTACTTAAATAGTGCTATGCACAGTAGTATTCCTTCTATCCATTCTTTTCTGGTTTAAATTATATTATTTAATATAAAATTTTAATTAGAGTTGTTAAAAAAAATCAAATGTAACCTTGAGTTCTCTTACTTTGATTATTTGTTGGATAAAAATTATTTCCATTAAGTTGTGTTTTAAATCTTCAATTTATCACATTTTTAATGTCCAGTAATATTGCCATCTATTAAGAAAAAATGCTAATAATACTACTATAAAGAATCAATCACTATTAGTAAATGTTTACAATATAAAGCATCAAACTTTGAAGCCACATTTCACAAATAATTATTATAATAATTTTGTATCTTCGACAACATCAATTAGGTGAGCATGTATACATGTAAGTATAGTAACACACTGTTTTTGTTGCCCTCACTTGTATTGAGAATTGTCCCTTTACACACGTATAGAGTAGGAGGTTTATATCTAACATAAAATATATATCATTTAAATATCATAATATGAGGTATAGTGTACTAATATGTGTATGTAATATGCGGTAATCAAATAGTTGCTATTACTGTGATAGACCTTCTGTAAAACTCCAACAAAGTCCTACACCGTGGAAACATGTAGTTTCCGGGTGGGATAAAAAGTGAGGAGGTTACTACCTGATAACCCGGCTTAAGCATTTTGGGGGTGGTTAATCGGGTTCGTATGGGTCCGATCTGAAGAGGTTGTTAGGGCCAGTAATGCTCCGTTAACGGACTGGGGACCTAAGCTCGGGACGTTACAAATGGTATCAGAACCGAACACCCTCTGATAGTGGAAAGGGCTACCCGAGAGGTGGAGCCGCCCCTACAAGAGGTTGGAGGAAATGGCTACCCGGAGTGTGCAGCCGCCACTATCACTGGGAATAAGTGATGGGCCATGTCGCAACGAGGACGTTGCGAATATAAGTGGGGGAGGTTGTAAAACTCCAACAAAGTCCTACACCGTGGAAACATGTAGTTTTCGGGTGGGATAAAAAGTGAGGAGGTTACTACCTGATAACCCGGCTTAAGCATTTTGGGGGTGGTTAATCGAGTTCGTATGGGTCCGATCTGAAGAGGTTGTTAGGGCCAGTAATGCTCCGTTAACGGACCGGGGACCTAAGCTCGGAACGTTACACCTTCACTCTCTAAAATGGTTAACAAAATAAAACATAAGTAGTTGTTGGTAAGTGCTTGACGACCTTTAAATCCATATGTGCAAAACAATAGAAAGTACCTCAGGTGATGTGATGATCTCCTTCACCAATTGAGCAGGCGAATTCAAAATTATAATATACATTACAACCATAGGACACATCTCATTGAATATAACATTCAAATGATTTCTTTTTAATTTTTTTTAAGGATAAGTAAACTGTGAATCAAGGGAACACCATTGGAAATATACCTATGGAAATGGGTCGTTCAAGGTAAAGAATTCCTAAAATAAGCAATATGATAACCACTCACACCGAGAAAGTTAAAGAATATGCCACTAAATTTACTTGTGAAACCTTAAATCATGTCCCGCGTGTATCTTTTGCAAAACACATTCGTTGATCCTTGATGTCTTGAAATTTTTCTAATTTAAAATAATTTCAATTTTACTTTAAATGCTAATTATAGCTATTTTCTGCTTGTTATAATGTCCCCTTTTAAAAAACTGTAATAATTGTAATAACCAAGGTTTTAAAAATCGAACTGGACGGTGCAACCGGATAAACCAAGAAGCCAAAGGAAAACGATCCAACCACCTAGTTTTATTCAGAAAAAAAACCAGTCAAAATCCCGTTGGATCGCCTAAACTCGGTTGAACCAATTGAACCAAACCACCGGTCCAACCATCCATCTTTGATAAAAAAGAAATAATTTTTGATAATTTAATAAAATGTAAACTTTTAATAACTATTCATAATATAATCTCATTCTAATCCATAATATAATACTCCTTTATCTCTTCTCATTCCACATGTGTCAGTGATCCATCATCACCTCTCCCTTTCTTTCACATAAGCATTGCCTCTCTTCTCACATATTACATGAGTTTGTCTTCTTCCAACAACAATAAAGGAAGAATACATTGTCATAGTTATACTACTAGAAGTGGTAAATTAGAAACACATGTTATCAATTAAAGTTGAATTTGTTTTAAAATTGTTAATTTTATAATCACATACACACATGAATTTTATAAAATATGTTTATTATGCCCTTTTGAATTTTTCTAATAACATTTATATCCCTAACATTTAAAAATATTTTTTTGTGCTTTATATTCTCAAAAAATCAACAGTATTATCCTTACGCTCAACAAGTTAGGTTGTTCGGGCGAACAATTACTTATGGGTTGCCCTCCCTTCAAAATTTTGATTATATCGAAAGAAAGATGTTTATTCATTCGCCATATCGTTGAGTATTTCTCCTATTGTCCTTGATTGAGACACTCGCTTACATTACATTAGAAGGATGACTTCATCTTCGATGTTTTAAGATATGTGAATGCATACATGCTTGTCTTCCTACTCTCCTCGAGTTTGAATATATGGGCGATTTTGATCGATAACCACCTTGCGATATATAGATGCTCTTTAAGGTGATCCTCCTATTCCTCTTGACCATCACCTTTGCTTCTACCTACTTAAAAAAGTAAACAATGATTATTATGGCAAACATTTTCCTTTATAAGCTCTTGAGGAGTTTACCAAGATATAGGACGGAGGAGAACGCATGCATGACACCTTTTTCTCTTTCAAGGCACGAGAATTATAGCCGAAAGATAATAATGTGAATTTTGTAAGAATATAAAGACAGAAGTGTAATTGCAAAAAAAGAAAGAGACGATAGACGCGTGTTATTGGAAGAGCTTAGAACACAAGTACAAAAATCTCCATATTTTAAATAATCCATCTTATATATAACTGTTGAAGTGTTGAAAATTGTGATTTCTATAGCACGGGTTCAACAAACACGACCAAATAACTATATTATATATGTCATGGAAAAGACTTGAAGTCTAACGCGCAAACTTGTTGACATTAATTGTTATAAATGGAAACCTTCAATTCATTTAATGTGAATGCATTCAAAGTCCTTTATGCGTTTAGTAGAGAGAAAATTACCTAATTTGACACACTCTCTCTCACGATGATCGATCGAGTCTCTACAAGTATAAATAATAAAAATTAATGCAAGAAAATTTTGCTTTCAATGATAAAGATAGTGCGTAACAACCAAGAATAGGAAGAAAAACTGTCCTACATCTTTTTTATAAATAAAAATTAGTCAAAATCGATCAAAACTCAGTTGAACCAACCCTTTGGTTCCATCATCTATTTTGTAACAAAAAATAATTCACAATTATTTAATAAAATGCAATATTTTAAAGGTTATTCATAATGTATTTTCATTCTAACCATTACACTTCTTTTATCTCTTCTCCTTCAATGTGTGCCAATGATTCAATATCTTTTCCTGCTTTACGAGCATTGCATTTCTCTTGCCACATTATGCATGGGGTTGTTCCCTTCCAATAGCAAGAAACAGTGCCTCCGCATAAAGAAGTTGTTATAGTCACACTATGAGAAGCGATCAATCAATAACACTTGAATAGTTTTAAAATTGTTAAATTTATACACCACATTTATATCTTTATATGAATTTGGTAAAAGGTAAAATGGGGTTGCCCCATAAGGGGTGCTAACTTGGCCTTTTCCACCCTATTTTCTCCATTTTTTTTGAAAAATGCTTCTATAGATTTTCATAACTATATCCATATATTATGTCATTCAAATTTTGTGCGAAACAAATACTCATACAACCTCCATCAAGATAGGATCGATTTCAACAATTTTATGACCGTTAAAAATGATTGTTTAGATGGAGGCCGTAGGAGACTTTGCTTCGTACGAAAAATGAATGAATTTCCACATATTCATTTAAAAAAAGTGTGAAAATGAGACAGGGAGTCAAGTTAGCTCCCCCAAGGGCAAACCCATTTTACCCATTTGGTAAAATATATTTATTATGCATTTCACTTTTTCTAATAACATCGAGATCCCTCACTTTTTAGCAGCTACATTTTACCCCCTATATTCTTAATAATTAACAATAATTCTTATATTGGTATAATACATGAGCACAAATGTACTAATAAAAGGCCACTACTATCAATGTTGTAAAAATATAGGAGCACGTATGTAACTGTAAAAAAAATAGGGGTATAAATTGAGTCTTATTGAGAAAACTTGGAAAGACATGCGTTATGGAAAAAATTAGAAAGCATTATTCATGTTTATCGTATGAAATACCAATATAACTTGGTTCAACCCGATTAGACCCTACAAACCAAATCAACAATACATTGCCATAATTTTTTCCGATACCTATTGACCAAAGTTAAAATCCCACTTTGTGGTGGTTGAGTTACATAGTTGACAACCGTAATAAAAAATAGTCAGATCTTTCAACATGAATTTGAATTCTTATAGCCGACCCTGCTTAAATTGGGAGAAGGATTCCCCAATTTGTATGAACTGTGGTTTGATGCTCGGTTCGATTTTTAAAACTTTGTACATATAGCTCTAGACTCTAGCCATCTCGACACCTATATATATATATATATATACACACACACACACACACACACACACACACACACACACACACACACACACACAAAATGGTCCATGTTGACCTTCCACATTTGCGTAATTTACCCTTGCCATTAGGTGAGTTGAGTGTAAATAAAAAACGTAGGGGTTGTTTGCATTTTTTAGGGGCATAGATGTTAAAATTATTTATTTATTGTTGTGATACAAAGTTTGTGATCACAAAATTTAGGAGGAAATCACTATACACGAGCATGAGAACACAATTATCCCTAAGAAAATGGACATGAAAAATGACATTAATGTTGCAATAAGGGAGTTGTGAACTGATGCAGATGAGGTTAAACTAGGGTTGTTAATTAGGGGGATACCCTTCCCATTTGCATTTAATCTGACCTGAACAGTATTGCAAGAAGGGTTCAGGCTTCAGACTATAATATGATGATCCCTTGAATCCAGTATCCGCTGTATGAAATGACTTGCGGGTTATCTTTCAATATCCATGAATAAAATTTGGTAGACTAATCGACGACTAAATTGATTCAGAATGGCGAGCCAGCAAAATAGAAAGTAAGCACAAAACATGGTATTTAGGGAAAAAAATCCGAAACCCTCTATCTACCTGAAACTAAAACTTCAACAGCATAATCTGAAACCAAAATAGGCAGTAAATCGAGTACCCGAATCAAAGGCATCGATAATAAAAGATGGATCCCAAAATATAACACAGAAGAAGAAAATCAGGTAAAACCTTTCTCACACAAATTACCACTCAGAACTTCCAAGGGAAAAAGGGTTTTTTTGACGATTATTTCCAATAGACCAAGGTCCATAATTAAGACAGATATGGAGGCTTGGCGTCGATATATACAGTCTGCTAAACCCATTCACGCCAGCATCAACCAGTAACACAGAGATATATAATTCTAAAATAAGCGCATAAATATTGGAATGGTGAAAAACTAGAACCCTTTCCTAGACAACAGAAACAAATGGTGTCTGTCAAAATTTAAAACAGGACAGAAGAGAGAACCTCTTCTGAGACCTGTTACAGATCATACCTGGACCTCTACCATCTACAGAGCATAGTTTATGCGACTAAGCCTCTGAGTCCAGTTTCTGCTTCTTCACATGACCCTCTTTTCCAGCACGCTTCACCTTTGCTTCACGCCGCTCTCTTTTCAAACCCTTGACGTCATTCGAAAGAGGCATTGTTCCAACCTGAACCCCCAAAAAAATTTAAGCAGGAAGCGACCAGAGAAATTGCTTTGGTTTACTCAAAAAATACACAGGAGAGATTCACACAAAAAAATGACGATGAATTTCATCTCACCTTCTGATCCGGAATGTATATTTTCCCAAGTTTCCCTTGCACAGCATCGCGGACTACATTCTTCACCTGAATGATAAAAATGTTATGTCGAAGTTTAAAAAATGCGAAACACTGTATTCTTTTGACATGTAGACTAGGTTAAAATAATCAGATATTCTCTTATCCTAGATCTCTCCACTAAATGCAATGAAATGACCATCGCGGACTACATTCTTCACCTGAATGATAAAAATATTATGTCGAAGTTTAAAAAATGTGAAACACTATATTCTTTTGACATGTAGACTAGGTTGAAATAATCAGATATTCTCTTATCCTAGATCTCTCCACTAAATGCAATAAAATGACCATGACAGTTTCGTTGAATTATCCAAAAATTGGGAAAACTGATATTAGACTGATTCAGTTGGATAGACATGAGGGTCCAACTACATTGCATTGCCAAAATCTATGTTTGTATATCTGAAACATGTTGACCTCCTTGTTTCTCTTCTCTCATGGTACAACTCTTTTCTCACAGAGCTCACATAGACAAAATGTATGACTATTCCTAACAGTTCATCATGGAAGAAAGGACTCACCGAGCCGGTATCACTAACTAATACTAATGTAACCAAAACTAATCTAGGAGGAAGTTTTTTATACGGTGCTAAAGATTTAATTACTATCTTTATAGCTCGAGAATGTTTCAATTTATGTTCCTACCCATTATCGAGATACGCCAAGAGAGATGTACGGTCTACTGAGACCATGGTTTTTAAAAACGCGCCTCGAGGCGTTGAGGCGTACGCCTCGAGGCGTTTTTCTAGGAAAAACGCCTCGAGGCGCACGCCTCAAACAGCCCCAGTGAGGCGTGCGCCTCAAATGTCATGAGGCGCGCCTCGAGGCGCTGAGGCGTGAGGCGCTATTGAGGCGCCGCCTCATGACCTTTCAATGCGCATGACATCACGTGACATTTAAGTGGTCTAATTACATATCGTGTCGCCCTTCGTCTTCTTAGGTTTTCCCCGATTGAGGTTTTTCACGAGCTCGATGCAAATCTTTCTCTTGAGGATGAAATAGTGGATATTGAGGAACTAGGTGGAGAACGACCAGCGAAGAAGAAATAATGCAAGGGTAAAGGTGGGTAAGAATCTAAGATATGTATTATCTCTAGGATTATATTATAATATATAATACTCAAAATCTATGAAACCTTCTTTTCTTTGTAGGGAAAGGTGTTGGTATTGAAGAAGATGTCATCCAAGCTAATGAGGAACTCACTGACGATGATGATGACGAGGCACAAATCAATTATATGGATGATTCGTTGGATGATCCTATTAGTAGCAGTGAAAGTGGAGATGATGTCGATGTTTAGAGATGCAGTGATTGTTGATGTTTAGAACTTACTTTGTTAGCCTTTTTATGTATCTTCATGGTCATTGTACTTTTGAACTTTTGTCCTTGTTGTTGTTGGGATTTAGAACTTGTTTGAGTTTAGAAGTAGAACTTTTATCGTGCGAATATGGTGTTTTATAACATGGAATTAGCCTTGCAATGTCATGGAATATGTTTTTTTATCAAAGCTATTTAATATTCTAGGACTTGTAAAATATAGTTGTGATTAATTAGCATGTTTTATAAAATGTTTTCTTTATGGAGTGAGGCTTACGCCTCGATACGCCTCGAGGCTTACGCCTCGAAGGAAATATTGGAAAACGCCTCGATACGCCTCACGTTTTTTAAAACCTTGACTGAGACTACTACAAAAATTTACTCGTGTGCAAAGCAAGCTTTTCTATTCCGGTTCATGGTTTCTCTTGGCTATTTGGTTTATCCAGGGTGTGGGGGGGATTGAGCTTCAAGAAACCAAATTTGAATGGTCCTGTATAAAGAACTAAATTGGCAAAAGCAATGGGACATATTTATTACGGGAACCAACATGGCCTAATGACCTTTTATACAATTCCAGTAGTAATTCTAGGTAGGATAGCAAGTAACATAAAATGTCAATGATCAGTAAATCGACAGATCCGTTTGCAACTCCTTTGGAAATATTACCCGAATGGTACTTCTTTCATGTATTTCAAATACTTCGTACAGTTCAAATAAGTTATTAAGTGTTTCTGGAATTTGAAATTGTTTACGGGAGAATACTAGGAATTGAACCTGCACATAGTGGATTCACAATCCACCACCTTTATCAACTTACTTGCATCTGCCCTTTAGACCAAATCATAATCATAATTAAGTTGATTAATTTAAGGAATCGTTTTTGTGCACCTATCATTATTTGATTTTGTCTTTTTCCTTTATATCTGAATCAAGATATTGTACATAATATGTCAGCCTTCAAAGTGTAAAAAAGATACAGATAGAAAAATACTTATACCTTATTGGTCAAATAAAAGCAGAAAAAATGTACTAAGCCTTCTCCCACTATAAGTAGGGTCGGCTACATGAATTCTTGCTCAAATCCATGTTGAAAGATTCAACTATTTTTTATGTTGGCCGTCGACTACCTAACGCAACCACTGCAAGAGTGGGATTTTAACCCTGGTCTTTTGTGTGGTAGACACACTGTACTATCACTAGACCATTAAGTGGGTACAAATAAAAGCAGAAATAGATTTAAAATGGTAATTATACCATACAATGTGATTGGATGTTTGTGTGTGTGTAGACAGAACATGACGGGCCACAAAGAGGCGGGCTAAGAAGAAACAAACCTTACTGGCATCTTTAGGAGCACATTCATTGCCTCCTTCCTGACACTATTTATTTATCCTGTTAGTTGAAATGCTGCTAATTTACTCCTATACCTTGGTCAATAGAGAAAATTGGCAATAAAGAACCCCAGGTATTAGTTCTTTTGACGTGTAATAAAGGAACAACATTTTAAACCCACCAAACTGGAAATTTTAGTTTTAACCATTAAAAACCATTAAACAATAAAAAGTTTAGTTCATCACACAAGTTGAGTTCATCACACAAGTTGATTACAACTCGGGGATATATATAAGCAGCATAAGACAAGCTACACATAGGTGGACTAAGAAGAAACTAACCTTCCTGGCCTCTTTGGGAGCAGACTTCATAGCCTCTTTCTTGACACTATCATTCGGAAGGCGATGGCGGCGCACAACCAAGTCCATGGAGGGCCCAACCTCTACCAGCTCCACTCTAGGTACTGTAGATCCGGACCTTTTAAGTCGTATGGCACATTGCATGAACAATACGGTGTTCGAAGAGACTGCTGTGCAGACATACACGCGATCTATTCCAGTGAGATTCAGATTTTCAACTACCTGTAATTGAATGGAGGGAAAGCATGGTCAAGAGCACAACTTCTTCCTTTTGGTGGAGTGGGCTGGGAGTTGGCGATAAACAAACCTCTCCTCTGAAGAGATCCAACAAAACTTCTTTCAAATGCTTTAGCTCTTCAGCACTTTCAAAACCTTCACCTATAAAAGCAAACAAAGGTTTTGACCCATTCTTAGGTGCAGTCTTCCTGTCATATGAAAACGATTCCATGGGTTTGAAGTTATCTACACCAACTTCAATAAGGTCGTAGATGTGATGATCATAGGTCCTTCCAAGAACCAGATTGTTTGGCCGTTTCTTGGAATGTGAACCATACTGTGAAAAAAAGTAATGATAAAATCAGCAGCTGCAGAATTTTGAAACTGAGAGTATGCATCTGGTGAAGAAAAACATGATATCCTTTTAAAAATTCATGATGCTCACAATATATAAAAAGAATAAAAAACCAGTTGATACAATTCTCTAGGTGATAATAAACTGTGTATACTCTACCAGATTTTTTGCCAAAATAAATATCAAGATTTGTAGTTGGAAAGGATGTTCGGTTATAATATAATACTTAGAATTCCATAGATTATCGGTTTGACAAGTTACTAATGTTCCGGTCATCATGGATAATTATTCTCATTACTTGAATTATCTTAACTTTTAGTTCAGCTTTCTAATTCTTCTCCCAAAATTCAATATATTACCCACTTCTTCCGAGTTGCACATTATTTCCCTGTCAAAAGAAGCTGTCATTACGACCAAGAAAATATCAAACAAATTAATACAAACATGAAAATGGCTTTGGGTAACACAAAACAAACGCTGCTCCATTACAATTCTCCACAGGACCTCTATTGGTGCAATATCATAGGCCTTCTCAAAATCAATAATAACTAAAAAGAAATGATCAAGTGAAATTCCAAAGGCAGATGACTTAAACATTTAGGAAAAACAACAGGCCAATCCATATTGAAGACCTGTTTCCATAATAAATTCCAAGCAAAGTGATTAGCAGACTGCAGGTTGTCAAATGAACTTGAAACTTCAGGCTTTTTTTGTTGACAGTAAGTTTAATCTCATAATCAGACAAAAGTTAACTCCAGGAGCTGAGTTGAAAGAGAACAGACAAGAACTAAACATTGTTCTTTGACCACTTTTCTCATTGGAAGTGATCTGGGGTTACCCCTTTGAAGGCACCCACCAATAAGATGAAAAAAAGAGTTCAACTTGAGCATTCAATAACTAAAAAGAACTCGGCATTACAAGAAAATCACATGTACATGTTTATAAATTTAACAGTGTTAAATCAATATATATATATATATATATTATGATTAAAAAAGACATACCACAAAGAGACTGCAATCTGTTTTCAGTGAGAAGAATTCAAGAGACGATTCCCCGCCACTTTCAAATGGCAAGATCTTATCATTTTTCTTTGTGTATCTGATAGAACTCTCCCTCTTCAAATGATGTATTTGAGCCAATACCTTATTCAAAACATCACTACTCTTCACGCCTTGAAGTATCAGAGTTTTTTTCGCATTCTCAACCTGTATATCATCGGAACAGATTATCATTAGATGTTGCAATTCACAGACCATGAAAGTAGCAAGAGCAATCTTTTGGCATCAACTATTTCGATCCACTAAGTGTATATATGCTCACAAGCTTAGGGGCACGCTTTTCCATTGCCCGTCTTGCACGTTGACTCTTTGGAGTCTTCACCTTCAGCATTGTACAATGCCTGGAATTCAAACTAGAAATGCATGAAAAACAAAAGGCTGTCACTATGTAAAATCATTGACATGTATCATATATGATCACTTAAAAAAACTTGTAGTAGAAGAAGAATACTAAGGTGTTCCACAGAAATGGCACAATAGTCGGCCGATTAGGCAAACTAATCAGTCTGACTAAGCTATTAAGTTGGGTGACTGATTAGAATAGCCCTATTCGGTATTCAGTTTGACAGCGTAATCAGACCGGCTACTCTGCCAACAAAAAGTAATATATTTTTTTAACTTTTATGTCTTTGTAATGTTCTTTAATGTAAAGCATAAGACGTCTGCTATTTGATTGTAATTCAACTGGTATTATATCCTGTTAATTAATGATCATGCATGTATAGATATATACGAGACTAAGCCCAAATTCATATATAAATAATTAAAAATACCTAATCGGATATTTCTGATTAGTGACTACTAGATACCAACTTTTGCAACATCGGAACCTGTCAAGGATCATAAACAATCCATTGAAAATATGCAGCCATGTGATTAATCTTCATCTATAGGCGTGGGACTAGAATGAAATTAAAATGACCGGAACACAAGGGTCACACCTGCCTAAGCTTGACTAAGATATTCCATCTATCGCAAATTATCTAAACTATAAGAATGATAAGTGCCAATAACAGCTTCAACTTAAAGAAACAACTATATAATGGAATCTCACACTATTAACATCTATCTACTCTCTAACCCTGTAATGGACAACTATGGGTTTCTTAGTATTATCTATTATTTATATAAAGAACTTCAACTCAACCAGATAATGCAAGCCTTTTTTAGAACAAATATATATAACTTCAAAGTCATTTTTTAGGTCTTGCTAAGGGCCAGTACGACAATCTCATTGGTATTCTACAAAGACAACGATCCGCTTCTCCCACATACAAAGACGACGATCCGCTCCTCTAACTAAGTAAGATATCTCTTCTTCTTTCCAAAGAACAAAATAATGAATGAAGGGAAGCTTCATTTTATGTGGTGAGAAGACTAAATTTGATCAGCTCACACCATAATCGAATAGGCATGTGGAGTACATACAACCCCAACTCAACAAGAAAAACATGTGCATAAATAAAAAATGTGTGGTATCTAGGGGTGTAAAAATGAAACTAATATGAGCAAAGCCACCTAAATTCAATATAATTCGTTTAATGAGTATACAAGTTCGGTACGGTCGGTTTCAGTAAAATGGAAATCTTTGCTCAAATTCAATTTGATTCAGAAGAGGTTCAACATTCGATTCGATTTGTTTACAAATAATCAATTGAATGGCGCCCTTTTACTCTCATTAGATTCTCTTATTAGTTAAAATCTTTGGATAGATTAACATAACCAAGTTTAAAAAAATCAAAAAAAGATGCATGTAGCCAAAATGGATCAGCAAGCAACAAAAATTAAGAAAAAAACTGCAGTGATAAACGAAATTATCGGATGCCATCAAAATCCCAGAAAATTGAAATTCAAGAGTTTGAGTACCGGCATGTGTCGATCTCCATCCTTATGTTAATATTAAGTACATAATGTCAAAATAAACAAAAAAAATGTGTCCAGGTCACCTAGCAATGATGAGGAGGCGAGAGAGCTGCCGGAGGAGGAAAGAGAGCTCGTGGCGGAAGTGTCCAGCAGTTGGCGGAGGCGGAGCAGCTTGGAGGTGGAGAATGAGGCGTCTCGGCGGTGGCGAGAGAGCTGGAGGTGGCGGAGGCGAGCAAGCTAGAGGCGCACGGGAGAGAGATGGAGGCACACGGGAGAGAGATGGAGGTTAGGGTTTCTGGGAGAGAAGGGGAGAAATTTCAATGTAGCCCGCTCCCATTGATTTCGAAAGGGAGTGAGAAAGGTTCAATTGAGAGATGCTTGATCATAATCGGATCCTTAAGATCCGACCCTGACCTAACCGTTTACGTATCTGTGGTCACGCGGATCTTTAGGATCCGACCCTAACCTAACCTATCAGCTTCCCAATGGCATTGGTTCTCTTCTTCAACCATAATAGAAAAAGAAATATAAAAAAACTACGTAAAGCCATCGACCTCTACAACCTCGGTCTCATCGATCTCAATCCCTACTCTTGAAAACTATGAAGACGTACAAAAAGGTAGGGGTGCACATAGATCGAATTTGATTGGATTGGATTAATTCGTACTTAATCAATATTTAACAGATTTTTTATTTTTCCAATCCAATCCATTAAACATGCAAATCCAATCCATTCCACACCATTGGATTATGGATTGGGTCGTATCGGATTTTATTGCTCACCTATGGTCACATAATAAGGTATGATTAAGTTTAACCACAAAAGACATTGACATTTGAGTAGTGGTTCTAAAATTGAGAGTATGGATAAATGTAAAGAAAGTGATAGTTAATTTTTGGGAAACAAAAGAATATATATATGCTTGTTATGGATTTAGTATGAATAGCCATTGTATAATTGAATACAAATAACATACTTATAATCTGTATAAATGGTAAAAGCATCACATTTGCTTTGAAATGAAATTTAAGTTTGTGCATATCAAACGAGAATTACAACCGACATACTTGGTTGCGTGGTACGTGAGGGGAAGGTTGTGCGTAAGGGAGGTCTGGGGCGAGGACTATGCACGACTGCACAGTGCAAGAGGGAGGCACCGGAGGAGCATGGCTATGTGTGTGTGAGGGAGGTATGAGAATCAAGGACGAGATCTGGTTGTACGTGCACAATAGAGATTTGGTTGTAGGTACACGAGGGAGATCTGGCTACGTACGTGCAGTCGGGGACAAAGATGGCAATCGACGGAGATATGTGCGATCAATGGGGGAGAGGTGTGCGATGTGGGTGGATATTTCGTATGGAAAGGTCCAAAAGAGGATTTAGATTTATGCATTTTTTTTAAAAAAAAGGCGTTTCGTTTGAAAAATTGAAGAGACCCAAATTAATTTTAGCATCTTTATCATTTCTTTAACATTGAACATAAATTTAAATGAATATCCTTTCCTCTAATGATAGATATTTAATAGTCTACTCAATTTTGATAATTACTTGATTTTATGACTACTTTGATAAAGAATTCACTTTTAATCAATTAATTATTTTCTAAATATATTGAACTGTGATTATTGAATGTGGATAAAGTTTTGTTGATTTTTTTCTTATTTTTTCCTCAACGTGATCCTCCATGTATTTAATAGGAATGTTAACGATTCCACGTGTGATCGTAGAATCGTGCACATGGACCATGCATGTCCCCGCACGTGGAAGAGATGTCAAAGTTTTGATTGCAAATTAAGATGGTGGTGGTCATGGATCCGGTGATGTGCAGGATAGTTGATCCGCATGGTGATTGCCATGCGCGTACATGCATGAAAAAAGAGAAAGAAGAACGTTCGATTTCACAACACGAGTGAAATTGGTGCCGGAACATGCATCAAATGTGGTTTCGATTTTTGAATCGCGTTCATTGCAGGGATCAAATTCAATTTCGAAATTTAAATCATGCTCCATCTGCATGCATGGTCGAGAGAGAAAAGAAGAAGAAGACATTTCAGTTTCGTGATGTGCAAATGGAGTTGGTGTCGATCGGGAACATACGAGTCCGCTGCGAAGCGCAAGAACATACACTAATTTGTATATTAAAAATACATTAAAATCCTCGGTCATGTATAGCCTACGTTTATCTCTTAAGTCCAAAGTTTCATTTATTATTATTATTATTATTATTATTATTATTATTATTATTGGTAACTCACCCCTCATTGGACTTCACGTTATGACTTCGACTTAGCACTCCCTCTTTAATTTTGGTTCATAATATCCACGTGTATAGACATGCTCTTTGTGACTTATATATGCAATCTCACACTTCTCCTAGATTATAATTAAGCATGTCCCATTTGAGGGACTTAAAACAATGTGCAAGGTGATATAGCATATCAAATGTAGTCTTACATATAATACTCACAAAGTGTGAACGTATGGTATTGAGAATGGGAATAACTTCTTGATAACTCGAGCTTAATCATTTTGTATGGTTGTCAACAGGTTCATTTGGATCCAAATCCAATAAGTTGTCAGGACTTGTAATCCCCAACAACAATATAGATCTGGACTCAAGACATTATAAGTGATATTAGAGTGGGTTTCCTCTAATATTTGAAATGGCTACCCGAGAGGCGGAGTCGTCCCTCCAAAGAGATACGAGGAAATGCAACCGTCACAATTCTTGAAATAAGTGATGAACCATATTGTAATGGAGACATTTCAAATATAAATGGAGGAGATTGTAACATCTCAGACATAGTTTCATGTATAATACTCACAATGTATGAAGATGTGTTATAAGAGTATAAGATTATTATGGGCAATTTTGTCTTTAAAAACTCTAGGTAGTTGCAACGGGTTCATTTGCATTAAAACTCAATAAGTTGTTAAGGTCATTTCACTTTCATAATGACTTTAACCTAGACTCGAGATGCTACAAATGGTATAAGAACATGATTTCTATATTAGTGGAAAGAGCTATCTAAGAGGTGGAGCCTGATAAAAGGGAAAAAATTAAGGATCGTATTAATCCACAAGGCGGATCAATAGTCGATGCGTTGACCGCTCAATAATCCCCAAATCAATCAACAGATAACCCACAATAAAATATATGCAATGAATATCAAAAATGTGGAGTTAAAATTTATTATAACTCTACATGCAAATGTGTATAGGTGTAAGCATGAGTAGAGGTCGAACACTGGGAGGCGAATGGTTGTGTGGTGGAATTTGTTGCACTATTATTCAATTCAATGATCATGTCCAATTCCTTATTGTTTTCGTGGGTTTTTAATTTTATAATTTTTTTGAATTTTATTTTTTTTATAATTTTTATATTGTTTTATATTTTTTATTTTCTTTTTATATTTTTAATTATATAAATATAGATATATATAAATACATATATAGATATATATATATATAAAGAGATATATATAAGAGAAGAGAGAGGAGTAATATAAGGATATATATTTATATGAATAATATATATATATATATGTTAGATATAATATTTTTATTTTTTTTGCTTTTTATATTTTTCTGATTTTTTTGTTATTTTTATGGAATTTTATTAATTTTTATGTATTCTCAATTCCAAAAATATCCCTAATAAGGTATTAAATAGATAGGCCGAAAATAATTTGGGTTTTAAAAATATAAAATAAGTCTCAAAATTACCCACATTAATTTTAATATGTAAATAATAATATATACATAATTATAAAACAGAAAAACATATTTTTGATATTTTTCTAGGGTTTTTATATTTTTTAGGATTTTGGAGATTCTTGAAATTTTTATATTTTCTTTTTCTATTTTTAGGGTTTTTCATTTTCTAGATTCAATATATATATATACCACATATAATATTTTTGTAATTTTTCAAAATGTTTTTATATTTTTTTTAGTATTTTATGACTTAAATAGTGCAAAAATAGCTCCTTTTTCATTTTTAATAATTAGGTTAAATGCAAAAAATGTAAAATAAAATGTGTGCGTGAAAGTACATTACATGAAGCATCTAACCTAATTTTTCTGGATTTTTAGGAGCAACAAAGATATTTTTAATAAATACATAAAAGAGACAAAAATGAAACAGCCTGGTAGAGGCATTTTTGCAAATAAAATAAATACAGGGGTGCTTGTGCAAAATACCTACTGGAATAAACATTTATTTTAATTTTTAGGACTGATTTACAATTACAAAAAGGTGTCAGGGTTACATTGCAAAATTTACGCGCCTCACGTGGGACTACACGTGAGGCGCGGAGGGACCAAATAGTAATTTCAGGAAACATGGGGGTCCTTTTACAAAAATTGCAATTATTTTAAAACATGACATTTTATTTACAGGATTAAATATTAAATAAAACAAAAAGTAGGGGGTACATATGACATTTACCCCCAAAGGCGCGCGGACGGACGGCTTGATCTCTATCACTTAAACACGTGGCGTCCATCACGCGGCTGGTACCGATTCACCGATGAACGCACGAGATTAGATCTCGTGGATGAGATCTACGGTGAAGGCGTCATTCCATCGGACGGCTGAGCTTCCTCCTGGGACCTTGATCTTCATCCGACGGCAAGGAGAGGTGCTGGAAGAACAAGGGAGGGAGTCGCGGCTGGCGAGTTTCTCCCGACGAGATCTCTCCTCTCCGGCGCTATTTGCTTCTCCCAAGGGTCCCAACATGTCTCAGGTGCTTCCAGCTAACCGTAGGAGGCCACAGATTGGCCAGGAGGTAGGGATGAAAACGAATGTAAATATATTCATATCTGATCCGCTATCATATTCGTTTTATACATATTTTGACATTCGTATTCGTATTCGTTTTAAAATGGATGCGGATATGGATGTCACTTTAACATTCGTTAATATTCGCATTCGTATTCGTATATTTGTTTTCAAACATAAGTATAGTAATATATTTATTTATAAATGTGTGTAATAATATTTTATGATTGCATTCACCTTCGTTGATATAATTTTTATGAAATTGCATTATCTGGTATATCTATTTTATGTTTAAACCATCCTAAACATGTGTATTAGTAAATATTTTTGTTATTATTCGTATCCGATTCGTATTCGTTTTACATTCGTATTCGTTTTTAAGGATATGATAACACATTTTTTACATTCGTCATTATTCGTACCCACATTCGTATTCGTTTTTGTAAATGGATAAGGATATGATTATACATACATTCGTATCCGTATCCGACCGTTTTCATCCCTACCAGGAGGTCACTGAAGCGCCGCCACCAGATCGATGTCGAGGTGGCGCTCCAGGTACCTCCGGCGTGCTCGAAGAACACCTCCAGGTGCCTCAAAGCACCTCGTACCTGCACAGAATGAAACAAGGGATGAGGGCAAACTGCCTCGTCCCGTTAGGAGGGAAAATGGGCGAAGGGTGGTCTCGGGCGGTGACATCCGGCGATGGGTGGAGAGAGAAGGTCTGATCTCCAGATCCACTAGGGATTTGGGGGTGCAAGGGTGCTTGGGATGGAGTAGGAGCGAAGAGGAAGGAAGTGAGAGGTGAGGTGAGGAAGGAAGAGGTCAGGACCACCGCAAAATGTTCGCCGGAGCTGAGCTCCGGCGAACTACGAATCACCCGACCTACGCTAAATCTACAGTCTAGCCACTAATCTAAATGCATAAATAAAGCTACAGTAATGAAATCTACCAAAAATGAGTAAAGATACGCAGCTCGTACCTGGTTGGACGCCAGGGAACAGGACCGCCGGAGTTGGTGGTCGTGGGTGCAACCTCTGCCTACTTCAACCGATTCAAGGCGCCGGCGGCGTCCTCCTGTCACGAGGAGCACATCCGGGACCGAATATGAGGAAGAAAATGGGAGAAAGGTTGACCCTACTTGGAGAAATGGTGGAGGTTCTTTATTTAAGAACAGGTTGGGCACCCTTATTGACCGGGCCACGGGCGGCGATACAGGCTATGTACAAAAGAATAAAGGATTGGGCGAGGATGTACAATGATCTGGTTTTGTCAGAAGAAATCGAGTGCAGTCGGTGGACGAGACGCGCGGGAAAAAGGGATGAATATCGGGGAAAAGACGGGCCACGTCAAGTCGGGCGGCTGAAGGCGCAGTTGACCGAGCGGTCAACGAACGCAGAAGCCTGATTGGTCCACGTCAACAAGAAGTTGACTGATTATTTTGACCTAATAAATGATTTAATTAAATTTTATTTATAAAATAAAAAAATGTTTATTAATTAATGTAGTATTTATTTATTATTTTTATTTTTTTGATGTATTTTATTATGGGTTTATTTTAATTATGTATTTATAAGTGTATTTACATGTATTTATTTTTATTTTATATATTTTTATTTTATTATTTAATCTTCTTATTTTATATATTTATAAACTATTTTATGAGCATAGATATATTTTTGTTGAATTTTTATGAGTTTATTTATATTTTTAAATAAATAGGTATATGTATATGTAGGTATACTTATAGGTATTTTACCTATATTTATATACATTTTATTTATTTATTTATTTAATTTGTTTTTATTTTGGATTTGTATTTTTAATAAATGTTATGTAATATTTACAATATTATAAAAATATGAAAGAATAAAATTATTAAATAATGTATTCCCCTTTTATTTATAGACATATATAACATAGGTATTTTGCCTATGTATTACATAGACTTATTTTATTTTACAAGTTCTTTTTGATTTTATTCTAATTTGAGTATTTACATGTATTATATATATTATTTATCAAATTCTAAAATTATAAATTTATAAAAATAATAAATAATGAATATATTGAATATTTTAATCAGGTAGACTGTACAATGAAGGCCAAAAACCTAACTTTCACAGATGGACTCCAAAAATTATGAAACCAATTTTATTAAATAGTCTTGAGAAGCTATATACAATTAAAGTGATTTTGGTTGATTTCGAGTTTTTATTTGCAAGATATGGGTTTGTGAAGTTGATATTTTAGCTTTTTATTCTGTGTATTGTGCATTATTTTTGTACAAACTCAATTTTGTATTTTTATTCACATTATTATCTACAACTTTCATGTACAAAATATTTTTATTTGATGAATAAATAATTAAGTACAAAATAGGTGTTAACAATGCATAAATGAATGAATAAATAAATGAGGTATTTATTGTATTATTGGCCCTTATCTCCCCCTACTTTATTCTTTGTCGACCAATTCCATTCTGGACTTGGTCTCGGGGTTAGGGTCATAAAATATTTGCAATATTTTATTCCTTTTTCTTTTCTTCTCTTTATTCTATAATTTTGACATTAAAAACCTTATTTTATGTACAATTAATGCAATAAATAATGAATGATATTATGAACAAATTGATGCTATTTACATGCATTTGCTGGGGTTTTTAAGGTCAAAATGATAGAATAAAGAATGATGAATCGAGATTCATCATCCCCCTATACTTGCCTTTGCTAGTCCCTAGCAAATACTTATGCAATAAGTACAAAAAGAATAAAGAATAAGAATAAAAGAAAAAGCAAAAATAAAGGATTTAAAGAATAAATTGAATTTATCATGATTATTAAACTTATATGTACAAAATCGAAGTTTGGAGCTCAGTTTAGACCTTGGTGTGAAAATGTGTGTGGAACCTAGTCGGGAAGGTCAGAACTAGCCTACGTCATACGCAAACCCTTATGACTATGAAGCTGACTTGTACAGTGTAAGTGATAGTGTCTCTCCCCAATTGAAATGACAAAGGAACTGGCTTCTCCATAATGACAACCCAATGATTCCCCAATCCAACCCTCTACCGTCGAGGAGCGGGGTATTCCCTTCTAAGTTCAAGTGGCATCTGACTCAAGAGGAGGAGGTGAAGAAGAGAATGGACGGTAGTCAGTGTAGCTACCTATCCTGGGATGCAAGACCAGTGTAGGCAAGTCATCCAGCTGCAGGCTCACATGGTATAACTTTGATGCTCAAGCTTGCTTATTTTTTTATACAACATATATACATACTCCGACAGGCATTTTATTTATTTTTATTTATTTACAAGAATGTCCACTTTTTTTGGAGTTTTTTCCCAACATACTATTTACAGCAGCATTTACATAAGGACTTTTTCCTCTTGAGCCAGAAGACTATCCCTCTTTTGAAGCTTTATTGCAACCCACACTCTCCTGTCATTCAACTTCATTGAAACTAGACCAGTTTGGGGTGCACTTCCCTCCCTAGACGAGGACGAATGTTTCCACTCGTGTGCGTCTCAGACTGGCAAATCCAACCCTCTCACCACTCCAACTGAGTTGAGCCAAGTGAAAGGTGCAAGTGTCCAAGTTAGGTCACGACCGACAAGAGTCATGCGTGTGTCTTGAAAAGTTCTAGTTAGTCAATTGAGGTGACTTGAACCCAGCCCTGATTTCTCAAAGAATTAAGTCTGACTAGACCTGAAGTACCTTAAACCTAGTTCCCATAAGGTTCTAGTGCAGTTAGGTGCGGTAAGGTCCAACCAAGCTCCAATCTTCGACTTTATTGGACTAGTTCAATCATCAAGCTCAATCAAAGAATATGAATGCTATGCAAATGCTATTTACAAATCTGCAAAGAATAATGCACTTTTTCAAAAAAAATTGAAAACAAGGAGAAAATTTTTACACAAAGAATTTTTGCAAATAAAATAATTTTGGCACTCAAAGTATAAAATATGTACAACTATTTACACGGACGTACCGCTTTATTTTACAAGACTTAAAGAATTTACAAGTTTTATCAAAGTGGTTTAATTAGGTGTATATACAATTGATAACGAGTTTTATGTATTTTATTTAGGATTTATTTTATTTATTATGATGCTTTTATTCCTCAGATTTATTTGAAAATCATTTTGAAAACTATAGTACAAAATAATTTTTGCAAATATTTACAAACATTTGAAAGCCATTTTGCAAAGATTTTGCAAACAATATATACATTTTCAAAATATTTTTATAAAATGTTTTCAAAATCATTTGCAAATAGGTTTTCAAACCCTTTATTTCACACAAATAGAAGAATTTTACAATCAAAATATTTTTACAAAGGTTGAAAATATTTCACAAAAAGTTTTCCAAACAATTCATACCATTTTTCAAATCATTTTGCAAAAGTATTTTTAACCTTATTTATTAATCAGTATATATAAAAAGAATCCGAGGAATAAGAAGAATTATTAATTAATTTTCAATGAATTATATCATATTTTTAGCCATATTTATTAATAATTATACGGAAGTACGAGTTATGGCTAAAGTATATACAGAGTATATACGACCCCCCTATACTGAGCATGAGCTATGTCCTCATAGGTCAAAGAGAAAAAGAGAAGACATAACTCGTGCTGAGTATAGAAAAGCCTACACTACAATGACTAAAAGAATAAGAAATGAAAGAATAACGAGATAAATGAATAAGAAAATGACCGTCCCCCCTATACTTAAGATCAAATAATCCTAAGTATAGCAGACTGTTCACAACGCAGGGAGGGTCAAGGGTGGGAATAAACAGATCAATGAATGAATCAGAGGTGCGACCCCCCTATACTTAGGACAAAGTACGTCCTAAGTACGAAAATCCGACACAAAGGGGCGACACCTTTTATTTAGATAAAGAAATATGAAAAAAAAGAAGAAAAGAATAAAGACATATATATATACAGATATATGAGAAGATCATGGAGAATGTACACATCACTCCCCCTATACTTAGGGTGAGATATCCACAAGGTAGTGTTTGGCTACCGGGTTACCGGCGGGTTTGGGGAGTTTACCCCCCTTAACCCACCCTCCCTCTCTCTCATGTGGGCCCCACTTTATTCCTTTTTTAAAAAAATTAAATAAATCAATTTTACATCATCAATCCTATCAACAAATAATATATTATACCATCATATCATATAAAAATTATAAACTACTCTACTTCTACCCATTTTTTCAAATTCCAATACAATCATATCACAACAAACCCAATTCTAACCCATCCCAGTTTAGCCCTCTATCCAAACACCAAAACTAAAAAACGGGTTACCCTCTACCAGTTTAACCCGCCTTAACCCGCGTACCAAACGCACCCTAAGAATAAGCAACGACAGGAGTGATGAAACGGAACACGGAAAGAACAACGCGGTGTGTACCCCCCTATACTTAGGTCGAAGTGCGGGGTGTCCTAAGTATAGTCACAGAGATATGGCGATAGATTTCAGGCACACAAAACATGCGGGAGAAAAAGGAATAGAATATACAACACCTATATACAAGTGGTGAAGAACTGGTGAAGTACATGACGGTATCTGACAAGTAAATACCGTACTCGCGTCATCGTCTCCCTGTGAGAACGAGGACGCAGTCAGAAGGTGAAAAGACACCCGGATATGCAGTCAGGTGGGTGTCGGCTACCGGGGCAAAAGAGATCATGAAATAGATACCGGGTGCGGTAGCATGAAGCAGTCAATCGGCTCATAGGATCAGCATGAGGGAACAGAACCGATACAGTAGGATCGGGAGGAACAAGGAACAGTACAGATTCCTCCGGTCAATCAGAGTCTCAATAAAGATATGGAAAGGTAAGGAACAAGAGACATTGTGGCACTCGATGGTCATGAGGTTGGAAGATCACAGGAGACACACCGAACACCGCAAGACATAGCTCAACCCTGCGAGGGTCGTCAAGGCGAGCGGACGCAAAGGCGTTAGTGATCCATCAGACGGATCATCAGGTACGGTCTGGGTAGATGACATATCGTCTACTAGCAGAAGAGACCGGAGAATCTACAGAATGTGGCAGCGTCCTGCAGATAACCCTCGGGGAACGCGCTGCCAACTAGTAATGGAATACTTAGATATAAGGAGCTCAACCTTGCAAGGACAGTCAAGGCAAGCAGACTCAAAGGAGTTTAATCAGATGGATCCCATGATCTACAAATCAGATAGGCAACTCGGGATGGGACCAAAATTTTATATACCAAACGACTCTATTCCATGCTCCACAGATCGGAGACACAGTCAGCGGGGGGAATCGAGCATACAGAGTGTATTGCATGCTCCCGCAGCTAGTCCTCGGGGAGCATGGAAGGACACATCGATATCGGTATCGATATCGGTACCATGTCGATACCGATATATCGCCGATATATCGGCGATACATCGACGCCATATCACCGATACCGGGATTCGGCTAGCCTTTTTTGCATGTCGATACCCGATATCGGACATATCGACGATATATCGGTAACCTGTCGATACCGATATATCGCCGATATATCGACGATATATCGACGATATATCGCCGATATATCGACGATATATCGGGATACGGCCTTTCATGTCGGGGAGTAATGCAATCTAGGCAAAGAATAGTCAGAATGTGTCTCTACCTTGCGAGGATCGTCAAGGAGAGAGAAAGGCTCGAAGGAGCCGGATCCATCAGACAAACCCACATAATGGTCTCAGTAATCGACAAGTCGGCTACCAACAGAAGAGACCAGTCAGATCGGAAATATGTCGTAGTTTCCCACAGATAACCCTCGAGGAGCTACGAGCTAGTCAAGGAATAATCAGAAAAGATCTCGTCCTTGCGAGGACCGTCAAGGAGAGCGGACTCAAAGGAGTCTGGCCAAGTCAGTCCCGTGCCCCAATAGATCGGGCGCACAATCGGAAAGGGAGACCGACTGCCCATATCAGACGAATCGGCTTCGTGCCCCAACAGATGGAGGCACCAGCAGTGAGTGAAGCCGATCGTAAAGAAAGTGTCACATCCTTCCGCAGATAGTCCTCGGGGAGGAATGTGGGATACACAATGAATAATCAGAGTACATCTCGTCCTTGCAAGGGTCGTCAAGGAGAGAGAAGGCTCAAAGGAGCCGGATCTATCAGACGGATCCACAAGAAATGTGGCCTCGATAGACGGCAGACCGCCTACCAGCAGAAGAGACCAACATAACTATGATGTGTCATAGCGTCTCGCAGATAACCCTCGGAGAGCTATGAACTGGGCAATGGATAACCAAAATATCGAGGCTCGTCCTTGCGAGGACTGTCAAGGAGAGTAATCAGACAGTTGACCTCATGTGCCAACAGATCGCGCATACAATCTCAGGGGGAGGTCAATCAAGCATATCATCTGACTCGGTTCCGGGTCCCACCAAAATGGCGACCCAAGCAGTGGATGAACCGTAGTCCTAGAAATTGCCGCATTCTCCCACAGATGGTCCTCGAGAAGGAATGCGAGCTAGATCAATGTAGGTCAAGGGAATGCTGGCATAGAATCTCAGGTCCTCAAGGGCATTCAATTAATCAATCATCCGGAGGGCATAAGATCATGTGATGGAGCAAAAGGTCATTCACAAAAAGTCCCTCAAGATACTCTAATCTGGCTGAGATGGCAGGAAATATCATCAGGACTCCTCTAAGTGCCAGGGTGGATCAAAGAGTCGGGAGATCAAGGATGGTTCAATCAGGAAGATGAGAGATCATGCAGGATCCGCCGACCTTTATCAGGAAGTCCAAATCAGAATAAGCAGTCAATCCTCAAAATCAAGATTGGTGGATCCTCAAGATAGATAGATCAATTAATACTCATGAAATCATCACCAAGTCATTGCATCATATCACATCCTCAATCCGGTGTGCGAGATCTAAATCTTCAATAAAGAATCACACCTAATGATCATGCATCATCCAGAGTCCTCAATGAGCTCGTATGCACGTATCAAAGTCAAATCCACCAAGAGTAGTATATTAATCTTAGCATCCTTAACATCATGCCCAACTTACTCCAATAATCAATATAAGCGACGAATCCTCGACGCGGGCTATTGCTAAGAGCACAGCAATCCCGGGTAAAATAAGAGATGATACGGGGGACACGAGGAAGGTGGATAAGAAGGGTAACACAATGGAATGGAGAAGCTGATTGAGCTAAAGTGCCAATATCACGGGTGGTAGAAAAGTGACACAGAGGGGACGAGGAGGGTGGGCGAGAAGATAGGGACATAGATAAAATTGGGTGTTCCACACAAGGCGGGAACACCGTCAAAATGGTGGTCCGAAGAGCATGCTCTCCTCGAACCTGAGAAGATGGGGATGGTACGGTGGATACGAGGAAGGTGGTGAAGAAGAAGGAAACAAAGGACTTTGGCGAAGAAATGATTGAGCTCAAGCGCCAATATCATGACTCGATGCAGATGAGGAGATATATGTATAAGAGAGCTAGAGAGACTCAAAGATGAAAAATGTATGACTCACACGATGGGACCGACTACTCTAATAATGAATGAAAAACGCAACAGACTCCAAGTCACATTCAATACACAAGGCAAATCCCTGATTCACCTACTCGACACAGTGAAGACCGTCAGATGACGATCATTTATCTTTTCGGTTTTAGAGTTAGGTGAGAATCACAAAGTTGTACAAACACTTAGGAGGCTTGATAGGATTTGGGTTCTACTCCTTAGTGTGTACGTGAGCAATTAAAACACATACAATGTGGGGGTTGCTCTCCCCAAGACAAGGAAGTCCATTATGTTTTATTTTTAGGTCCAATAGAGTTAGCAATCCCAATTTTATTTAGGTTATCATTTTTTTGGGTATTTTCAATGCACGTGCCTATCGAGGTTCCAATTTCCATTTAGCATCTTAGGTTGGCAAAAACAAAGGGGGAAAGTCGGAAAAGCCATGCAAGTCGGAAAACGATGATGCATGCCAAGTAAGAAGACTTACATTGCCTCCATCTCTCTCCATGCGGGATGCAGAACAGAATTTGAAACCTATGCTATATGCAAATGCAAGCCGAAGAAATCGCCCTAGGATAGTAACTGCTATTATCGTGAAGCACCACAACTCGATCACCGATCTTCAATCCAGGAGTCCGGTCTAGGCTCACCCCTCCTCTTGTCGACACATCGAGTTCAGGAGTAGCGCTTGACAGGGTGGGCTCGCGGCATGTAGGCTTGAAGATGATGAGGCAACTGTTTAAAGTTTGAACTAGGTCCAGAAGCGCATCTATAGGTACATGCAAATACATTAGGGCTTTGGACCTTAATCTATCGGCACACAATTCCTAAGCTAGGGCTCATTCACACAAAATAATAAAAAGAAAATAAAAAGAAAAAGCGTCAAAACCGTCGAGGCCCCCAAGGGGACAATCCCTCGGGCAATGGACCTCGGGAGATCAGAGTGTACCTATGAGTCCTGTTTTATTACAATCCAAGTGTCACTCTCTCACATAAATATACATAATAAAATAAAATACATAAAGAATATAGACTGTCTTAAAAAATTCTCTTTCATCCTCCTTCGATGCTCTCTCCTGTTGGCTGGTGTAGAAGAGCCAACTCCGCCTCGCTTGGGTGAATTGGACCTCCTAGGAGGTCCTCCTTCGGTTGGCGGTCCCTCGCATCAAAGACAAATAAAAGAGATGGGTCAGAACAGTCAATCAACAATCTCAAAAATAATCAGAGAAATAAATGAATAATGGACATGAGCAAAGAATTAAATAAATGAATAAATAACCACACAAAATCCACACAAAATCCGTTGCCTCCCCGGCAACGATGCCATTTGATGAAAGGGGAAAAATTAAGGATCTTATTAATCCACAAAGGCGGGTCAATAGTCGATGCGTTTACCGCTCAATAATCCCCAAATCAATCAACAGATAATCCACAATAAAAAAATGCAATGAATAAAAAATATGGAGTTAAAATTTATTATAACTCTACATGCAAATGTGCATAGGTGTAAGCATGAGTAGAGGTCGAACACTGGGGGGCGAATGGTTGTGTGGTGGAATTTGTTGCGCTATTATTCAATTCAATGTTCATGTCCAATTCCTTTTTGTTTTTGTGGGTTTTTAATTTTATAATTTTTTAATTTTATTTTTGTTTTTATAATTTTTATTTTATTTTATATTTTATATTTTATATTTTCTTTTTATATTTTTAATTATATAAATATAGATATATATATATAAATACATATATAGATATATATAAAGAGATACGTATAAGAGAAGAGAGAGGAGTAATATAAGGATATATATTTATATGAATAATATATATATATATTAGATATAGTATTTTTATTTTTTTGGCTTTTAATATTTTTCTGATTTTTTTGTTATTTTTCTGGAATTTTACTAAATTTTATGTATTCTCAATTCCAAAAATATCCCTAATAAGGGATTAAATAGATAGGCCGAAAATAATTTGGGTTTTAAAAATATAAAACAAGTATCAAAATTACCCAAATTAATTTTAATATGTAAATAATAATATATACATAATTATAAAATAGAAAAACATATTTTTGGTATTTTTCTAGAGTTTTTATATTTTTTTAGGATTTTGGAGCTTTTTGAAATTTTTATATTTTCTTTTTCTATTTTTAGGGTTTTTCATTTTCTGGACTCAATATATATAAATATACCACATATAATATTTTGTAATTTTTCAAAATGTTTTTATATTTTTTTAGTATTTTATGATTTAAACAGTGCAAAAATGGCTCCTTTTTCATTTTTAATAATTAGGTTAAATGCAAAAAATGCAAAATAAAATGTGGGCATGAAAGTACACTACATGAAGCATTTAACCTAATTTTTCTGGATTTTTAGGAGCAACGTAGGTATTTTTAATAAATACATAAAGAGACAAAAAAGAAACAGCCTAGCATGGGCATTTTTGCAAATAAAATAAATACAGGGGTGCTTGTGCAAAAATACCTACTGGAATAAACATTTATTTTAATTTTTAAGACTGATTTTACAATTTCAAAAATACGCCAGGGTGACATTGCAAAATTTACGCGCCTCACGTGGGGCTGCACGTGAGGCACGGAGGGACCAAATAGTAATTTCAGAAACAAGGGGGTCCTTTTACAAAACTTGCAATTATTTTAAAACGTGACATTTTATTTACAGGATTAAATATTAAATAAAACAAAAAGCGGGGGTACATATGACATTTACCCCCAAAGGCGCACGGACGGACGGCTTGATCTCGATCACTTAAACACGTGGCGTCCATCCCACGGCTGGTACCGATTCGCCGATGAACGCACGAGATTAGATCTCGTGGATGAGATCTATGGTGAAGGCGTCGTTCCATCGGACGGCTGAGCTTCCTCCTGGGACCTTGATCTTCATCCGACGGCAAGGAGAGGTACTGGAAGAACATGGGAGGGACTTGCGGCTGGCGAGTTTCTCCCGGCGAGATCTCTCCTCTCCGGCGCTATTTGCTTCTCCTAAGGGTCCCAACACGTCGTAGGTGCTTCCATCTAACCACAGGAGGCCTCAGATTGGCCAGGAGGTCACCGGAGCACCGCCACCAGGTCGATGTCGAGGTGGCGCTCCAGGTACCTCCGACGTGCGTCGAAGAACACCTCCAGGTGCCTCAAAGCACCTCGTACCTGCACAGAATGAAATAAGGGACGAGGGCAAACTGCCTCGTCCCGTTAGGAGGGAAAATGGGCGAAGGGTGGTCTCGGGCGGTGACCTCCGGTGATGGGTGGAGAGAGGAGGTCTGATCTCCAGATCCACTAGGGATCTGGGGGTGCGAGGGTGCCTGGGATGGAGTAGGAGCGAAGAGGAAGGAAGTGAGAGGTGAGGCGAGGTCGGAAGAGGTCAGGACCACCGCAAAATGTTCGTCGGAGCCGAGCTCCGGCGAACTACGAATCACCCGACGTACGCTAAATCTACAGTCTAGCCACTAATCTAAATGCATAAATAAAACTACATGAATGAAATCTACCAAAAATGAGTAAAGATATGCAGCTCGTACCTGGTTGGACGCCAGGGAGCAGGATCGCCGGAGTTGGTGGCCGTGGGTGCAACCTCCGCCTACTTCAACCGATTCAAGGCGCTGGCTGCGTCCTCCTGTCACTAGGAGCACATCCGGGACCGAATACGAGGAAGAAAATGGGAGAAAAGTTGACCCAACTTGGAGAAATGGCAGATGTTCTTTATTTAAGAACAGGCTGGGCACCCTTATTGACCGGGCCGCGGGTGACGATACAGGCTATGTACAAAAGAATAAAGGATTGGGCGAGGATGTACAATGATCGGGGATCGTTCTGTCAGAAGAAATCGAGTGCAGTCGGTGGACGAGATGCGTGGGAAAAAGGGATGAATATCGGGGAAAAGACGGGCCACGTCAAGTCGGGCGGCTGGAGGCGCAGTTGACCGAGCGGTCAACGAACGCAGAAGCCTGATTGGTCCACGTCAACAAGAAGTTGACTGATTATTTTAACCTAATAAATGATTTAATTAAATTTTATTTATAAAATAAAAAATGTTTATTAATTAATGTAGTATTTATTTATGATTTTTATTTATTTTTTTGATGTATTTTATTATGGGTTTATTTTAATTATGTATTTATAAGTGTATTTACATGTATTTATTTTTATTTTGTATATTTTTATTTTATTATTTAATCTTCTTATTTTATATATTTATAAATTATTTTTATGAGCATAGATATATTTTTGTTGAATTTTTATGAGTTTATTTATATTTTTAAATAAATAGGTATATGTATATGTAGGTATACTTATAGGTATTTTACCTATATTTTATATACATTTTATTTAATTAATTAATTTAATTTGTTTTTATTTTGGATTTGTATTTTTAGTAAATTTTATGTAACATTTACAATATTATAAAAATATGAAAGAATAAAATTATTAAAGAATGTATTCTCCTTTTATTTGTAGACATATATAACATAGGTATTTTGCCTATGTATTACATAGACTTATTTTATTTTACAAGTTCTTTTTTATTTTATTATAATTTGAGTATGTACATGTTTTATATATATTATTTACCAAATTCTAAAAGTATTAATTTATAAAAATAATAAATAATGAATATATTGAATATTTTAATCAGGTAGACTATACAATGAAGGCCAAAAAACTAACTTTCACAGATGGACTCCAAAAATTATGAAACCAATTTTATTAAATAGTTCTTGAGAAGCTATATACAATTAAAGGGGGATTTTGGTTGATTTCGAGTTTTTATTTGCAAGATATGGGTCTGTGAAGTTGAGATTTTAGCTTTTTATTCTGTGTATAAAATGTACACTGTGCATTATTTTTGTACAAACTCAATTTTGTATTTTTATTCACATTATTATCTACAACTTTCATGTACAAAATATTTTTATTTGATGCATAAATAATTAAGTACAAAATAGGTGTTAACAATGCATAAATGAATGAATAAATAAATGAGGTATTTATTGTATTATTGGCCCTTATCTCCCCCTACTTTATTCTTTGTTGACCAATTCCATTCTGGACTTGGTCTCGGGGTTAGGATCATAAAATATTTGCAATATTTTATTCCTTTTTCTTTTCTTCTCTTTATTCTATAATTTTGGCATTAAAAACCTTATTTTATATACAATTAATGCAATAAATAATGAATGTTATTATGAACAAATTGATGCTATTTACATGCATTTGCTGGGTTTTTTAAGGCCAAAATGATAGAATAAAGAATGATGACTCGAGATTCATCAGAGCCACCCCATGAAGAAATAGTAGGAAAATGCTACTCAAAGCATACAATCGCCACTATTATGGAGGATAAGTGATGGATCATATCACAATGAGGACCTTGCGAATAAAGTTGGGAGAGAAGAGGATTACCTTAGACTTTCAGATAAGGTTTGATGGGTGACAACTACTTTTCTACTGGACTTTCTTCTCCTTCCCCCTCATTAGCCATTTTAAAAACTTGGCACTGCCATTAACTTCTCGCATTCTCACACACTCGCTTTATTCTCATGTAGCTTAGCATATCTGCATTATAAATTTGTCGATGCTACTATACTCCAATCCTTCAACCAACACACGTACCGATCCTTGATGATGACGTCTTTTTAGCTTTAATATCTCACTTCCCTCCTCTAGAAGCATGAATGTAGGGTTGTCAGGAAAGCTTGAGCTCGATGTGCTCAACTAGGGCTCAACTCGTTAAGATCTCATGAGCCCGACACAAAAACTCAACGAGCCTAAGTTCGAGCTAGATTTGTGGCTTGTAGTGTTACCGAGTCGAGCTTGAGTTGAGTTGCGCATTATTTGATAACTCGACTTGATAACTCGATATACTCACATGAGTTGAGTTGAACTCGAGTTTGATCTGCATGTTAAACCTTATATTACGATGTTTATATGATTTTATAAGTATTTTTATGAATTGCATGTAGATATATAAGTTCCTACAAGTGGATAGAAATTCTAGGGCTCCATCTCGACTCGACTTGTTAAACTCATTGAACCCGACTCATTAAGAGGTTCGTTAGCCAGCTCAAACTCAATGAGTTCGAGTTCGAGCCAGCATTCCAAGGCTCGAACATTATCGAGCATGAGCTCGAGTCCAGGTTTTCTTATAACTGAGTTTGAGTCCGAGTTAGGGTTGACTCGACTCATTGAGCTCGATAGATACCATACTCGAATGCCGTTATCAATTTATTATGAAACCATGCATTTTAACTTATTTATCATTTACGTAAGACGGAAAATGGGTTATATAATAATCTATTCATTTTGAATTCCCAGTGTATGTATATATATATAAGAAAGGGAAGCTACATCATGATGCAACTAACCTTATCTATATCAGGGGCATTTTTCTCACTTTTTTATAATTTTTTTTCGAAAATACTATGATGTATTTTCATAACTATATTCCTCTAATATGTCATTCAAATTTCGTCAGAAACAGTGACTCCAAGCCTCCGTCCAGAACAGGTAAAATACAACAAATCTGTGACCGTAAAAAAATGACTGTCTGGATGTAGGCCATAGGAGTCTCTGTTTCCGACGAAAATTGAATGACATATTAGAGGGATATAGCTATGAAAATCCATCGTGGTATTTTCGAAAAAAAAGAAAAGAAAATTCTCTTGATGTAGCTAAGATTAGCTACATCATGTTGTAGCTTCTCTTTCCTTACACACACATATGGTAAAATGGGGCTGCACTTGGGTGTAGTCAAAGGACTGTTCCCACTCCCATTTCCCCCCTTTTTTTATTTTTTTAGAAAATAAAAATATGTATATTCTTCATTATATCTCTTTAACATGTCGATCAATTTTCATGAAAAACAAAGACTCTTATGCCATCCATCTGAAGGAGATCAATTTCAATCAATTCTGATACCGTTAAAATTTGACAATCTTGATGGAGAGGATATAAGTCTCGAGTCGAACTTTGAACGACACCATGGTGACATATTGTGATCTAAATTCCAATAAGTTTCATTTCAGAAAAATAAAAAAAATACATAGGAAAAGGGATCAGAGCATGTAAGTTAGCTATACCCAGGGAGTCCTTTTTCCCATATATATATATATATATATATATATATGTATATGTATATGTATATGTGTGTGTGTGTGTGACTTTTACACGCAGCAAGCTAACATTTATTCCTTTAGAAGGCATGTCTCAATAGCGCATGTTTGGTAACTGGGTTGGGTTGGGGTATTCTCCTATGAATAGTAGCTGTTTGGATGGTTGGGAGGGTTGGAGGGTTGGCATGATAAATATGATGTGATGTGACATTGATTATGTGTTTTAATAATTACAACATGGATTTTATGTTAACTTAATTTACTTAAATATGGTTAAAAAATATTATACTCAAGAAAATGTAGGATCCATATATGAAATCATTTAAGATTCCATTGTGCCATTACACCTCACCATGTGTCGGTGCATTTTTTTATATTTTTATTTTCCGCTTTAATGTTCTTAGCCTCTCATAGTATTCCTTTATTTTCTCGGGTCCATTATGCATACATCTAATCGATTATAAATCACATAAAAATTGATTTCTACACATAAAACTTCTAACTGTTTTTTAGGAACACAAGCATAAAAACACATATTATATCAAGTGGAAAAGCCATAGAACAAGTAGATTGATCCATTGGAAAACATGGCGAGACCAATCTCCAAACATACACACTAGCACACAAAATGCGAAGCCATTCAAGGAAAGGATCCCATCTCACTCGGATGTCGATAATATAAATTTGTATACATGATCTGAAGCCATGCTCGTGCGTCATCTAGTTACTTCTACATCGCAAGATCGTCGTGATTATCCTTCTCACCATCTACAAGAATCTAACACACAAGGAAAGAGAAGTATGGTTATACTTTTGATGCGTAGAGCACATCTTCATAAAATTCTCATGCAAGCTCATCTCTGACAAGCTTGAAGGTGAGGAGAGTGTAAGGGATAATAGATCCTATCCAAATTCGCGTAACTTTTCTCAAACTTGATTGATTTTCACTTGAATGATCATAACTGCCATGCCGCACATTTGATTTGAGATTTTTTAGTGCATTGGATTCTTTACAATAATACACATCCAACAAGCTATCATATGTTATATTCTAATATAACTTAAACCTTATAGGTTTTATTTAGGGGGAAACAATCCAAATTCTAGGTCAAAGTCTAAATTTTCGTAAGAGATTGATCTTATTCTCCATGCCCACTTTGTCTCCAAGATGAAGATGCAGTGAATATTGCATCTTTTACTTTGCATTTATTTTTTCAATATAGTAATATAGTGCTTAATTTATCTCACGAAGCATCACCTCTTAATAGGGTTTATTAAAATTACAAAGAAAAAAATTATAACTTCAGATATTTTTTTACTTAATCCTTTACATCTTCAAACAAACTCAATTACTTGCATGTGCAGTTTCTACAACATTATTTTGGTGGTAAGCATCACTTCTTGTGTTTGTTTCAATGAAAATCAAATACCATGGTGCATATTTATGAAAATCCAATCATCGTAATTTGATGCACAAATATAATATATTTTCTTATCTATATGAAAAATGACACCCTTATTTAGAGAAGAAAATTAATATTTAATTTTTGGCGCGGTATTTTTGGGCCAACAACCTTGTTAAGATGTGTCATTGAACTTTGTTGATGGGGTGCGATTTTAGTTTTAGGCATCCTTTTGTCGTTGTTAAAAAAACTTTCAACTCTACATTTGTTAACTCCGATTTGCTTGTGAGTTTTGTTTTCAACGCATTAAACGTTTTTATTAGTTGTATCCCTATGAGATATCACAATATCAGTTATATCCCTCTTTTTTTGGAATATCAGTTGTGCTCTTACATTCTTGCAAAATTCTCGGTTTTACCCTTATGTAATATTAGCCATGCTGCTTTACCTTATCCGAAGGATAGAATTGTGAATTTTGCAAGAAAATACGAGCAGAAATGATATTCCAGAAAAGGAAGGATATATTTGATATTGCAATATCTTGTAAAGACACAAAAGAAAAAGGATTATATGTGGCTGCCCATTAGGGGCAACCAACATGGCTGCTGTCACATGGTCAAAATCCCAGTATCGATTTCGACCGATCCTGTGCGGCGTTAGCTAACCCGTAGCTAACCAGCCTTCCTGATAAACGCGGATCTCACGAGGGTCTAAATTGGTATCTCACACAAGGCGGAGATAACCGTCGCTGTTGCGACTCTCAAATGAAATCCGTATTTGATCAACAATTAACCCACACTAAGATCAATAAATTAGAAACAATGTGGAGTTAAAATTTATTTTTAACTCTACATAAAAGATGTATAGATGCAAGTACGTAGAGAGTTCGAACACAGGGAGCAAACAGGGTAATTCAAAAATTGTGCTCAAGTGAATGTGTGTGTGGAGTGTCTACACTAAGCAAGCAAGCAACTACAATTTTTGTGGGTTTTTAATTTTTAATTTTTTTTATTTAATTTTTAATTTTGTATTTTGATTTTTGATTTTCTGATTTTTATATTTTATATTTTATATATTTTTTTTTCTTTTTCAAATATTGGAAAACAAGGGGATATAATACAAGGCAAGCTAAGATATTTATAAAAATGCACAAAAATGCTCCAAAATTCAGAAAATAAATGTTTTTGGTATTTTTAAGGTTTTTTACTGTTTTTATGATTTTTGGGGATTTTTCAAGATGTTTTTGGTATTTTTAAAGTCTGAAATAAGGCAAACAGTGGAAATAAGGGCTGGCTGTGACAAAAATGCAAGTTAAAAATAGCAACCAGTAGCAAAAATATTTCACACTATTTTTCTAATAAAAGTAACAAAATAAGGAAGAAACAGAAGCTGATTTTGCAATTTTTGGGTGTTTCTACTATTTTTTATATTTTTTTGAAGTTTTTGAGTGTTTTTCAATTTTTAGTGTTTTTCTTTTGAAATTTTTAATGATTTTTGGACTGACTCTAAAATAGGATAAAATAGACACTAGGTAATTTTTTTGGAATTTTTCAAAATATATTTATATTTTTTATGGGTTTTCTAATGCAAACAGTGGAAATAAATGCATGTTTTTGATTTTTAATAAATATGAAAATGCAATAAATATGCAATGCAAAAATGTAGTGTGAATCTATAATGCAACAGGGACTTAATCCTATTTTTGTGGATTTTTAGGAGGCTAAAAGGTATTTTAAATAATTAGAACAAGCTTCCAAATATTAATAAGGCCTGGCAGGGGTATAAGTGTAAATATCATAACATCCAGGGGCAAATATGCAAAGTTTCCACAAATTATATAACAGTATTTTGCATTTAATGGATCAAGTCTAAATACCAAAACCCGCAAGGGGGTTTGAGCAATTAACCCACCAGGGCGCGTGACTTGCACGCGCCTGGGAAGGGTATTTTTGCAAATATCAGAAGCTAGGGGGTTCAGTATGCAAGATGTCCAAGAAATATTATACTAAATATGGAATTTAAGGTACTGAAGATAAATGTTCAAACCCGGAGGTGGTTCCCTGCAAAATTGCCAAGACACGTGCGTGAGCACACGTGACCTGGCAGGGGTATCCCTGTAATATTACAAAACACTGAGGGTAGACATGCAATAAGTCCCGAAGTTTTTAAACTACATCTGCAACTTTAAATACTAAATGTAAATGCAAAGAGGCGCAGGGGTGAGGGTGCAAAATACCCACGCCGGGCGCGATCCAACGGCGTAAGTAGCTTCACTTAAACACGTGGACGCTCCTGATCAGCCGATACCGCTTCGATTCAGTGGTCCAGATTAGATGCTGCGATGAAGATCGGACGGCTGAGGAAGATGGAGATCGGACGGTGGCTGGTTGATCTGGAGGGGTGCCCCAATCGGACGGCGGGGAAGCTCGGAGGAAGAACAGGGAAGAGCGCCGGCGAGGGCGAACTTCCCCGAGCTCGTTCTCGGGCCTCCGACGATCTGGAAGCTTCAAAATGGGGCTGCGACCTCCTGAGGTCTGTCTCTGTCTCCTGGTGGCTTCAAAACACCTCGGCGAAGGCCGAGGTACTCGCTGGCGGTCGGCGGAGCTGGGGGGGCTTCGCGAGCTCCGGCGAGGTTCCAAAACTGCCTCCAGGCGCGAATCGAAGAACTTTGACCTGCAAAAACGATTAGGAGGTCCAGGGCAAACTGCCTGGACCTCTGGATGGAAGCGGGGGTGTGTGGAGTGTCGGGACGATGGTCGGCCGGAGATGCGTTCCGGCCAAATGGGTGAATCGGTGATTGAAGCGAGGAAACTCGAGATTTTTTTGGGGTTTTTGATCCTTAGACTGAACCTAAGCTAACTAAAGCAAAATAAACAGGGGAGATGGCATCCTCAACGATATAAATCGGAGGGAAGGTTACCTCGACCGCCTGGTTTGGGGGAGGTACTGGAGACGCCTCCGACTTCCTCTGCTCTGGCTGAGTGAATGCTGCTGAAGCTGTCACCTCCAGGAAGACTTGGAGCACGAGCGGAGCGAGGAAGGGTGGACCGAAGGTGTTCAACCGGAGGGAGGAAGAGGTGGGTCTGGTTAAGTAGATGGTGGAGTGCGTGACTTCGAGGGAAGATCACGAGCGAATCGAGCAGATCTGGGGAGATCTGAGGAGTCGGCGATGGAGGTGATTGATCGAGGAAGAGGTTTCGTGAAGGAAGCGGCCGCAGAGGATGAGCGGCGCACCCTCGAAAAAGGCGCGAAGACAGGGGGAAAACGACGCGCGCTACGGGCTGGGAGGAAGAAGACAGACTGTTGACCCGCCGGTCAACAGTCGCAAGCTCCTGGTTGGTCCACGTGGACCAACCAGGAGAAAGAGAATAAAAATGTTTTATTATTTCATTTAAAAATAGAAATAAGTCGAATTAAATTAAAGTTATAAAATGAAAATTATTTGTTATTTTACGTAGTATTTTATTATGATTTTTATTTATTTTTATGATACATATTTTTACAAGTTTACTTTTTAGCCTTATATAGGTATATTACCTATGTATTTTAATACTTTTATTTTTATTTTGTATTTTTAATTTACTTATTTTTGTTTATTATTTTCTAAGATTATAACATACTTTTATATACACAAATATATTTTTATTTTATTTTTCTGATATGTTTTGTATATTTAATAAAATACAAGTATATTTTACATAGGTATGTATATATGTATTGAACATATATAAGTATTTTTATTTTTGTTTTTATTTAGGTTTTTATTCTTCTTTTAATGTACATAATTATTATAAGTATTATTTACAACATTATAAAAGTATAAAAAATGAGTAAATAATAAAGAATAAATTGAATATTTTAATATGTACAAGTATACAATGTGGGTCCAAAAGTCAACTTTCAAACCGTAGCTCCGCCAAATGCGAAACCACCACCACTAAATAGTTTATTTTATTCTATATACAATTAAAGGTGAGTATGCTGCATTTGGAGTTGACAGTTGTGAGATACGGGTCTGGGAAGTTGGGATTCTGGATTCTTATTCAGACCATAACTTTTTATCTGTACATTATTTTTTTGTGAAATCAATTTTGTATTTTTCTTTACTAATTTATCTACAACTTTCATGTACAGAGTTTCTTTATTTGGTGTATAAAAAGTGGAACCAAAAATAGGTCCCATAATGAATAAAGAATGAATATAATGTATAGGTGTTTTATCTGTGTTTCTGACCTTATCTCCCCCTACTTTATTCCTTGTCGACCTATTCATCAAGATGCCTAGGTCTCGGGGGTTTTGGGTCATAAAATATCTACAATATTTTATTCTTTTTCTTTTCTTTATTTATTCTATAATTTTGGCCTTAATTACAGTATTTTATACAGTGTTGAGATGCACATGCATGGATGCTAAGATGATGGTTTTAATGCTATTTACAGGCATTTGCTAGGGTTTTAGGTGCCAAAATGATAGAATAAAGATGATGAAATGTGGCTTCATCATCCCCCTATACTTTACCTTTGCTAGTCCCTAGCAAACACATATGCAATATGTGCAGAAAGAAAAAGAAAGAAAAGAAAAAGAAGAACTTGGATTTTACTTGATTATCAAACTTATCTTCGCAAAATCAAAGTTTGGAGCTTAAGTCGGACCCTTGGGAATTTTAGTGCGGTCGGAACCTTAATGAGAACTAAATTTGAAATCCAACAGTCCTTGAGTATCCCAAAACTCTGTCCAAGTCTCCTCAATAGCCAGGTCAGAAATATCTCAACTCATACGCAAAATCTTACGACTATGAATCTGACTTGTACAGTGTAAGTGATATGTAGCTCCCCACCTCAGAAGTGACAAAGAAACAACCTCCCCCAACCTGGTAACTCTAATCCCTCGGTCTAGCAACTCTTTCCTCGAGAAGCGGGGTATTCCCTTCTAAGTTCAAGTGCAACCGGCTCAAGAAGAGGGGGAAGAAGTATAGACTTTTGGGAGCTTAACCAGTGTAGCTAAGTCTCCCGCTGCAAGCTTCATGAGATGTTACATGGATACCATAAGCTTTTGCTTTATTTGATTATATACATACTCCGGTGGGATTATTAAATTTTCAATCCGACCCACCACTTTTTTGGAGTTCTTTTTTTTTTTTTGCATTTTTTTTTGTTTTTTCAATTGCATCTGTACAACATATCTACATGAGCAGTATATATACAAGAAATTTTCCTCTTGAGCCTGTGGACTATCCCTCTTTTGAAGCTTTATTGCAACCCACGGCTTCTGTCTTTAGCCTTCATCACCACTAGACCAAGTTGAGGTGCACTTCCTTCACTATAAGAAGAAGAGAGGTTCCGCCTAGAAGTACTACCCTCATATGCTACCCCAAGCTAAAGGAAGCTGCCTCCTCACCACCTCATCCGTGGAGAGCTATGTGAAAAGTGCAGGTGTCCAAGTTAGGTCATTATCAACAAGAGTCGTGCGTGTGCTCCGAAATATTCTACTTAGGCAGTCAAGAATCCATTGAACCAAGTCCCGTGATCCTCAAAGAATTAAGTCAACTAGACCTGAAGTACCTCAAACCCAGTTCCTATAAGGTTCCTGTTATTAGGTAGATTTTAAGGTCCAATCAAGCTCTAATCTCCGGATTTTACTTAGACTTGTTCAACTATTAAACTCAATCCGAAAAATGCTCATGCCATGCAATGATATGCAGAAAATATTTTTGTGATGCAATTTTTCAAAGATTTTGAACTTTTTATGGATTTTTGAAAATATGATGAATGCATATGAAGATGCATTTTTTTGTATTTTTTCAAAAAGGTTTTTCAAATGTTTTTGGATTTTAATTTTGCAAATGTTTTTGGGAATTTTTGAAAACAAAAAGATTTTGGCTGAAAAATAGGTTAAAATATGTACACGGGAGTGCTTCTTATATACAAGAAGTGGATTTTAAGAATTTACAGGGTAAGTGATCAATTTTATACATATATATACAGTGGATTTTTGGTGTGATGTGAATATTCCTCAAACTTATTTGACACAAGCTTTTCACACAATTTTTGAAAACTATAGTCCAAAATAATTTTTACAAACATTTACACACATTTGAAAATCATTTTTGCAAAGGCTTTCAAAACCGTATATATAGGTTTTTCAAATCATTTTTGCAACCATTTTTCAAACCATTTGCAAATCATTTTTCAAACATTTTATTTCACACAAAGAAAAGAAATTTTACAATCCACACAGGTTGAAAACACGAAACAAAATATTTTCAAAATAGTTTTCAATAGATGTTCACAAAGATTTTCAAACTATTTTTCAAACATTTTGCAAAAAACATTTTCACCTGATTTATTAATCAGTAAATACAAAAAGCATTTGAGGAATAACCACATCTTTTTATTAAGAATTTTTAATGAATTTTTAGCCATATTATTAAGAAAATACGAAAGTACGAGTTATGGCTAAAGTATATACGTAGTATATACGACCCCCCTATACTTAGCTTGAGCTATGTCCTCATAGATCGGAGAGAAAAGAGAAGACATAACTCGTACTAAGTATAGACAAGTCTAAAGAATAAAGAAATAAATGAATGAGAAGTTGACCGTCCCCCCTATACTTAGGATTAAATAATCCTAAGTATAGCAGACTGTATACAACGCAGGGAGGGTCAAGGGTGGGAATGAACAGATCGTACTCAGATTGTCTCCCCCTATACTTAGGGTAAGATATCCCTAAGTATAGACAAGAAGAGGAGACAATGGAGAGGACCGAAAAGAATAGAAATACTCGGGGTGCACACCCCCCTATACTTAGGACAAAGTACGTCCTAAGTATGGAAAACTGTCTACAAGGGCGGCACCTTTTTGATAGATAAAGAGGATAGAACAGGAAAAGAAGAAAAGAAGAAAAGAAGAAAATAGATGAAGATAGAAGAAGAGATCGTGAGGATGTACACGTCACTCCCCCTATACTTAGGGTAAAAGAAGCCCTAAGTATAGGCAACAACAGGAGTGATGACACTGACAAAGAAAGAACACTCAACTCATCTACCCCTCCTATACGTAGGACAAAGTACGTCCTAAGCAAGGCAAACACGAGAAATGGGTAGACGAGCAAAAACGGGAGATGGAAAGATGAACAAAGGAGAATGTACAACAGAGGTGGATGTACATATGATCAAGAAGGTGGAAAGCAGACCTTCTTGCGAGACCGCTGAGGGATAGATCGGATATGGTGTATGTCGACATCGGGGTCCACAGTGGACGGAGACCGATCGGGGTCGACACGGTGAAGGCCCTCAGTGGAATCAAAACGGAAAGGGACGAACTGATCGATGGAAGCAGTATGGCTAGGTTCTCCCTTGGTGGTCCTATGGTGTGAAGGCGCAGACTGGTGAGTGGAAGAAGTACGACTAGGTCCGGCCTTGGAAGTCTCGCCGATATCAAAGTGAAATGGGACGAACCCATCATCCTCGGAAGAAGTGTAATCGGAGTCGTCCTGCGAGTTCTCGTCCAGGTCAAAATCAAAAGGAACGAAATCATCAGTGGAAGTATACGAACTCAGATCGTCCTCAAGAGTCTCACCTGAATCCTTGTCTTCATCAAGAGGTCTGAATTTATCAAAATAAATGGCAGCATCATAACCGACCTCAATCATCTTCACTTGTGAAGGGTTAGGAACGGATTTGTTAGTGGAAGTAGTCAAAACGGGTCCGTCCTGTCTAGTCTTTACCGGGTCATTTGTTGCCTTAGGAGGTTTCTCAAAGTAATGGGCAACATCATAAGCATCCTCAATTATCTTGGTATCTGCCCCCTGCTCAAATGGTTCAATCACATAAATACTATGGATCTCATCAACACATCGCCACACACCAGGAGGAGGATTAGTGAGGTCCATGCTTTCCGACTTCCTCCCCTTTCGGGGGATCCGTCGGGTCTCATCAGGGATCGCTAAGGAAGTATCTCTAGTGGCATTAGATCGGTCACGGGCCTCAGAGTCAGCTATGATCGGTGAAGGTACATCAGGTGCGGGTCTCTGGTCAGCAGTGGGTGCGGTGATCACTGCTTCGCCCTCGTCAGCAGGACGGAAGCGAATCTCTCCTGATCCGTAATCAATAACGACTCTCGCAGAGGCGAGGAATGGTCGTCCCAGGATGATTGGAGATGGCTCCCCTGTGGAGTTCTCCATGGGCAATACGACAAAATCAACGTGATAGCTCATGCCCCGAATCGAGATGACGACGTTTTCAAGGATACCCTTCGGCCTCTTTATTGATCCATCAGCAAACTGTACGATCATCCTGGTTTTCTTGAGAGGCCCTAGGTGAAGAGACTGTACCAACGAGAAGGGTATGATGCTAATAGAAGCACCGCCGTCTAGGAGAGTGCGATCACATGTGTGGTCAGAGATGGTGCAGCTAATGAAGGGTGTAGCTGTGTTCTTCCTCTTGGGAATGGGACGGTGTGTGATGGCGAGGGCAGTGGCCATGGTCAGAATGTGACGCTCAGATCTGCTCCTCCGCTTTCTCTTCTTAGGAAGAGGAGCAGATAATTGGGTCATGGCCTGCTGAAGTGGGGCACGGATAATCTCATGAATAGTAGCCACCACTTCGGGTTCAGATAACATTTTTTTGAATTTTTGGACTGCCTCCATACAAGGGAGGGAGTCGGAATCAGCATATACACGAGGCATGCCAAGAGCAGTCTGTACAGCGGCATCCTCGGGGTCAAAGGTGGGACTGGATGTGAATGCATGTGTGGTCCAGGGTTCTGGCAAGTGGACTCTCTCCTCAAAATCGTGATCGACCAAGTGTCTCCCGAAATCTTTTTGGTTTTTTAAATTTTTCTCATTTTTTTGTGTTTTGGGCGATTGCAAGCTCCCATGATTCTTCACAAGTAAAGTTGTATCCTCGATGAAAAGAGCACTAGTCCGATATTCTCTCAAAGTGTCAAGATTTTCCTTCATCAAATTGATGTGCTCTAGCATTAGGTTCATGACATCACTCATGGAGGTCGTAGGAGGTGACTCCAACAGGTCAGACTCAGGTGGATGTGGACGTGGAGGCGGATAATATACATGTGGGGATGGAGGTGGGTAGAAGTCTGAGGTCTGATACTGTGGCTGAGGCGGATATGTACAAAAATCAGAAAAATTAGGAGGAGGATCCTCCTGATAAAACGGAGGTGGACCGGCTGGAGCGAGCGAGGGGTCCGCAAAGTCTGGATAAAATGCACTCCAGGGATCCATCTCGAAAACAAAAGGAAGTGATTCGGGGGAGCACGAAGGTCAAGTCAAAAGAGTGAAGAAAAAGGCGCAAATGCGCAGGTATGATCTAGGACACACACGAAACAATCACAAACAAAAATGAAACAAATCAAACCCTCAATTCACCTACTCAACTCGGTAGAGACCGCAAAGAGCGGTCTTTTTATCTTGTCGGTTTTAGAGTTAGGTGAGAAGTCAAAGAATTTCACACACACTTAGGGGCTTGATGGGATTTGGGCACTAATCCTTAAGGTGTGCGCGAGCAAGTAAAAGCGAAGACAATGAGGGGATTACTCGCCCCAAGACAAGATTTTTCTTTTTGATCGGTTTTAGGGTCAAGTAATATTAGCAGTCCCAATTTTATTGGTTATCACTTTTTTTTTTTGGATTTTTAATAAAAATGCACGATCCTATCGGGGATTCAATTCCTTTAAGATCCTAGGTTGGCAAAATCAGAGGGAGAGTCGGAAAAGCAATGCAAGCGGCAAATAATGATGGATGCTAAAGCGTAAATGCTCACCTTGCCTCCAGCACTCTACATGCAAGGATGCTCAGCAGAATTGAAACCTATCTATATGCAAATGCAAGCCGATGAAATCGCCCTAAGTTTCAGAAATTGCTATTATCGTGAAGAACCACAAGTCGGCCACTTATCTTTAACCTAAGAGTCCGGTCTTGGCTTACCCCTCCTCTTCTCGACACACTCGAGTTCAGGAGTAGCGCTTGATGGGGCTCGCTCACGGCACACGGGTTAAGAGATAAATGAACCGACTGTTTAAAAATTTGACTAAGTCCAAACGCAGCTATAGGTACGTGCAAGATATATTAGGTGTTTGGCCTTAGTCTATCGCAAGCAATCCTAGAACTAGGGGCTCAATCACACAAAAGAAATAAAATCGGAAAACAAAACAAAATAGAAGAATGCGAAGAAAAGCCGACAAAAACCGCGACGAGCCCCCAAGTGAACAATCACTTGGAAATTAGGCTCAAGAGTCCAAGTGTCCGGGGGTACCTGTATTATTACAATTAATGGTCTCTCTCTCTCTACGAATTACAAAATAAATACAAGAGAATAAAGAACTAGAACTGTCTTCAAAATTCTCTCCTAGCTCGCCTTCATGCAAAGTCTAGTCGCCTCAAGTGGGTGCGTAGGGGCTCCTGGAATAGAGCTCCTCCCTCGATCCGCGTTCCTCGCAAGAAGTCAAACAAGAGAGAGGTTAGACAATTCAAACAAGAAATATCAAAAATAAAACAAGCAGAAATAAAAGCCGCAAATGTAGACAAACAATCACAACACAAAACAAAAACTCGAACTACGCGCTGTTGCTCCCCGGCAACGGCGCCATTTGATAAACGCGGATCTCACGAGGGTCTAAATTGGTATCTCACACAAGGCGGAGATAACCGTCGCTGTTGCGACTCTCAAATGAAATCCGTATTTGATCAACAATTAACCCACACTAAGATCAATAAATTAGAAACAATGTGGAGTTAAAATTTATTTTTAACTCTACATAAAAGATGTATAGATGCAAGTACGTAGAGAGTTCGAACACAGGGAGCAAACAGGGTAATTCAAAAATTGTGCTCAAGTGAATGTGTGTGTGGAGTGTCTACACTAAGCAAGCAAGCAACTACAATTTTTGTGGGTTTTTAATTTTTAATTTTTTTTATTTAATTTTTAATTTTGTATTTTGATTTTTGATTTTCTGATTTTTATATTTTATATTTTATATATTTTTTTTTCTTTTTCAAATATTGGAAAACAAGGGGATATAATACAAGGCAAGCTAAGATATTTATAAAAATGCACAAAAATGCTCCAAAATTCAGAAAATAAATGTTTTTGGTATTTTTAAGGTTTTTTACTGTTTTTATGATTTTTGGGGATTTTTCAAGATGTTTTTGGTATTTTTAAAGTCTGAAATAAGGCAAACAGTGGAAATAAGGGCTGGCTGTGACAAAAATGCAAGTTAAAAATAGCAACCAGTAGCAAAAATATTTCACACTATTTTTCTAATAAAAGTAACAAAATAAGGAAGAAACAGAAGCTGATTTTGCAATTTTTGGGTGTTTCTACTATTTTTTATATTTTTTTGAAGTTTTTGAGTGTTTTTCAATTTTTAGTGTTTTTCTTTTGAAATTTTTAATGATTTTTGGACTGACTCTAAAATAGGATAAAATAGACACTAGGTAATTTTTTTGGAATTTTTCAAAATATATTTATATTTTTTATGGGTTTTCTAATGCAAACAGTGGAAATAAATGCATGTTTTTGATTTTTAATAAATATGAAAATGCAATAAATATGCAATGCAAAAATGTAGTGTGAATCTATAATGCAACAGGGACTTAATCCTATTTTTGTGGATTTTTAGGAGGCTAAAAGGTATTTTAAATAATTAGAACAAGCTTCCAAATATTAATAAGGCCTGGCAGGGGTATAAGTGTAAATATCATAACATCCAGGGGCAAATATGCAAAGTTTCCACAAATTATATAACAGTATTTTGCATTTAATGGATCAAGTCTAAATACCAAAACCCGCAAGGGGGTTTGAGCAATTAACCCACCAGGGCGCGTGACTTGCACGCGCCTGGGAAGGGTATTTTTGCAAATATCAGAAGCTAGGGGGTTCAGTATGCAAGATGTCCAAGAAATATTATACTAAATATGGAATTTAAGGTACTGAAGATAAATGTTCAAACCCGGAGGTGGTTCCCTGCAAAATTGCCAAGACACGTGCGTGAGCACACGTGACCTGGCAGGGGTATCCCTGTAATATTACAAAACACTGAGGGTAGACATGCAATAAGTCCCGAAGTTTTTAAACTACATCTGCAACTTTAAATACTAAATGTAAATGCAAAGAGGCGCAGGGGTGAGGGTGCAAAATACCCACGCCGGGCGCGATCCAACGACGTAAGTAGCTTCACTTAAACACGTGGACGCTCCTGATCAGCCGATACCGCTTCGATTCAGTGGTCCAGATTAGATGCTGCGATGAAGATCGGACGGCTGAGGCAGATGGAGATCGGACGGTGGCTGGTTGATCTGGAGGGGTGCCCCAATCGGACGGCGGGGAAGCTCGGAGGAAGAACAGGGAAGAGCGCCGGCGAGGGCGAACTTCCCCGAGCTCGTTCTCGGGCCTCCGACGATCTGGAAGCTTCAAAATGGGGCTGCGACCTCCTGAGGTCTGTCTCTGTCTCCTGGTGGCTTCAAAACACCTCGGCGAAGGCCGAGGTACTCGCTGGCGGTCGGCGGAGCTGGGGGGGCTTCGCGAGCTCCGGCGAGGTTCCAAAACTGCCTCCAGGCGCGAATCGAAGAACTTTGACCTGCAAAAACGATTAGGAGGTCCAGGGCAAACTGCCTGGACCTCTGGATGGAAGCGGGGGTGTGTGGAGTGTCGGGACGATGGTCGGCCGGAGATGCGTTCCGGCCAAATGGGTGAATCGGTGATTGAAGCGAGGAAACTCGAGATTTTTTTGGGGTTTTTGATCCTTAGACTGAACCTAAGCTAACTAAAGCAAAATAAACAGGGGAGATGGCATCCTCAACGATATAAATCGGAGGGAAGGTTACCTCGACCGCCTGGTTTGGGGGAGGTACTGGAGACGCCTCCGACTTCCTCTGCTCTGGCTGAGTGAATGCTGCTGAAGCTGTCACCTCCAGGAAGACTTGGAGCACGAGCGGAGCGAGGAAGGGTGGACCGAAGGTGTTCAACCGGAGGGAGGAAGAGGTGGGTCTGGTTAAGTAGATGGTGGAGTGCGTGACTTCGAGGGAAGATCACGAGCGAATCGAGCAGATCTGGGGAGATCTGAGGAGTCGGCGATGGAGGTGATTGATCGAGGAAGAGGTTTCGTGAAGGAAGCGGCCGCAGAGGATGAGCGGCGCACCCTCGAAAAAGGCGCGAAGACAGGGGGAAAACGACGCGCGCTACGGGCTGGGAGGAAGAAGACAGACTGTTGACCCGCCGGTCAACAGTCGCAAGCTCCTGGTTGGTCCACGTGGACCAACCAGGAGAAAGAGAATAAAAATGTTTTATTATTTCATTTAAAAATAGAAATAAGTCGAATTAAATTAAAGTTATAAAATGAAAATTATTTGTTATTTTACGTAGTATTTTATTATGATTTTTATTTATTTTTATGATACATATTTTTACAAGTTTACTTTTTAGCCTTATATAGGTATATTACCTATGTATTTTAATACTTTTATTTTTATTTTGTATTTTTAATTTACTTATTTTTGTTTATTATTTTCTAAGATTATAACATACTTTTATATACACAAATATATTTTTATTTTATTTTTCTGATATGTTTTGTATATTTAATAAAATACAAGTATATTTTACATAGGTATGTATATATGTATTGAACATATACAAGTATTTTTATTTTTGTTTTTATTTAGGTTTTTATTCTTCTTTTAATGTACATAATTATTATAAGTATTATTTACAACATTATAAAAGTATAAAAAATGAGTAAATAATAAAGAATAAATTGAATATTTTAATATGTACAAGTATACAATGTGGGTCCAAAAGTCAACTTTCAAACCGTAGCTCCGCCAAATGCGAAACCACCACCACTAAATAGTTTATTTTATTCTATATACAATTAAAGGTGAGTATGCTGCATTTGGAGTTGACAGTTGTGAGATACGGGTCTGGGAAGTTGGGATTCTGGATTCTTATTCAGACCATAACTTTTTATCTGTACATTATTTTTTTGTGAAATCAATTTTGTATTTTTCTTTACTAATTTATCTACAACTTTCATGTACAGAGTTTCTTTATTTGGTGTATAAAAAGTGGAACCAAAAATAGGTCCCATAATGAATAAAGAATGAATATAATGTATAGGTGTTTTATCTGTGTTTCTGACCTTATCTCCCCCTACTTTATTCCTTGTCGACCTATTCATCAAGATGCCTAGGTCTCGGGGGTTTTGGGTCATAAAATATCTACAATATTTTATTCTTTTTCTTTTCTTTATTTATTCTATAATTTTGGCCTTAATTACAGTATTTTATACAGTGTTGAGATGCACATGCATGGATGCTAAGATGATGGTTTTAATGCTATTTACAGGCATTTGCTAGGGTTTTAGGTGCCAAAATGATAGAATAAAGATGATGAAATGTGGCTTCATCACTTCCCGAGTAGAACGATCACGGACGCGCTCCAACTCTTCTTGTACTCCTGCTTGCTAGCGCACCGACGCTTTCAACACAAACACGAGCACAAACTCCGGATCGCTCAAGAACACTCTCAAGAACACGCTCAAGAACGCTCAAGAACTCAACCAAGCAATCACACGAGCACGGACACAAAGCTCTTCTCTTATTAGAAGGGGAACTCTCTCTCTGGAGTGGGTGGACACTCTACACTTTCTCTCGTGTAGACTTGTGTACTATTTACACTTGTGTGTTTACAAATGAGCCACCACCTCTCCTTATATACAAGACTCAAGGCAACCCAAGGGACACTCATTATTACATCTACAATAATGATACATAAAGACACAAGAGACCCTTCAAGTTCTTCGGCAACCCTTCGCGTTCCTCAGCAACTCTTCGTCTGCTCGTCTCTTCGACTCCCTTGTTGACCTTTCGTCTTCCTGCACGGTTGATGCCCAGTCAACCGCCCAGTCATCAGCACACTCGCGCTCCAACACTTGCTGATGCAGCTTTGCCGTAATTCACCAAGTGCCACCGAACACTTGGTCTTGTGGCAAAGGGAACCCGCGGCCTCCAGACCCTCGTGCGGTAAACCCTTCCTTAGCGTTCTCCATGCTAAGGGGAAGTCCTCCAGAACTTCGCTATCATGGCCTCCAGATCACTCTCGTACGTGTACGGCCGAGCATGCTCGACAATGCTCGTAATCAGCACCTGCAACGCTCCATGCCTCCTTGGACCGCCACGCATCAATACCGATACCGTGCGCCTTCGTGCGTACGCCTCTGTGACCGTACCGCATTGCTCCTCAATGCGTACTGCTTCACTACGTACCGCCCTTCTGCGCTCGCGTATGTACGACTACGTGCATCCACTGTCATGTCTTGCACTGCCGACTGTACTCGCTGTGCTCGCACTGCTACAAGCTTCACAACACTCTGCTACCGAGCCAGTGTCCTGTGAGACGCTTCTCCATCACGTACGGTAGATCCTCTAGACTCTCGTGGATAACCTCCCTGATATCCACACATTTTCGGACTCCTCCTGAAGTCCAGCTTCATCGATCATTCTCGAGCATCCAGCTACCGTGTCTGCACGATCATTCTCGATCACGGAATTTGGAGGTGTGACAGCTGCCCCCACCTTATTTTGGCAATTTTTTTTATTTTTTTGAAAAATATCACCATGTATATTCATCTCTATATTCCTCCTATATACCATTCGAATTTCGTCAGAAACAGAGACTCCTACGGCCTCCATCCCGACACCATCTCGATGGAGGCTGTAGGAGTCTTTGTTTCTGACGAAATTTGAATGACATATAAGAGGGATATAGAGATGAATATACATAGTGATGTTTTTCAAAAAATAGAAAAAAATGACGAATAATGAAGCGGGGGCAACCATGTTGAGGGCAGCCCCATTTTTTCCAAAGAAAAAACCCTAAACTATTTAACTCCCTTCCTTCCTAAATCTTCACATTTTTTAGAGTTAATACACAATTCTTTGCTTGGCAAATAAATTAAAGGATTTTATGTACCCTTCATCACTTTATCCCCGTAATTATGGTATGCACTATTCAAAATTTATTTTCCATCACTTCCTTTCCATTCTACTCCTCTTGACCATTAAAATCAATATTCTTTCCTTTTTTTTAACATCATTACACAACCATCTCCTAATTATTATTAAATTCTAACACCTCTCTTCCTCCTTTCCTTCTTTTTTAAGAAAACTCATAGTTGAAGGAAAGAGGAGAGAGTTTCATAACTCCGAATTCCGAGATCAAAACCCACACCTTAATCCCAAAGACCGCAACACAGAACCATCGAGATTAGGCCTCACTCCACCAATCTTTCCATTCCCAACTCCCCAAAGTCAAATCCCATTCACCCAAATCCACAGCAATTTATATATACCCACAAAACTCCCAGATCTCTGATCCACCAGATCGCCTCAGATCGGGATTGATGACTGCAGCGGCAGATCTGCCCACCTTCTCCCCGATCTGCTGAGCACCCGATTCGCATCCGACCCACAAGATCGATGGGGTGCTCCTTCTCGGGCCTCCACGCCCTCTACGACACCGTGAACAGCGCCGGCGACGTGTGGATCAACGAGAACCGGTTCCGGATCGTGAGGCAGCTCGGGGAAGGGGGGTTCGCGTACGTGTTTCTGGTCAAGGAGGTCGTCGCGGACTCGTCCTCCAAGGGAGGGCTCGCCACCAAGAAGTCCAAGAACCCGTCCCACATCTCAGGTCTGTTATCTCTTCCGCTTTTCGGGGCTTTGGTCGGGAAAGATGGGTTCTTTGGTGAGAAATCTGATGACCCATCTCGTGATTCGAGTCTCTGTCGTGGTTTCGAGTGAGAAAGATGTGTATTTGGCGTGAAATCTGAGGACCCATATGAGAAAGATGGGTTCTTTGGGGAGATATCATCTCGCGATTCTTTTTATTTTCGCGGTTTCGAGCGGTAACGATGTGTTCTATAGAAAGATATCCGAGATCCCATCTCCAGTTCCTACTCTTCCATGTGTCTCAAGTGAAAAAATAATGTCTTATTTTGTTGCTGTTGGGAATTTGATTTTATTTTTGATGGTCACGATTTCAAATCCGATCGTAGAGTTTCAAATTCCGTTTTTTCGATTATCATTGTTGAAATTAATCAGTATTTTAAGTGCATTAGCATGTTTCTAATATTTAGATCAATGTTAACCTACCCGAGGAAGAAGGGAGAGGACAGAAGTGGACTATGATTAATACCGACATCTCAACATAAGTTCACCTGATATAACATCGTGCATACTTCTCTTTTTTATTCTGCCCCTTTCATCTCTCCGTCTGGATGATCACTAGAAGGTGAAGCTTCGGAATGGGATTCTATAATATGCTATGCACCATAGTTGCACAATAAAACTACCAATTTTTTTTTGCAAAAACCTTGCTCATTGTCTGAGTTGAAGCTTTTTGATGAATTCTCCGGCTTAAGCAGAAAAACGAGGGAATGTGAGCGTGTGAAGGTGATCCCATTTGCGTGTTTCTCTTTCAGGAGGATAGGGGCTGGTCTCCTTCCAACAATTCCAGTTATTCATTTTTTAGTGATTATGATGCACAGAAGCAGTAAAATTGTCATTTGGTTTTTGTCTTGGTATCTTACAAATTGTTTTTCAATGTTTTTTTAAAAACAGTATATTTTGGCGTTCAATCTGTTCATTCCACGCACATAAGTACTGTTGCATGGTTTCGAGTCAGTTATGCAATAGACTCGTATCTGATCTTCAGAAATGTAATAAGTATTTTGTTAGAATTATGTAGTCCTATTCAAAGTCCAGTATGGGCATGCTGACATCTGATCTATTCACAGTCTTAATACTTAGCTTTGTATGTGCATTGTTGTAAGATTGGATCATTGATGTGGTTTGGTTTCATCGCAGAGGATGGTCTGTATGCGATTAAGAAGGTTATTGTTCAAAGTGAGGAGCAGCTGGAGCTGGTGAAGAAGGAGATCAGTGTGTCTTCGCTGTTCAGTCATCCCAACTTGCTTCCTCTACTTGACCATGCAGTGATTCCTGTTAAGGTTGTTTTCTTTTGCTTATGTAGTTGTATATATTGAAATGTGAAAAAGCAATGCTAATAGGATTTGTTATGTGAGAAGTTCTCATGAAAGCCCCTTTCGTAGAGCTTCTTTATATAATTTTGTGAAAAGAAATACTTTTCTTGCTTCAACTTGTTTTTCAAGGTCAAATCCGAGTACACTATTCTTGCAACTCCAATTCACAATGGCAAAACTTCTTTTACAGCTTCCGGGACCTAAAATCCATATCTTCTATGTACTTCGTCTATAAGTTTTTACAGTTTGCAGAGTGAAAAACTGTATCATGTGCCATAGCTCAATCATCTCGGTTGGAGGCCATCAGGTGGTACCAGCTATGATTGGATTGCACACCCCTCACTGCTGGGTACCCCTCTTTTGTGGGAGTAGGAGTTATCACTTACTGATGATGCACAGTTAGTTCTGCTGAATGTTTCAGCTATGATATAGAATATGGGCGTCAGAACAATAATCAAACTAGACTTTTAAGGAAGAGTGTTATGCTGTATTTTTCACATATCGTCGACCTTGGAATTTAACTTTTTACTGCAATGACTATCACTTAAAATCAAGTACTGTTTCCATGCAAAATTGCTAATACTGGAAGCTCTCTTTGACACTGAGTTGAAAGATAGTAATTTAAAAGAGGACCAACTGTTTTGATGATGTTTGCTTACTAAAGTTTTTAAGTATGACTGTACGAGGCTGTGACATTTTATGTTCCCAAATTTTCTCTGTACCGTTTGTTTCTTTTGCTGCATTCAGTTTTGCATTAGAACATTCAGTTTTGCAATCAAACTCATTAATAATTTGTGTGAATTTGTAAACATGCATTTTTGACCTTTCAGGGTGCTCAGGATAAAGCTAAAACTCATGAAGCATATCTTTTGTTTCCCGTACATCTAGATGGAACATTGTTGGATAACTCAAAAACAATGCAAACTAAGAAGGAATTCTTTCCAACAGCTACTGTTCTTGAGATATTCCGACAGGTAAGGAAGATCAATTTTGCATTTCTCTTTTTAATTTCATAATGTTGTATATAAACACTTTTTGGACAAATAAGTAACTTCTAATTGAACTTCTCAATGATTGCCCATCAAAGGTGTAGAGTTCTAACTACTTTATATAGTTCTGCTTCTATCTTAAATTCTGTATTTATGTCTTCTTCTTTCTCATATCAGTTGCATTTACATGCTAATTGAACTTCTCAATGATTGCCCATCAAGGGTGTGGAGTTATAACTACTTTATATAGTTCTGCTTCTATCTTAAATTCTGTCTTTATGTCTTCTTCTTTCTCATATCAGTTGCATTTACACTGACAATTCCCCTTATGCCTATAATTGTGAAACTTGGGAGCTATTTGGAACAATTAAATTTTTTCTGGAGATTTTCTGATAATCTCGAAAGGTTTGTTCTAAATTTTAGATAACTCAACAGTAAATCACTTGGGGGAATTGTGCTGATTTTGAATTACTAACTTTTTTCCCAGTCCTATTGTATCCTTTTTGCTAATGGGTGAGGTAGCGGCCAAGAAGAGATGGAAAAACAAACATAGTTGTACAGAGAAAACATGTGATATTACAATCTTCAAAAGGTTTGAATGTGTTTTTTTTTAATTTACGAGCTTCAATGATTTATCAGAAACCAAGATACCCATGTTAATGTGGTCGGAATGCCACTTTTGGATATTTGAACCACAACGAAGATTTGTGGAATTCTTCATGCGTCTGGGGTTTCTCTAGTGCCAAGGTGTTCTATTTCCTCTTTCTTTAATTGATGTGTGCTTAAAAATGTTACTTGTGGATAAATTATGTCTGTATATTGGGGTTAACCACATTAGTGGTTCAACTTCAACATAATGTGTTGTGTAGTCATGAAATCAATGACAAGAGTGATGGGGGGGGGGTCACGTGGAGAGGCAAAATCTTGGAGTTGTTCATCATAAAAAAAGCCTGGAGTTGGGTGGCATATCAGGTTTGCCGGAGAGTCAGGAGAGAGTGAGGGCCATCGGATTTGAGAGCAGAGGTTGGAATCATGGTGCAGGAGTTCCACGTTATGTGAGTGGAAGGAGGCCCGCTACGACTCCAATTGGTTGACTCCGGTGCTTCAAGTTTGGGTTGGCTGGCCACATGGCGTGGTGCATGTTAATGTGGTCGGAATGCCACTATTGGATATCTGACCCACACCGAAGATTTGTGGAAATTTTCATACGTTTGGGGTTTCTCTAGTGCCAAGGTGTTCTATTTCCTCTTTCTTTAATTGATGCTTGCTTAAAAATGTTACTTGTGGATAAATTATGCATGTATATTGGTTAACCACATTTGTGGTTCAATTTCAACGGAATGTGTTGTGTAGTCATGAAATCAATGACAAGAGCGATGAGCAGGGGGGGGGGAGGTCCCGTGGAGAGGAAAAAAATTGGAGTTGGGTGGTCCATCGGGTTTGCCGGAGAGTCGGGAGAGAGTGAGGGCCATTGGATTTAAGGGCGGAAGGAGCAGAGGTTGGAGTCATGGTGCAGGAGTTCCACGCTCTGCGAGTGGAAGGAGGCTTGCTGCGACTCCGATTGGTCGACTCCGGTGCTTAAGTAAGGGTTGGCTGGCCACATGGCGTGGTTGTGCCAAACATAGACAACGGTGTGTTTCTGATGCCATAAGGAGGGCCATATCTGGCATAGTTGTCCTACACACGTGACGGAGACAGAGGTCATCCTTGCGGAGGGGGACAAGGGAAAAGAAGGTGGTCGGGCCTTAGACTCGTTGGACGGAGTCTTGACTGCGGAATATTATAAGATCAACCTCTTGTCGGTGTTGGAGATTCTGGAGTAGGGGCAAGTGTTGGGTTGCGTGGAAGATGCATTTTGGTCGTTGGAGGGATCCTTGTGCATCAGAGGCATGGAGAAGGAGATGAAATGTTTTTTAGAGGGAGGGGAGGGGTTTCTTTCGGAGAAGGTGTCCTGGTGGAAGCTTTGCCTTCGTGATGGAATTATAGAGGAGTGCCTGAGAAGGTTGGTCGAAGTACAGGGGCTGTCGTTGAGGTGTTGCAGGATGCGAGCGGTTCGTGATGCTCCGAAGCTGGTGGGGTCCGTTGAGGCAGTACTACACACTGGGATTCATCCTGACAAAAGTTGGTCCGCATTGGTCCAACTGAGGGACTCGATGCCGAAGATGTCGAAGGTGGTTGTATTCCGAGTTGGAAAGGTGTTCCGACTTGATCTCGTGGAGATGCTCGACCCTAGTGGAGAAGGGTTGCGGCGTGATGCCGTAGGTGTTGGAGGAGGCGGTATCAAAGGTGGCGGAGAGCAGCCATCATGGATGGAGTTTCAGGCAGCAGAGGTGTGGAGATCGACGATGATCCGATCGATGGAATTGTAATCATCGATGTGTGATTTACGGAAGATTGCGGCGTTTGCGCTCGATTGAGTCAGAGGGGCATTACTTTTTTTGGGAGGAGGCATCCATAACTTCGCATCTACTTCAACAACTGCAGATAGAGGTGGTTATATTCAAATCATGGGCGCTTTCGGGTTCTCGGAGGGATGGAAGGATGATTAAACCCATTTACGACTCTAGATGGAGTAACAGCTTCATCCTCTTTCGGACTTGCATTGTCGGATAGACTTTTTGGTAGCGTGAGGGAGAAGTCAGGACTCGACGCGTTAGCATGACCTGAATCACCAGCGTGTCCAATTAGAGGTAAAGAGGAGGTTGTTTTGGTCCCGTCCTCTATTGTTCTCGCCCAAGTTGGAGCTCCTCTTGAAGATCTTGCTCCGGGCTCTGTTGGGAGCATAAGTCTGGTTGCAGAAACACCTCCTTGCAACTGGAGGTTGTTGCGGGGGTGATTGAAGATAGTGGGGGGGGGGCAGGGGCTGAGGTGATTCGTGCTTCTTCTGTTGGAGTTGGCTTTGGGGTTGGCAGGGGAGAGATGGCTTCGGTGGAGATTCTAGGGGTTGCTAGCTTGAGAAGAACGTCACAATGTGAGAAGATGCTGGTTGTAGTGGCTCGAGCATGGAGGCTGAAGAGATTGGCTTTGGGTGAGGTATCTGGTAGGGCTCGTCCGGCCCGTTTTTCTCCTTTTCATGAAAGCGTCAAAAACTAGATGCCTACTAGTGGCTTTAGAGAGAGATAAAGTATAAATAGGTAGGGGTTTTGGCAAGGTTGAGGGAAGTAGATGTTTAGGCTCTCGAGTCGGATGGGGGCATGGAGCAATCGGTGGCTGTGCCTTCTGACTTTGATGTGGTTGACATTCATGCACGGGTTACGGAATGTCTTGGGGTGTTCATTCCCTAGGTTAATACTCTTGAGTGGGTCGTGAAGATTATCAGATGGAATGTGAGGAGGTTGAGGGATAGGGACAAGAGGACGATGGTTGGAGGTTTACCGAGTTCATGGCATGTTGATGTGGTGTTCTCACTAGAGACATAGATTGTTGACTAGGATTCTTGTCTTTGGAGATCTATGGGAAATCATAGATTGTCGGAGTTTAGAGCTATCTCAGCTTCGGGGAGTGCGGGAGATGTGGCACTGGCATGGGATGGAGATCTGTTCTTAGTTTTGAAGGAAAGGCTGTGTTTGAGATCTGTTTCAGTGTTGGTGGAGCATAAGTCCGGGTCATGAAAACTACTCCTTAGTTTGGTGTACGGAGTCTTTGGGGGTGCGCGTGACCCCGATGTGTGGGAGGAGTTGAGCTCAACTAGGAGGGATTTTCTGAATGTCCCTTGGATTATAGGTGGTGAGTTCAATGTGTCTCTGCTTGCCTCAGATCGTTCGAGCGATAGAGGGGTGAGATCCAGGGTTTGACGGATTTAAGGAGTTTGTTAGGGAGTTGGCGTTGGAGGTGCTGGACGTCACGAATGGGAGATACACTTGGCGCAACTTCTCGTCAATATCCCCCTTGGATCGTTTCTAAGTGTTAGTGGAGCTGTTGGAGCTGCTTCCTTTGTCCAAGGTTCCTGTTCTTCCTAGACCGAGATTAGATCATACTCCATTTGTTGGGAGTTGGGAGAAGGGACAGTTCCGAGGTCTTTGTTCCGGTTCGAACGAGCCTGGATGCTGGATGAAGGTTTCAGAGAGTTGGTTGCGAATCGCTGGAAGTCCTTGTAGGTGGAGGGATCAATTGTGTAGAGACTGGCTCAGAAGGTCTTGGGTTGCGAGATGTCTTGGTGAAAAGAGGTGTGTCGTAGCCGTAATGAGCGGCGTGACACTATTGCTAAGAAGATTTCCAAGTTGGATGGTGTTGAATACAAACGAGATCGAAACCATAAAGAATTGCAGGCTCGGGTTGCACACCAGGAGGTTGTTGCTGAAGATGATTAGCGGAAGGAGGTAGAATGGTGTTAAAGATATAGGCAGAAATGGGTGGAGGGGGATGCGAACACAAGATTTTTCCATGTTGTGGCAAGGGGTAGAAGAAGGAACCTTGTAGATGATTTGCATGTGGTGGGGGATTCATGAAGTTGGTCCGATTGGTGCCGCAATTGTGGGCCACTTCCGGGAGTTCAACATAAGGACACTTTCCTTGGAGGCCAGGTGGCTCGGTAGGGGGGTTAGATCCATGGGACCCGATCAACATGTGTTTCTTATCTTTGATTTCACTAGGGAGGAGATGTATATGACGGCCTTCAGCCTCAATGCAGATGGTTGCCCATGACCAAATGGTCTTTTGGTCCTTTTTTACAAAGAGTTGGGGGATATGGTGGAGGACGATGTCATTGAGAATTTGAGATGATCAAGCTTGTAAAAATCAGCCGACTAGGCCGACTAGTCAGTCCGACTAGTCGAGTCAGGGGGTAGCCGACTCGACTAGGCCTAGCTGATCATTAGTCGGTCAACTCGACTAGTCGGCCGACTAATCGACCAGCTTTTACAACAAGCTTTTATATTTTTTTGTTTTTTGCTTTTTTTAAAGCGAACTTATTCTAATATGCTTAATGTTATATTTAAAGTCAATTACTTCTTTTGTTTCATTATGTAAGTATAGAAAATATACACATCTATGTTAATACATAAGCAAACTTATTCTAATATTCAATAATGTTATATGTAAAGTCAATTAATTCTTTTATTTCATTAAGTATAGAAAATGCACAAATCTATGTATAAAAATGATTTATATATTTAAAATAAATTAAAAAAAATTCAAAATCGACTAATGCCCGACTTAATCCGATTAATCATACGACTGCTGACTAATTCTTAGTCAGCGACCCCGCCGACCGAGTACCGACTACCGCTTTCTGCAACCTTGGAGATGATGGAGTTTAGAAAGATGAATAGATGCATAGAGAAGCTAAACATGTCCTTGATCTTCTTGCTCCCGAAGAAGGAAGGTACGCAACAGGTGGACAACTTTAGGCTCATTGTACTGTCCAATGCTACCTACTTCATAGTGGCTAAGGTGTTGGCCAGTAGGTTCATGAGTGTATTGGATGATCTTGTTTGGCTAGCTTACTTAGCTTTTATTCCAACATGTTAGTTGCGGGAGGGAGTGGTGATTGCATCATAGATGGTTTCTGATTTGAAAAGGAGAGGGGTGGTAGGTTTCCTGTGGAAGGTGGACTTTTTGAAGGTGTATGATTGCATGAGCTAGAAATTTATTTAGGTGTTGCTAGTCTGGATGGGCTTCTCGGCCACTTGGGTAGATCGGACGAGGAGATGTACTACCATGTCCTCGATTTTGATGTTGGTCAATGGGAAGCATGAGGGTGGTTTTTTCCACCATAGAAGGAGATGAGGAAGGGGTGCCCCTTGGCTCCACTTTTGTTTGTTCTCATGGCAGATGCACTAGCAGTTATGACTTATGACAAGCCTCGTAGAAAGTGGTGGTTTCTTTAAGGGCTTTTTAAGGAGGGATATCTCGGTCCTGCCTTTGAAGTTGAAGGGGTTTAACGACAATACTTGATATTTTTAGGGACATGTCGGGTTTGAAAGTAAATAGGGCAAAGTCTGCTTTTGTCCCTTTCAACCTTCCTTCAGATTCAGAAGAGGCAGCTGTCTGTATGGAGATTCTTGGTATGGCACAAAAGAGCCTGCCTATCTACTATTTGGCCTGCTGCTGATGTGTGGGAGACTCATGCAGGTTGATTGGTTATCGGCTATTGAGAAATTGGTGAAGAAATTGCTAGGTTGGAATGCTTCATTCCTCTCAAGAGGTGGGAGGTTGGTGCTAGTGAAGACCGTTCTTTCGGCAATTTTAGTTTTTTTCCTTTCCATGAGAGTGCTACCAGTGGGTATTCACAAGAGGTTAAAGGCTTTGATGCGGTGATTCTTCTGGTCACTGATCCATGACAGTAAGGGTCTTGTTTGCATTGGTGAAGTGGTTGGCGATGACTACGCCGATTAAGGAGGGAGGACTCGAGGTGCTGCGAATTGGTGAAATGAATAAGGCATTGCTTACGAAGTGGGTAATGAGAATCTGGAGAGGCAAGAGTGATATACTCTCTAGACTAGTGAGATCCCTCTATGCTATGGTGCTCAGCCTACATATCCGAGTTGATGATGTGGTCTCGCCAATCACTTTTTAGAGAGGTGTTTGCTCAGTACTGTCAATCATAGCAAGCTCGATGCGACCGCTTTTGGGGGATGAGTGTGGGTTTCGTTTCTAGAGGGACGATTGGTCTGAGGAGGGGACTTTCTGTGACTTGACCGTTGCTCTGATTTGACTGATTGGATTGTGGATTCGGAAGCATCTCATCATATGTGTGGAGATCGAGCACAGTTTACTTCCTACAACCCGATTGCCTCTGGTCGATTCGTGGTGATTGCTAATGGAGTTCGACTACCTATTGTTTGTCAGGGGGAGATTGTTCTAGCTCCTTCTTTTCATTTGCAGAACGTTTTACATGCTCCAACCTTTCAGATGAATCTTTTGTCTATTAGTCAAATTACAAAAGATTTACATTGTCGTGCCATATTTGATCCATCTTCCCTTGTGTTTCAGGACATATTAACGGGCAGGGTGATTGGATGTGGCCGTGAGCAGCGAGGATTGTACAAGCTTACCATACCATCTCATGCTGGGATCGCTACTATTCCTTCTGGATCTGTTACACTGTTCATGTGGCATCTACGCTTTGGACATCTTCCTCTTCAGAAGATGTGTCATGTTCTACCTCAATTATCTACTCGTACTACCTTGGATTGTGAAGCCTGTCAGCTTGGAAAGCACCATCGCTCTTCATTTCCGTCTCGTCAGAGTCGTGACAGTAGTCAGTTGTTTGAGTTATTTCATTTTAATATTTGGGGTCCTGGTCGTGTTCCTGATCATCAGGGACATCGTTTTTATTTGGTTGCTGTTGATGATTACTCTAGACTATCTTGGGTGTTTTTGTTAAAACATAAGTCTAAAGCTGGTGCTCTAATCAAGTCTTTTCTTATTGAGGTCAAAAACATTTTCTCAGCTAATGTTAAAATTATTCGTACGGATAATGCCTTGGAATTCTCTACCTTATAATTATATGCATTTCTCAGATCTATTGGTATTATTCATCAGACCTCTTGTGCTCATACGTCACAGCAGAATGGTGTAGCTGAACGTAAACACCGTCACCTTCTAGACGTCACACAGACGGACGCTTTTGATTCAGAGTCAGCTCCCCATTCTTTCTGGGGAGATGCTGTTCTTACAACATGTTACTTAGTAAACAGGACGCCTTCCACCGTGCTAGGAGAAAAGGTTCCCTTCTTGATTGTGTTTCCCGAGAAGGAGCTATTTTCTCTCACTCCCAGAATTTTTGGTTGCGTTGCCTTTGTCCACAATTTTGCTCCTGGTCGTGACAAGCTCTCACCCAGAGCGGTCAAATGTGTTTTTGTTGGATATTCTCGTACCCAAAAGGGGTATCGTTGTTTTGATCTTGTAGGACGGAGATATTATGTGAGTGCTGATGTCACATTTTTTGAGTCTATTATGTATTTTTCTCCCACAGGTGACAGATTGTCCAATGGTAGTTCTGAAGAAGATGTGGTTGTTCCTCCACCACCTCCTCCTCCAACTCTACCTACTCCACCACAAATCTCTCCACCTCCATCTCCATCTCCATCTCCACCTCTACCTCCACATCCACCTGAATTCTTACCACGTGTTTACACTCGTAGGTCTTCTACTCACCCCGCTGCTCATATGCCCTCTACATCATCCAACACGCCTCGGGTATGTCATGAACATATTATTTCATCTGATGGTGCTGGTCTTTTGGATGGATCACAGGCTGAGACAATTATACAGAATAGTGTGGATGACGACCTGGAGGTTCCCATTGCTTTGATGAAGCCTCGTCGTCAGTGTGCTACTTACCCTCTTGCTGCACATGTTAGTTTGGATCATCTTTCAGAAGAGTACATGCGCTTTGTTGTGGGACTATCTGCAGTTACTGTCCCACGAACATATCAGGAGGCGTTACAAGACAATAGGTGGCGTATGGCCATGGAAGAGGAGATGGCAGCCTTGCAGTCGCGGGGTACATGGAGTCTTGTGCCTGCTCCTTTGGGTGCCTCCGTAGTCGGCTGCAAGTGGGTATTTACAGTCAAGCACAAAGCAGATGGTAGTGTGGATCGCTACAAGGCGAGACTTGTAGCATGTGGGTTCACCCAACCCTATGGGGTGGACTACCATGATACCTTTTCCCCAGTAGCTCGACACTCAACGCTTCGTATCCTCCTGTCAGTTGTAGCTTTCAAGGATTGGCCTCTTTGTCAATTTGATGTGAAGAATGCATTCCTATATGGGGATCTACAGGAGGAAGTTTATATGCAGCAGCCACCAGGGTTTGGTACTGAGGGGGAAATCCAGAAGGTATGCAGGCTCCATATGACGATTTATGGCCTTAAGCAGAGCCCTAGAGCTTGGTACCAGAAGCTATCAGAGCTAATAGAGCAACATGGGTTTGTACGATTTACTGCAAATCATTCACTTTTTGTCCAGAAGACACAGAGAGGTACCATTGCTATTCTTGTCTATGTAGATGATATCATTGTCACAGGAGATGATGAGCAGGGCATTCAGACTGCCAAGGAATTCCTTGGTATGCAGTTTGTGACCAAGGATCTTGGCACTCTTCGATACTTTCTTGGACTGGAGTTTGCAAGGAATCAGCGTGGTCTTGTGATGACCCAGAGAAAGTTTGTGATGGATCTGCTTTCTGAGACAGGTATGACAGAATGCAAACCTGCTACTACTCCTATGGATCCAAGTGTGAGATTGTATGATGATGACACTGAAGAGGTTGACAGCAGGAGATAGAGAGAGCTTGTTGGGAAGCTCTTATATGCCACCATCACCAGACCAGATATTTGCTTTGCAGTGTGCAAAGTTAGCCAGTTCATGGAGCAACCCAGGAAGGTGCATATGGATGCGGTTCAGATGATTTTGAGGTATCTGAAGAACTCACCTGGTACTGGTCTTATCTTCAGCAGGGATACATCCCTTGAGGTGACTGTATGTGCAGATGCAGATTATGCAAGGTGCCCCAAAGACAGGAAGTCTACTTTTGGCTTTGCTGTTTTTGTGGGCAACTCCCTTGTTTCATGGAAAAGTAAGAAGCAGACAGTGGTTGCAAGATCTAGTGCAGAATCTGAATACAGGGCCATGGCACAGGGAAGTGCAGAGATGATGTGGGTTAGATCCGTATTGACGGACCTTGCTGTTGAGGTTCCTCTTCCTATGCAGTTGTTATGTGATAATCAAGGAGCTCTGTTTATTGCCAATAATCCTGCTTTCCATGAACGAACTAAACATATAGAGGTGGATTGCCATTACACTAGAGACATGATTCAGAAAGGTCTCATATCCACCACTCATGTTTCTACTGGAGATCAGACAACTGATATCTTCACCAAGGGACTTACTAGAGATCCTTTCCAGAAGTGTTGTACCAAGCTGAGCATGATAGATATCTATGCTCCAGCTTGAGGGGGAGTGTTGAGATTGTTGAGATAATTATGGTAGTTGTTGAGTTAATTATGTTAGTTTTCTATTTCTGGTATGTCTCTCTTATGTAATTAACCCATGGCTTTTCTCCTATATAAGAGAGCCCTAGGGTCTCTTCTATTGTATGAAAAACGTTTCTCCCAACATGTACCACACGCTTTTTGCTCTAGCAATGGACAAGAAGATATGTATTGCAGATGTGTGGTTGGAGGCAAGGCTCTAAATGTCAGTTTCGGTCACCATTTCGGTATTCACCAAAACAGAATTTCGATGGAATTTCGGTGGAATTTCGACCAAAATTTCGGTCATTTCGGTCATTTTTTGTACTAGGACCCCCATATTTCGGCCATTTCGGTCATTTCGGTCAGATTTCGATTTCGACTGGATATCGATATTCGACATAAATTTGATCGAATTTCGCTGAAATTTAAGGCCATGGTTGGAGGGCTCTTGGACTCCAGTTTTTTGACTAAGCTGTCGAACCAGAGAGTTTTTTTTAGAGGAAGAAAAGGGTGGGATCCCCAGCTGGGATCCACCTCTAATATATTACATGAACCAGAGAGTTAAAGAGTTTATCTGTCTCTCAGGCATGTTGGCAAGGCTAGAAGTGCCGTCAGAAGGTAGAGATTGGCGATGCTGGAGAGACGGGATGTTTTCCCGTCGAAAAAACGTACAAGGTGATTTCAGTTATGCCTTTACTGGTTGACACGGAGATCTCCTGGGATTGTGCTAGGATCTAGAGTTGGAAGATACCTATAAGGGTTAAGGTGTTTATATGGTTGCTGAGAAGAGAGCGAATTTTGACAGATGCACGATGAGTGAGGTTCTTTCCTGGAGCAGAGGAGGGCTGTAGAAGGTGTGGTGCAACATCAGAAAAACATTGATCATTTGTTCTTTCAATGCCCTGGTTCGGCTGACTCATGGCGAAATGCGAACGTTCCGGGAATCCAGTGGAGGGATAATGGATCCTTTTGATCTTCGATTGGTAGGAATTGGTTAGGCTTACAGGAGGGGTGGGCGAAGGTTTGCACTCTGGTATGGACGTTGTGGTTTGGTTAGCTAGAAATGTCATTGTCTTTAAGGGGGGGGATGATTTTATTCCAAAAATGTACTTGGACACAGCAATGCCCTCTTCAAACTCGGCGATTGTAAATACTTTATTTTTTAGTATTTAATATATTTTTTGGATGGATCTTAATGGAGGGCCATCCCATTTCTCTTAAAAAAGGAAATCAATGACAATATGCATGAGGTATATCTATACAAATTAGAATTTGTATATGTTGACTCACGTTTCTGTTGAATACTCGTCTTAAAAGCGACGTTAGATGATCAAATTTTACTTTCGATCATGCTTATGCACAGTCTTGATAATTGTATATACTTCTGTCAACTGATTGCTGGAAGCTGTTGTAGATGATGCTTTTCTCAACAGCTTTGTGCAGGACTGAAACATATGCATAGTTTTGATCCTCCTTATGCGCATAATGATGTAAAACCTGGCAATGTCCTGATTACTCATAGAAAAGGCCAACCTCCTGTTGCGATTCTTATGGACTTCGGAAGTGCCACCCCAGCAAGAAAGCAAATCCGTTCACGCTCAGAAGCTCTTCAGCTACAGGTATTGGTTTTTGATCCAATCAAACCGTGGCTTTCTCACAGTCATTTTGGTCTTTTTGGTTACTTCACGTTAATTATAGCATTATCCAGAAATAAATTAAGCTGATTCAATTTACTTAAATATATGATCTGTATTTGTTCCTTGCACATGCACACCGGATAATTCTCCCATTCTCTCTCTCTCTCTTATATGGGCAAATTTTTTGAGAACTTCCCTGTTTCTGTTTGGTTTTATTTCCCTTTGCTTACTGCTATTCGTGTTTATAAGAAGGTTCTACTTGTAACTTTTCTATTAGCCTTTATATAGAAGAGAAGACTAGGGTTGTGTTGTATAAGCCACCACGAGCCTCGAGTCGGCATAAACATATCTTTATTGAAGTGAATAAGTGGGGTCAAACCCTTGGTTCTCTGTGGTAGGTCGACTGCTGGAATAGCTCGACAATTACCGCTGAATTGCTACACAACCCAAGGTAGGATGGTCGACAGATGACTCTGACTCTCGGTTCAGCCCATAAATCATTCAGTGGAGTGACTTTCTATTATCTTCTGATTGATGTGATTTTTTTGTCATCAAACCATTTTGGTCGTCGGCAGCGGAGCTTTGTTGACCTTTTTGATGACCCCCCACTCTCAATCATATTCTACTAGACAGATTATTTTTATTTTTATTTCCTTGGTGCGATTAGTTTTTCTATGAGCTTCCTTCGATCCAAAACTTCCCAATGCATGGTGGAAGTTGATGATCACTTCCTCTACCTTAATGCTTCGCATCTTTGCCTTTGGCTCAGTTCTCGCTCTGACCTCTTTCTTAATTAGAAAGAGATGTAAGATGTAGTGTAGACAAAAAGCTTCACTTTTTTTTGTAATAGTTAAAGAATGAGGAGAAAAAAAAGTAAACCTTCGCACTTCCCGTCTTTCCCCCTATTAAGTGATGGGCAGCCTAAGAACTTAATGTCAGCGAATCGTTTAGAATGTCATCTACTGCCAGTGTTGTAATAATCGGTCAACTACACCGATTGGTCAATTTGATTATGTTATCAGTGGAGTGTTTGAATAAAATAATTCTATTTGATCACTATCCAGTCTTTAATCGACTTGTTGATTTGACTAGTCATCCTACTATTTAACAAATAATATTTTTGAATTTTATTTTTATCTTTTTACGGAATTTTTTTAAGAGGTAAATGGGGCTGCCCCCAGGGAGTAGCCAACTTGGCTACTCCCACCCCTATTTTTCTCTCATTTTTTTTGTTTTTTTGGAAAATAAATATTTGTATATTCATTGTTATATCCCTCTCACATTCTGTTAAAATTTCGTCAGAAACAGAGACTCTTACGACCTCCATCCAAACATGGTCGATTTAAAAAATCCTGCGACCGTTAAAAAAATGACGTCTGGATGGAGGGCTTAGGAGTCTCTGTTTCTGACGAAATTTTAATAGAATGTGAGAGGGATATGATGATGAATATACAAATTTTTATTTTCCAAAAAAATAAAAAAATGAGGGAAAAATAGGGGTGGGAGTAGCCAAGTTGGCTACTCCATGGGGGCAGCCCCATTTTACCCCTTTTTTTTAATATGAAGTAAAAGTAAGATACACACTATTTGATTGAAATTTTATTTAATAATCATTTATTTATAAATTTCTACTAGTATGCATTGAACGTATTTTTATGTTTAAAATAATTATCAAATACCACGTCGAATATTTTTGCATGGTGTTTATTCCTTTTTAGTGACCCTTTTGGGTCTATGCAAAATACTGACCTTTTCCAACAGTGTACTGCTGAATTGTGATTATCTACATGCGTTGTGGAGTCTCCTCATGGTGATGGGTCTGCCTCATCCAAACCACACATATTATTCAGTGTGATGGTATTGTACAATATCAACTACTCCGCTTGGTCTCAATCTTCTTAATGGTAAAGGGCAAGATAAGGAGCATATTCTCATGACACATGTACCGAAGGAGAAATTGCTTGGAAAGTAGCGACATGGAAGGACAAATGTGATGGTTCGTTCATGGTTAATGTCATGCACTATTTTAGGCATTATGGATGAGATTATGCATTACCTCATACAAAGGAAATGTAGGACACTAAGGGAACACATTCACAGGAAAAAAACGTGAGTAAAGTTATTCGGATATATCATACCATCACTCATCTTCTTCATAATTTTAGATCCTTGATGGAATACTGTTTTAATAACTCACATGTGGAACATTATGTTCTTTCTAGAGGGAATAGAGAGGCATTTGAACTTTAATAACTGCAAGAAAACCTAAATTCAACCATCATACTGGAATAGTAGATTTCAATATTGAATCATGTTTAGATTCTTATTATTCATTGGCTGGAAACATATATGAAAGGAAAAAAATTGAGGATGAAGCATGACAACATGCTAATGCAGAATTCATATATAAATACAATGTTCAGTGTTAGAGTTATTAGTTTTACATTTATGTTTGTAACCCTTCAGGTTCCGTAACCTCCCGTGACCCTTCGAGTTCCATAACCGCCGTGACCCTTTGGGTTTCGTAACCCTTGTACTCTCTAGGGTTTTCTCTCTATATAAGAGACCTTAGCTCTATGGAATAAACATCTCATTCGGTCCCTCTTCTCAACATGGTATCAGAGCGACGGTCCTAGATCGAAGCCTAATACCTTAAATCCACCACCACCACCAGCCCTCTCTCCGCCGACAAGGAGAGAGGGCTGGACCTCCTGCGTCGCTCATGGATTCGACGGGCTCACGCAAGGCAGTCCGAGTCCCAACAACACCAGCTACCACCTCCAGCGGCATCTAAAGCGCCGCCCAATGCTCTAGCAGCTCCAGCCGCACCTCCTGCATCGTCGACACCACCTGTAGCCCCACCCTCTCCAATAGCCCATGTTTCACCACGACTTGTTTCTCCCAACTTTTTATTTCTCCCGCTTTATTCTATCAAGTATGGGAGAAACGAGGAGCCAGAGATGATTTTTCAGGATGTCTGCTATCCTACCACGACTGACAGACAACACTCCAGACTACCACTCAGGTCATCCGTCTTCATCGAGCATCGACTTCTTCATCAGGGCGTATACTTATTCTTTTATAATCCGACTACTCCTCCGTACTGGACTTCTTCTATAGCGATTTTCTCCAGGCACGACAGAGATATGTTCCAGTGACCTGCAGGCACGACAGAGATACGTTCCGGTGATCTGATATCGCAGCGACTCTACAGGCATGGTAGAGATACGTTTCGGTGACCTGAAAGCCGCAGACCTGTCCTCGAGCGAGGTCTTCTACCAGCAGCGGACATATGTTCTTATGATGCATCGTGTGAAGATGTGGTGTATACTTTTTCTTTTTGTTACAAGCTGTAGCTTTCTCAGCTCCAGCTTGAGGGGGAGTGTTAGAGTTATTAGTTTTACATTTATGTTTGTAACCCTTCAGGTTCCGTAACCTCCCGTGACCCTTCGGGTTCCATAACCGCCGTGACCCTTCGGGTTCCGTAACCCTTGTACTCTCTAGGGTTTTCTCTCTATATAAGAGACCTTAGCTCTATGGAATAAACATCTCATTCGGTCCCTCTTCTCAACATTCAGGAAATTGGTCCCTGCGGTCGCATATTGGCCACATATGCCTAAGTAGCCTTCATACCGCACCGATTTCCTTAATCGGGTCGATATGCACTCTGGACATATATGCTGGCTGCACTGGCCGCATAAGCGGTCCGATTAAGCGCTCCAAGAGGTTTTGGGCGTTAAAAAGATCCAGGTTTGGATCCTTATAACCTGATTACCCTTTGAACCTAAACCTGTCACTCCCGAAAATAACACGATCTCCCCCTCCCCACTCCTCCATGAGAAACCAAAACCCGACCTTTAACCTGGGATCGCTCTCCCGTGTTCTCTTGCTGCCTTCTTGCCCCATCGTCAATCTTTATTTGTGGCTGCTGCAAGGCTGCGGCGACGGCTGCTGCTCTGAAGGTCGGTGCCGATCACGGTGATACTGCTGCTGCTACCCAATATTTTGGTGGTGTGGTGTTGTTGCTGCTACCCAAAGATTATGGGGTTGCTGCTGCTGCTCAAGATCACGGTGTTGCTGCTGCTCACGATTGTTGTTGCGTTTCCTCCATTACTGCTATATCTGATGGTTATTCCACCTCCCCAATCACATATTTTCTTATAAGCATGTGACTTTACCGGTTTTTCCAATCTGAATAGGTGGTTTTTATTTCCAACTTATTGAATATGCATAACAATAACACATAAGATTACATTTGTTTAGTATTGTGTTCCTGAAGACCCACTACTAATAAATGGTATGCGAAGAAATCTGTGCTTGCCAATTAAAATTTTATTGATATTTTGAATTATAATACATGATACATGCACATGCATATACTTACACCATTCATTTCCAAGAAATGAAAAACTAATAAGTGCTACTAGTACTAACATATGCAGCGGTGCAATTACTATCACTTTATGCAAGGGCTACAATTTTTATGATGCTAAATAGCTGTAAATAAAATTATGTGGAGTTCCGATCATGAATGTAACATTAAGTTAACATTAACTCCACAAAAATAAAGGTAAATATAAGTCTTTTTTCTTAGGTCTTCTTAAAACTCCAATTTATTACATATATTCAGTTTATGTAATATTTTTTAGATATTTATTTATTTTTAATTAAAAATGAGAAAACCGTATAGAAGACATATACCCCGCATAGACCCCACATACCACTTAATCACTATTCAACGACTTGTCCACACGCATACACATACCGCTTTCATGAATCTTGTATAAATACATATTTGCAATTGTTCTTCGATGGTCTTCCACGAGCCATCCGATGTTTGTTGGTATTTGGGAATACTCTCAGTTGGTTAAATCACACTTTTAATATCAAAGTTAGAGCACTGCTTAAAGGCCAGAAGCATTAAAGAGAAAAGCTCCAAGAGGAGATTAATCTCGCCACAACCTCAAAGAGTTTTTTCCTTTTTCTTGAAGATTACTAACCCACAGTTGCGAGATCTCGTAAGGAAAACACTAGGCATCTAAAGGTGATGTCTTAGGTGTGTTGAACCTAGGTTGGTTAGGTTTGGTTCCTTCGGCATTTAGCTCTGATCACGTTGAATAGTGTTGAACGCCTAAGGATATTTAGAGTTCAATTTATGATGAAGCGTAATAGAGTGCATCTTTAGGCAGAGTGGATCTTTACAATAAAAAGATCGATCTTCTTTCTCTTAAAAAGGCTTAACCTTGAGTTTCAACAAGAGAGGAGACTTAGATAACCATGGATAGTGATTATGACAAGATACTATTTAGAAAAAAAGTAAGGACGTTATTGATTTCATAATCATATTTTTTTTTCTAAATTCCAATACTAATGCCGATTCCCTTGCCTAAGAAGGTCCAAGAAGGGGGGACATGATGGTGTTCCGTAATTTCTTTACTGCAGTTCTGAAGGTTTCGTTTTAAGAGCACGTGTCATGGCTCTTTTGTTTTTCTCTTAAAAGGTTTACAGCTTTACGGTACTCACTGTAATCAATTTATGTTTAGATGAATCTTTTCGCTGGTGTAAAACCATGGATCGTGGCTATATTTATTTGTATTTTCTGTAAAGCTGGCTTTGGCCTAGCACTTTGATACTTTTTTTTTCTTATTTTCCATCACCAGTAATGAACAATACTATCTCGAAAACTAAAAAAAACAACTCACTTGTCTTTTCCGTGGTATTTTATCGTTGTGAGGAATAAAGTTTTTATTTTTTTTGTGTGATGCATGTTTTTATCTAGGTATCATCGCTGAGCTTTCTCCCAATCTGTTTGCATTGGCGAAAGATCAATATGTATCAGATACACAAACTGGTAGAGGTCCTTGTGATGTTGTAGAGGAAACTTGGTAGCAACATTTGTTTCTCTTGTTTGTTAAAACAAGGGGCATGGTTTGGTTCAATTTCGTTGCCATCTCAAGCTTTGTCATGATGCTAATGCCATCAATAGTTGGATATAAGTTTGGGCATTTTTGACCAGGTACCAGCTTCAGTCCCTTTCCTAGGAAATTCAACGCGGCCCTATTTTGACACAGAATTGTGGACTCTTATAGATCCGTCCAGTAAAGCACCACTGAGAATGCAGATATGATTATTTTGGAGATTGTGGGCAGTGGACACTTCTAGTCTTATGTGGGTTAGTTTGGTTCCCCGGCCTCAGTAAGGAGGCTATTTATCATTTGTTTCTTTGGACGCTCTTCCTTTTTTTTAGAATGGCAATAGTAAGGATTTCACCGCGGTCTTCACGCTGGGCGCTCGCATGTTCAATCACTCTACCATTTTAATATGTTCAAACTTTTGTTGAAAATGGATATATACTCTAAATTCGTTGGATCAACCGTGAGAAGACCTCTTTCTGTTGTAGTTTCCTGATTATTGGGTTTCTACGTAATTTCTCAGGTGCAAGGACCTTTCCTGTAGTTTTCCTTCAGTCAATTAGCGGGAGAGATGCACTAGTTTTTGGGTTTGGATAAAAATAATTTTCGGGGGTGTCAGTGATCTGAATATTGGGTCATTGCTGATTATGTTATTGCTGCAAGCCACCTGGCTCAATAATATATTTTAGATAATTGTAACTTCGTAAAGTCGTCTCTCTCTTTTTGAAGGTAGTAAAGCCATCTCTTTCATATATTTTAACGTATTTTTGTCATATGCACACATAATTGCCTATCTTATATATCCACATGCAATACATGTTTGTGAATTATTATATGCGTGTGTGAATAGATTCAATGTCCAATCATACTTGGGGAACGCTAGTAAGTATGATATTAGTTTAGCAGAAACCTAATTGAAGTTTTAACACAACTTCAGAGAGAGCCACAAACTTTTGAGAATTTTTTAACAAAGGGTAGGTAGATGTGTTGATTAACTATATCTACAGACCTTCAAACTGTTTATATTGTGTGTTTAATACTTTCTTTGCTTAATGAAGTATATTTGACGTATGCGAGAAGTCATATCCTTGGGAAAGTAGTCAGTGAATGCTTTTTTACATTATGGCAAGAAATTGTTTTTTTGTTTGTACCGTAAATATTTTTTTCTCCTGGTGGCCGTGGCTGAAACAGAACTTGTCCTAAATCTTCTTGTATGGAACTAACCAGCATGATCATAGGCATACTCTGTGTTTGGATTTATTTTGATTTTTTCTCCATGGTCCTGCTACTCCTTATTCCTTAACCGATTAAAAAAAAGGCAATATTTTCAGAAACTCCTGCATCTGTCTAAACTTTATTATTCACTTGGACAAAGTTGCCATCATCAATTATTTAAACTGATTAATTATTTTCAGAAATGCTCAGCCACTTTCATCCAGGTCATTTTTCGTGGATTTATCCATATGCATTTCGGATTGTGATAGGTTTACACTACATTGACACAATCCCTTGTGGAGAATTGTTTGCTATAGTCAAAGCATTTTACTTTATCATCATGCTTTGCTGCTGGCGTGTTAATTATCATTATCATATTCTTTTTTGCTTGCTCCCAGGAATGGGCAGCTGAACACTGCTCTGCACCTTTTCGGGCACCTGAGCTGTGGGACTGCCCCAGTCATGCTGACATTGATGAGAGGACTGACATTTGGTCGTTGGGATGCACACTGTATGCAATAATGTAATGATTTCTTGTTCTCTTAGTCCAGGAGATCGTCTTATTGTCGATAATGACTTTCTGAGTTTTAGCTTCGATGAAAAATTACAGGTAGGGTCATCGTTTTGTGCCTTTGAAAATGATTTCAAATAAGAGCTGTAAGAAAAAAGCCGTAAAAGCAATCATTTGCTAGGTTGAATGGAGAGTTTTTTCTTCAAGATGAACGAGTTTGAAATCTGACAGTAATGAATCATTTTAGTGTGCGGAAAAACAAACTAATTTGTTATCTGTCCACAAAGTACAATTAAAGGAATGAAGAATGAATCGGATTAATAGTAATTCCAATAATAATTAGTTCCAACTTCGTTAATTTTAGTGTGTCCTTTCAAATCCAATCTATGCGTGTGAATGTCCAAGATTGTTTGGACATGGCCAACAGGTAGATGATCTTAACGTCTTCAACTTCACAAATTTCTAGATGGATAAATGTGGATCATTTTCTCGCAAATGTTCTGCATTCACATGCCTTGCTGTTGTGTCATGTAGGTATGGCATGTCGCCATTTGAATATGCACTTGGGGAGTCGGGAGGGAGCCTCCAGCTAGCAGTCATGAATGCACAGATAAAATGGCCATCTGGTCCAAACCCATCCTATCCCGAGCCACTTCGCCAGTTCGTGACTTGGATGCTACAGCCAATGCCTGCAGTGCGACCCAACATTGATGATATCGTTATTCACGTAGACAAGCTCATAGCCAAGTTCTCTTCACCATAGAGCTTTACCGTAATCTCTGTACACAGTTTGTATCACTATATCAACATCTTATGGATATCGTCATCATCTTAAGAACATCACATGAATTCTAAGTAGTTTACATGCACACGCATACAACATGCACGCTGCTCGTGTTCGTGACTTGCAGGGGCATGATACTTATCCCTACATGTCATTTATATAAGTAGTGTGTTCCTTGTTAGGATAGAGTGTGCATGAATCTTTACAGTAAATTTTCGACTTGAAAATGTTTATTTATTGTTTGTAAGCGCAGGATATGATTATGATCTTTTTTGAGCTGAATATTATTGCTTTCGTTTACTTGAAAATCGGTTCTAGTATGCAGAATGTGAATATCTGTCTGTTTCTCTTTATGGATCGACAACGAGGAATGCGGGAAATTGATTCTCGATTCCCATTTACGTGGTGAGATTTTTCTGAGTAATAAGGATGAGATAACATGAGTTGAATGCTGCGGTTTAATGTGATTTTAGTTGCGACTGTTTAAGCAAAGTGCAGTTTCAGTTGTTACAGAAAGGAGTTGCAAACTTACAGTGTCTGTTTCTGGTTATTTGAGCTGATTGTCTATTTCGTCAACTGCAGCATATAAGATGGATTGTTGTATCAAGAACTCTGTAGATTATAGCTTTGCAAGTTGAATCGATAATGGTTCGTAGATACTTGAAGGAAATATCATCAGGTACATATCGAGGATGCTGCGATTAAAATACTGTCAACTGTCTAAAATGGCCAACTTGATCTGCAGTAGTTTCTAAGATGGATCAGTCAATGCAAAATGCCTGGTTGATTGACTTAACCGAGGACCGAGGTGATGATCGAGATGCCTTAAAGAACCCTAGTCCTCTTCTCGGATCTTTTATCATGAAACAAGAGCAACGGTGAGAGCATCGATATATCTTACTACTCTAGCTGAGTTGAAACATGTGATATCGACAGATATCGATCAGAAGCGCGAGGAGCTGAGTTCCATGCCAATGAGATTTGTGGCTGAGAGGGGATCTCAATGTGGTGGCCCAATGATCCACAAGGTTGGGAATGGCTTGGCCCTCGAGTCGTCCACGTGGCGGGAATCTTGTGGCTCTCAATCAATGGATAGATGTGGTGAGTTGTGCAGCTTTTAGGGCCTCTACTTTACCTTCCTACTTTTTACGGAGATGGCGATGAGGTGGACATAAGACAAGGTCATGAGATGGCAACTTTTTTTCTTTTGATTTGATTTTTCTTTCTACCTAATTTGTTAGTGAGAAAAATACACCCTTAATGATCCAAATTCCCCATAATCACATCTATATAAAAAATTTAAATCTCCCAAATACTATCTCTTTATTTATGGATAAAGGGATTCTAATTACAACGTTACATTATGTCTATGTGTACAGTATTTATCTCTTTCTTATCCCTCAAACTAACCGTACAAGATCCGTATTTCACTCTATTTGTCATCCATCATTATTGGCTCAGAAAATTATTTGTTCTGTATATTTTTATTTGTCGATTAAAAAAAATTATTCCATCGTTATTGGCTCTCGAATATATGGACAAAAAAGAACCGAGTGCGGGACCCACTTGGAAGCGACTCAACCAGTCAGGACCAACCGTAGCCACGAATTAGATAGAACAACCCTCCTTCACCACTAAGATCGTGCCACGTGTGAGAGCGCACACATCCACTCCTTCCCGCTACCGTTATTACCCGCCATTTCCCTCCCCTTCTTCGCTACTGCTCACACCAATTCCGATCCCTTTGGTTTTGGATACACGCACCGGAATTCTGCCTGGATTACTGCTTGCCAGCGATGATGGCGATGGCGGAGAGCGGCCACCCACCGAGCGGCAGGTGGCCGCGGGCGTGCGACTCGTGCCGCTCCGCCTCCGGTGCGGTCTACTGCCGCGTAGACTCCGTGTACTTGTGCATCGCATGCGATGCACAAGCACACGCAGCCAACCTCATCGCCTCCCAACACGAGCGATCGTGGATGTGTGAGGTGTGCGGTTGTTCCCCCGCCACCGTCACGTGCAAGGCAGACTCCGCCGCCCTCTGCACGGCTTGCGACGTAAGCATCCACACCGTGAATCCCCTTGCCCGTCGCCATCGCCGCGTCCCAATCCTCCCTGTTCGTACAATCGATGATTTCCCTTTTGTGGGTAAGCGATCGGCCGATGAGGCAGATGACGTGGTCGAGGAAGATGATGAAGGCATCGAGTCATGGTACTCGCTTGATCCCTCGAGGAATCAAAACCTCGAGATCGACGAGTATCTTGATCTCGGGGAGTTCACAGAGAATACTAACCAAGAAAAGAGCTCCGGCAAGCTTCAGGAGGAAGAGAACGACGGCATCGTCCCCGAGCAATTCACAAAGTTGAAAGAATCGAACTGCGAGGGGGAGAGCGAAGATGCACGGTTGTCGGATTTCGATGCGGGGATGGAGTTTGAAGATGTCAAGAGAGAGCCCTTCAGTTATCCAACTGCACTTTTCGATCATAGTGTAAGTTCTCATTGATATTCCTTTTGTTCTTCTAATTGAAGATCTTTGTAACGATTTCATTTCCATGTCATCGGATCCTCCCATATACTAGATCTGGTTATTCGTCAATAATAACAACTAACATTCAAAAATTAAGCGAGAAAGATATTTAAATAATTGCCATTCACATAATCTTGAATCCTGAAGTCACTTCTGATCCTTCTTCTTGCAGGCATCTCTGATGGCTATCGAAGGGGGGATTGTACCGGGGATCGCGGTGGCCAGCATCCCGTATTCAAGCAGCATGCCGGCCAAGGAAACGATCGATGTATTCACAGGGCATCAGTTGGGCCTGCCTCCTCAAGTGGCTCCGTTCATGGACCGGGAGGCACGTGTACTGCGATATCGGGAGAAGAGGAAGACGAGGAAGTTCGAGAAGACAATACGGTACGCATCGAGGAAGGCGTATGCGGAGATCAGGCCTCGCGTGAAGGGGCGGTTCGCGAAGAGGACGGACGTGGACGCGGAGGTGGAGGTGGAGCAGCTCTTCTCTTCTGCCTATGGGATTGTCCCTTCATACTAGTGCTTTGTTAGCTGTGTGTCTGTAACCTCTTTTCTTGATTGTGAATCCGTGATGTCCTCTTTCATCCATTGACCCTTTTTAATCATATTATCTAAGAACTTTTAGATACATCTCTTTAGTTTACAGGTAAGAGCTTGCAGAAGTCGAACAATTCATTCATGGGGACAAGTTTACATCGAAACAGAAGGTAAACGGGCAACAAGCTGCGCCACTAAAGTTGCAGAAGTTGAACATAAACTTTCCCTCATACAGTTTAAGTTTTCTTGTTCTCGTATTAACCCGCCTCCCTATTTTATTCTTATTAGGGATTTTTACACTCACAACCTTGAGTAATTTCGCAATTACAATCATAACCCTGCGTAATCGTGAATTACACAAGAAACCCCGAGTAATACCTAACTCTTACATAACATAACTCCGTGTTATATTCCGTTTGAGATGCCCGTTATATTTGACGGTTTCCATTATAAAAAGATAAAGTTGCCCCTGATACTCATTCCTATTTGCAAATCATGCCATCGCATTCTCTCTCCACAACCGTGCCCCCACCCGCGCACCACCTGCAGCTCCAGCAGCCTCGCGCGCCTGCACAACACACCACCTGCAGCTCCAGCAGCCTCGCACGCCTGCACCGCGCCTCGCCTTCAGTCATCGCGCCTCTCCTTCAGCGGCCGTAGCCTCCGCAATGCTTTCTCTTCCCCTTCCTGCTATTCTCTTCTCTCTAGCAATACTTTCTCTCTCACCAATCCACCTTCATCCATGCTCCAAATCGCAAAAAAGTTTGCACTTTCACGGATAAATCACCCATTACGAATGTAATGGTAATTTTTATTGATTTTTTGATCAATTTTCTTGAATAAATTAATTGAAAATTGACACCAGCAAAACAAATAGAGTCAGTTCTTCTGTTAATAGGAGAATTTCCCCTCTATTGTATTCTCCATTTCATAGCTCCTCTCTCTCTCTCTCCCCTATATTCTTCTTCCTCTCTTCCTTCCTCACTCATTTTCACTTCTCCATCACCTCCACACCCACCTTCATTCACCGGGTACACACACGACAACAACCATAGCTGCTGTCCCGCTCGCCACCGACTTCAACCGCCTCAGCCTGCCCTCACATGCTTGCACATCACCTCGCCTTCAGTAGCCATCGCCTTTGCACAGTGTCGACCCCCTTCGCCACCTTCACGAGGAAGAAGAAGAAACACGCAATACCAAGGTCAAGGAGGAAGAAGAAGAAACTCACGCCATCGACCCCCTTGATAATGTAATTCCTTTCGTTTTCCAGTCAAGGTTTCTTCTTTGTTCTTTTGTATGCCTTCATGTGCAATACCAAAGCCAAGGGAACACACAAAGTTGAGATGCACCAAACATACAGAAGAGAGATTAATCACACAAGTTTGAGGAGATGGAAAAACATAACCAATTAACAATATCATTACAGCAGAATAGAAAAGCCAGAACAACATTGTTAATAGTGGTAACTTGGCATCAAAGTCTTTAATGAAAATGACTAGTAAATTATCACAAGGCGATTATCAATGGGAAAATTTTATATTGAATGTGAGCTTCATATTTCCATATTCTTGTAATATACATTGCAAGATGGAGGAAAAACTTGAGCAGGGGAGGAGGAGAGAAGGGATGCGAAGAGAGGGATGGTGGAGAAGCAGAAGGAAAGGGGGCGGATGCGGCAGAGGGCGAGGAGGGCGACATGGAGGATGTTGGACATGCGAGCCCATGACGAACCATTATGCAATAAATGTTATTGCAAATATCATTCCTGGGTCTAAAATGAAGAATAATTGATTTGCATAATATGTCCCTTGGTACAATTAATGTTATTTACCATGGACATCTTAATGATCATACAGTTGTTGATTCAATTATTGAATCATAGAGGATGGTGCTTGGATGAATATCTAAAGAGTTATATTGAGGACTCATCAAGTACCGTCAAATGATTGTTAAGAGAGGATCGCTGGCCTGAGAAGGAGATGACAATCCTTTCTCTAATGACTGATATCTAACCGACCTCTTGATGCATGTCCTCTGCATAGGAGTAGAGATTCAGAGGTGTTAGCTAAGTTAGGTCAAAGAGTTGACTTAACAAGATCAAGATAACTAGAAGCCTATGTTGTATGCTGTCACGATATAGGTACACATCCTCTGACCGGAGATAGATGTGTTACTATTTGTCTGAGTATGTACATTTGGCAGACCAATAGGTTGATGACCTAAACAAGGTCTATACACCGACGTGTTGGTATGCATGCAAGGGAATATGAGTAATACGATCTCTCAAATGGATCATACAGGTTCATTAACTGAACCGGAAGAAATGAGCTCACTTATGAGATATTGGAAAGAATCAAATTCATGGCTATCTCGCTTTGGAAGCTTGACTGAATTTGTACGTTCAATATATGCTTTTGGAAAGTATATGATCAACACCTAGGTATGATATATGCTTTTGGAAAGCATATGATCAATACCGACTCCCAATGATCAAATGAGAAACTTAATGATAAAATCCCGAAGAAGACAATCTAAATAGATCTAATACTTCGGGTTTATTCTTGATTTTCCAGTATGTAGGATGTACATGTATTAGGAATACCTGAGGGTGATGTGATTATAAACGATTGTATAACCATGACGTTTCCACTCTTAGGGAGTGATGAAACAGATCTGGATTTTAGTTACTCCTCTCAGTAGAGAAGTGATTTGATGTTGGTCCAAATGTTGGACATTGGTATGAATGTGATTCAGATGAAATGAGAAGATTAGATTTACGGTATTGATTTAATCAAACATCTACGAGAGGTCTGCAATATCCAAATCACTATACATGGAACAATACAATCACCATATCCTTATCTCCAAGTATCCGCGGAGAAAGCATTATCCCTGAAAAAGTTGAAGGATAATTTCATTGTTGATATATGTATTTGAGCATTGAGAAAATTGATAATTAAATGTGATTTAATTATCACTAATGATATGAATTTGATTCATATTATAAGGAGAGTTATCTTAGATAATTAAAAACGATATAATTATCAAAAATGTCAATAACGTGAATGTGATTAATATTACTTAGGCACATGAGAATAAAGATCCAAGATGATTAAATATGATTTACTTATCATATATATGAATAATATGGATAATATTATCCAAATTATCCATATATATCATAAATGTGATTCACAATATATTAGAGAGAGCATATAATGATTAATATTTATTAATTGATTATTGATGTGAATTCAATTCACATTGGATAATTAATTGAAAATGAAAATCACCTTTTATTTTGGGTTGTGAATGAGATTCACAATTTTCCGATGGCAAGATTTCAGTATTCACAAAATAATTATGAATTATTTTTGTAGAATAATTTACAACAAGTGTTGTTGTAAATCTTGGAGATTTTCCTGGAATAATGTAATCTCATGGTATTACATGGGATTTCTCCCTTCCATAGTGGGAGGGTGGACGGCCACCAAATCCCAATAGGAAAGGGTGGTCGTCCACTCTAAATCCTATGGAAGAATGTAATCTTCATTCCATGATCTCTTACTTGATTGATTTAATTTTAGGATTAATTTATATTGATATATATATATATATAAAATCTAAATTAAATTAATTGTTGTTGTCTTTTTTACAACAAAATCTTGACCATTGAAAGAAGCACAAATCAATCTCATCCATTGATTTTGTGTACTCCATGGATTGTGATCCATGGACCCCCAAAATACTATATAAGAAGAGGCACCCCTTACTCTTCAAGTTACAACAACAACAACAACAACATATGCTCTCTCTCTCATTCTCCACATACTCTCTCTCTCTCTCATTGTGGCCGTCCACCATGAAGCTCTAGAGAGAGTCGTCATCGTCGCAGCATCGCCTTATATTATCGGATCGTTCGCTCGTGAATCTCCATCTCCTTCGGTGCGTCTCGCTCGTGAAGAAGACGTCGTTTCATCAGTTCACTCGCAAGCGTCTCCTCTATCGGACCAGACTTGAAACGGAGGTTTCTTCATTTAGAGACTCGATTGCAACCATACTTCAAGAGTTAATCCTAATACTTGTTTGTTGTTTAGATGAAAGAGTTCTTGGATCACGTGGTTTCATCGGATTAAAAAATTATAAATTCTGCTACCTCGAGCAACTAACGCGACTAGTCGCTCCCGATCGCATACGATGCAGTCCTCACGCTTCCGTGATGCGCTTAAGGATTTTCTATATCCTTCAAGTGGTATCAGAGCCTTAGGTCGAAGGTTTTGGATGCGATCAACAAACCTAAGATGACTTAGGCTCATTAGGGGTTGTGAAAGTTTTATCACATTTCATTCACGTAGTCTTGTTTTGTGAATATTTTCGGCCCTGTTTAAATTTTTTAAACACAAAATCATCACTTGAATTATTTTGCCCATTAAATAAGGAAACTGATGGATTTGAGTTTGCATGATTTGGAATCCGTTTTCTGAAATTATGATCTTTTTAGTGAACATGTATTCACTATTTCAGGGATAACGATTGTTGACGTAATTAAAGAGTTAATTACGTATTTGAAATGCATAGAAATACATGTAAATACTTGAGTTCTATTGTAAATCAAATTAGAAAACTATGGAAACTTATTTTGCGTGAATTGGATTTAAATTGATTGAGATATGCTAATTTTAGTAAGTGAGGGTCACTGTTGGAAATTACATTCCTAATCAAGAACCTTGTGATTGCCATTTAATCAATTAGTGAAATTAATATTTAATTTCCTAGAATAATTATGGATAAATATTTGAGAAATATTTTATGATAATTATTTCCTTAAATGATATTGTCTTAACAAATAATTGATTAGATATGATCTAGATCTCAATTGGTTACTCAATCTACTCTCCAACAAACAAACTTGCTTGAATATGATTGAGAATTTGTTTAGCAAATTTCCTTATAATCTAAATGGTTTTGATTATTACTATATGGTATAACTTCAATTGAAAAATCGATTATCATCTCAAGTACAAAGTGATAAATTTGGCATTATCCTTGCATGCGGCAGATATGGTGTCTAGTCGAAGAGCGTTAGGAAAGCAGGTTGCTCCATGAGCGGTTTGTCCCACTCCCGTCTGTATTGGTCACGATAACGGTTATGGAAGGGATAATGTTAGAGAGATTAGGATGTATTTTTCTAATTATTAAAATATGAAATAATATGTACTTTGAGATAATACCATCCTTTCAAGTAACAATAAAGAATGTTTGTTGGATATTAATACGACCATTTAATTTAATATGATTAAATTAATTAGATCCATTTAAAATTAATCTCTTTATTATGAATAGCAATGTTATTCCTTTGGAAGAATTAATTATCTGAATATGATTCATAATAATTAATTAGAATTTGAACATGATATGGAGGATCATATAAGTGACATCCATGGTCTCCCGTCAAGGCGATGAGTTCCGTCGCTAGGGATTGTATATAGGAGATGCATGTTCGAAGTGACATCTCATGTATACAAGTGCATTTGGAGCGGGCTCTTTGCTTCTCAAAAGAGTAAGGACGTATACGTAGTGACCCCACTATAGGATCCTCACATTATTGGGACGATATTGGATTGCACATAGCGGGTGCTATTCCTGTTGACGGTTGATTCAATTAGCGACGGATAAACATCACCTTAGGGGTGGTGGGCTTGAGTGTTAAAGATTGAATTGGGAATGCAAGATAGATTTGCAAGGCGGAATGTATTCCCACTTCTTTTTATCCAAGTTACATGTTCTCATATTATTGAGATGTGACAAAGATAAGGAAGGAGATTCCAGATCTTGCTGAGATATAATGGTAAGTATATCTCTTACATTGAAAGTTATTAAGGGAATGAACTTTGAGTGTTGACAAGGCAAGGCAACTTTGATATAAAAATTCCTAAATCAAAGTAATATATATATATATATATATATATATATGCAAATTTCTTATTTCAGATAATCCTTCATTAAACCCACTCAATACTATACTCAATAACAACTAGTAAATCATCACGTATTGGATCCATGATCAAGATATTGTACTTGCAGTTGGCCAAACAATGTATCTGGTTGAAATATGCAAGCTTCCTCGTAAGAACGAGGAATGACAATTAAATGGATAACAAGACAGCAACCTAAGGTTTGTATGTCTCTATAGTCTTGATCTCTCATCGAATGTACTTTGAAAGTGACATGTCGATGATGATCGTAATTGTCAATTAATCCTTATAAAATATAAGAAGATGTTTTGGCATACATATGTACTCTCAACATTTAATCATGAATGACATGGTTCACTGCATTATGCAGAATTGTGGCTCGATAAGAGATGATATACCCAAAAGGTCTGAGTACCTACCTGAACTAAAAAGTTTTTTTAGAGTTTGGATGGATGTAGATGTAATGAGTGTCATCATTCTACTATCTATACTAAAATCATTCACGAAGATTCATATATTCATATTGTATGAATTGAATGAAGCTTGTATAAATGTTGAAATACTCTTACATTGAATTCTTTCGAGTTCAACATAAGAGATCTTTAGTCTTAAGCAATGGTTGTTTATAGATGAAGGGAGCGTAGTGCAAGCATGAGTCTGCCCTAATGTGAGAAGGAAAATCAAAGAGTTGACTATACTTCTATGATTTCCATATGACATCCAAAGAGTTGAATAAATGCCAATACTGCAATAACCCCATGTTCTGCTAGTATGACTAGCTAGACTATCTTGGATCCTTTGAGAAGGACCCACATAGTGCATCGGAATAATCTACATCTACATAACATCATTAAAATTATCTTTCCTATTGGATAAGGTTAAAAGTCTAATAATTGTATCTCATTCTTCTAATAACACTTGCAATTGGTTGCATATGTATTAGAAGACTAGAATTTTGATCTTAAGGTTTAATAGTCATCCATGGATATTGATGCAATTGTTGCAACAATATCTTTTGGATAGACAGACTTCATATTTTCAGTGGGAGAGTCCTTAGTCTTAGAGAATGTCTCTGTAACCTAGATATTAGAATACACTCATTGTTTATTTCTAAATGTTGGAAATGAACATGTATTCTGGAATAGACATGTCATAAAGAGTTCTGATGGATATATTTCAGATAGTAATCTGATTCCAGAGGACTCTACTAAATTAGAAAATTAATGAATGGTTCATTAATATTTCTAATAATGAAAACTAAACCTTATAAGATCAACATGATGATAAAGATCATTTGACAATGATCTGGCATCAAGCCTTGGACATATGTCTGTTGATGAGATCAATAGACTAGTAGGAAATGAAGTTTTAGAATGTCTAAAATTTCAAATCTTACATACTTGTGAATATTGTATTAAGTAAAATGTCCAATGCACCATTCTCTGAGAATGGTGTAAGATATAAAGGTATTCAGGATCTCATACATATTGATGTATGCGGATCATCTATATCATAATATACATTATGGATATGTGATATCTATTGATGATTATTTGTGGTATGAGATTTGTTCTCTTCACTTTAGAAAGCTTTGAAATGTTCAAAGATTCACAATTTTGATTTAGAACCAAAGTTTGAAGGAAGATGAAATGAATTTGATCTAACCCAGGTAGCACATACCTATTAGATGAATTCAAGGAATACCTTATAGAGATATGAATATCATTGTTATCTCACTCCTCATAATACACCTAAACTCATTAGAGTTATGGGGAGATACAATTGGATCATGTGTGACATGATTTGATCAATGATGAATATTAGCATAGTTACCTCTTAGTTTCCGGGTATATATATGTAGTAGAGACTACATTATATATCATTGATAAGATTCCATTCGGATCTAAACACGAAAACCCCTCATAAGCTATGGTTTGGTACCTAGCATAGTGTTGGACACTTGAGGATTTAGGGTTGCTTGGTCCATAACGTTGTCATGGATGCAAGTAAGCTGAAATATAGCACAAGAGAGTACTACTTCATTAGGAAAATAAAAGATGGTATTGGATATATATTTTATGACCTTGAGATTGTTAGAGATTTCATCTCTAAGGATATGATTCTTAAAGGATGAGACTCTTAAGAATAAAGATGAAAATGAAGTGAAGGAACTCATTTATCTTGAGAAGATGATGAGGCTCCTAAAATCAGAAATAAAAGGACAATTGAAGATGAAACACATTCTTATTCAAATAAGTTTGAGGATGGATTACATGTGTTAGTTAAGTCTGACAATGATCCGACTTCATATGATGAAGCCTCTGAAGATCATGACATGGAAAGATGGATGCTAGAAATAAACTTTAAAGTAGACCTCATGTACAAGTGTTGTATACGAAGCCTTGAGGATTCACCTATATGGGTAAGACCCGTTAAGGTGTAAATGGATCTTCAAGAAAAGGAGGAAACCTGATGAGAAGGTAGAGACTTTCAAAGCACGGGTCATATCCATAAGATACACACCAAAGAGAAGATATCGCTTGCGATGAGACTTCTCTCTAGTGACCATGCTTAAACACATCAGAATATTGCTAACTGTAGCCTACACAACTTGACTTTGACATCTACAATATGGAAGTCAATATTGTATTCCTTTATGAATACCTCTATGAGGATATTCATATGAAGTAGCCCCAGGGCTTCATGGTTGAGGAAATCAATGTGCAAGCTGAAGAACTCCATCTATGGACTCAAATAAGCTTCTTATAGTTGGAACATCAGATTTGATGAAATTATAAAGGTTATGATTTCAGATAGAATATTGATGAACCATGTAAAGTTTAGTGGGAGTAGCATTGTATTTATCGTGCTAAATATAGATATCCTAATCATTTGGAATGATATAAGGATAATAATAAGTGTTTTATGATCTGGTTGTTCCATACCTTGAGATATGACCTCAAGGATACCTCTTAGATCTCAATTCTGACGGTATTCAGAAGCAAAGATAATAGGGTATTGGGATCGTCACATTAGTGATACACCTTGAATATGTTTCATTTTATGGAAAATTTCAAGAAATGCTTCTTTTTATTATGATATGGTACTGACGGATCTAAAGGGATAACACCTCAAAGAGTTGAAGATGTGAATACCAAAGCTACATGCCCCTAGTGCATTAGCTATGAGAAGCTCTGTGTATACTAGATGTGTACGAAAGCTAAATGTTTGTAATGTAGCGGGAGTCGTAAACTGTTACTAATCCTATTATGGAGATAAAATACTTGATTACAGTAATACCAATATCTTCAAAGAGGACAAGACTTTCGAGATAGTGATCTTTAAGTCTTATCATCAAGAACTTAAGACTTTATAGATAGTGATCTAAAGGGTCATAACTGCAGATGCCTTAGGAGATAGAGATATCCGAGAATAAGCGTATTCTGATAAGGATAATAGAAACTACATACTGGTTATAATAACTATTGAGATGTAGTGTCAATGACACTATAACTAAATTGAGTATTGGTTGCATACGATGCACCATTCGCATTGGATGTGAGCACTGTTACTGGGGGATATGCAAGTGCCGTAAAAGGACTTGGCGTAGTCTCTCAGGAACAGAGTGACTGATCATCTTGCCCAGCTATTTTTCTAAATAGCATATGATTGTCACATAAGTGTGGATTTAAATATTAGCCCATTAGTGGTACTTTGGGCTAGTGGGAGATTGTTGGATATGCGAGCTCACGATGAGCCATTATACAATAAATGTTATTGCAAATATCATTCTTGGATCTGAAATGAAGAATAATGATTTGCATAATAGGTCCCTTAATACAATTAGGGTTATGTACATGGCCATCTTAATGATCATACAACTGTTGATTCAATTATTGAATAATAGAGGCTGGTGCTTGGATGAATATCTAAAAAGTTAGATTGAGGACTCATCAAGCACCGTCAAATGATTGTTAAGAGAGGATCTCGAACATGAGAAGATGACAACCCTTTTTCTAAAGATTGATATCTAACTGTCCTCTTGATGCAGGTCTTCTGCATAGGAATGGAGATTCAGAGGTGTTAGATAGGTTAGGTCAAAGAGTTGACTTAACGAGATCGAGATAACCAAAGACCTATGTAGTATGCTGTCACGATATAGGCACACATCCTCTGACCGAGGACAGATGTGTTACTATATGTCTAATTATGTACATTTGGCAGACCAATAGGTTAATGACCTAAACAACATGCAAGGGAATATGAGTAATACGATCTCTCAAAGGGATCATACATGTTCATTAACTGAATTGGAAGACATGAGCTCACTCATGAGATATTGGGAAGAACCAAATTCTGTGCATGATCGTCTCGCTTTGGAAGCTTGATTGAATTTGTAGGTTTGATATATGCTTTTGGAAAGTACATGATCAACACCTAGGTATGATATGTGCTTTTGAAAAGCATATGATCGATACCGACTCCTAATGATCAAATGAGAAACTTAATGATAAAAGCCTGAAGAAGAAAGTCTAAAAAGATCTAATACTTCGGGTTTATTCTTGGTCTTCCAGTATGCATGATGTACATGTATTAGGAATACCTGAGGGTGATGTGATCATAAACGATTGTATAACCATGATGCTTCCATTCATAGGGAGTGATGAAATGGGTCTGGATTTTAATGACTCCTCTTAGTAGAGAAATGATCGGATTTTGGTCCAAATGTTGACATTAGTTTGAATGTCATTCAGATGAAATGAGAAAAATAGATTTACGGTCTTGATTTAATCAAGCATCTATGAGAGGTCCACAAGATCTGAATTTGAGATGTGATCTCAATATCCAAGTCACTATAGGTGAAATAATACAATCACCATGTCCTTATCTCCAAGTATCCACGAAGAAAGTGCATTATCCTTGAAAGAGTTCAAGCATAATTTTGTTGTTGATATATGTATCTGAGCATTGAGAAAACTGATAATTAAATGTGATTTAATTATCATGAATAGTATGAATTTGATTGATATTTTAAGGAGAGTTATCTTAGATAATTAAATGTGATTTAATTATCAAAGATGTGAACAATGTGAATGTGATTCATGTTATCTGGGCACATGAGAATATAGATCCAAGATGATTAAATGCGATTTAATTATCAAGGATATGAATAATGTGGCTAGCACTATCTAAATTATTCATATATATTATAATGTATTTTATAATTTATTAGAGAGAGCATATTTTGATTTATATTTTTTGATTGATTCTTGATGTGAATTGGTTTCACATTGGATAATTAACTGAAAATGAAAATCACATTTTATTTTGGGTTGTGAATGTGATTCACAATTTTCCAATGGCATGACTGCAATATTTAAAAAATAATTATGTATTATTTTTGTAGAATAATTTACAACAAGTATTGTTGTAAATCTTGGAGATTTTCATAAAATAATGTAATCTCATGGGATACCATGACATTGCACCCTTCTATAATAGGAGGGTGGACAACCAACCAATCCCATTAGGAAAGAGTGACCGTCCACTCTAAATCCCATGGAAGAATATAATCTCCATTCCACGATCTCATGCTTGATTGATTTAATTTTAGGATTAATAAATATTTATTTATCAATATATATTTAATCTAATTAAATTAATTATTGTTGTATTTTTTACAACAAAATCTTGTCCATTGAAAGAAGCACAAATCAATCTCATCCATTGATTTTGTGTAGTCCATGGTTTGTGATCCATGGACTCCCAAAATACTATATAAGAAGAGACACCACTTGCTCTTTTAGCTACAACAACTACAAAATCATATGCTCTCTCTTTTCCTCTCATTCTCCACGTGCCATCTCTCTCATTGTGGTCGTCCACCATGGAGCCCTAGAGAGAGTCGTCATCGTCGAAACTTGCCGTTATGCTACCTGATCGTTCACTCGTGAATCTCCATCTCCTTCAACACGCCTCGCTCGTGAAGAAGACGTCGGATCTCATGTGACAAGATCAGGAGATTCGTCGCTTGCATCATCAACATGGATTGCGAGAAGCATGCGTTTCATCAACGTGCTCGCAAGCGTCTCCTCCGTCGGATCGGACTTGAGATAGGAAGTCTCTTCGTTTAGAGACTCGATCGCAACCACGCTTCAAGAGGTAACCCTAATACTTGTTTGTGGTTTAGATGAAACGATCCGAGAAGTGTTCTTGGATCATGTGGTTTCATCGGATAAAAAAAATTCAAAATTTCGATTCCTCGAGCAACTAGTGCGACTAGTCACTCCCGATCGCATACGATGCGATCCTCACGCTTTCGTGATGCGCTTAAGGATTTTCCTTATCCTTCAGAGGAGAGGGGGACAAGGGTTGTAGGAGGAGGGTGAAGTCCTTGAGGAGGTGAGGAGGGGCGTGCGGGAGGAGGCGAGCGATGGGGAGGGTGGCACAGGTTAAGGAGGAGTGGTTGGTGGAATGGGAGAGGAGCGGGAGGTGGGCTTGGAGGGGAGGCAGTTAGCCTGGAGGGGGGGGGGAGGGCAACGTGCCTGGAGGGAGGGGGTGGCAGGCATGGAGGTGAGGAGGAGGGGCGAGGTCGCGGGCGAAGGGGCAACGGAGGGGTGGTTGCAGGCAGAGGGGCATAGGAGGAAGAAGGGGAGGGGGTCGGCCATGCTAATGGGAGTGGAAGAGAGTTATTTTAATTTTTTTAAAATTTTTTTAGCAAGCCGTTGGATAGACAAGGGTTAGATAAACCCAATAATATGGTTGGGTTAAGGGGAAAACTAACGGAGGGTCATGAGTGTGAGACGAAGTGAATATCCAGGGTTTCTCATGTAATTTGCTATTATGCAAGGTTATGATTGTAATTGCAAAATTACTCAGGATTATGGGTGTAAAAATCCCTTCTTGTTATTTTACTCACCGATTTCCCATCAAAATCCACACGAGACAAAGGAATGAGACTGAGAAGGTTTCCCATTAATATATTAACAGAAACTGATGGATGTGGTGTTACAATAATCTCATTACCAATGAAATGAACAAGAGAATACATCTAACAACCCCTGCTCACGAGTATCATCTGAAGAAACAATGAAAAAAATAGATCTACATTTGATATGTAACCAGAAACCTATAGAAACTGGACATAGTACAATCGAAATGTTCATCCAGTGGCATCAAGTCTGCAGATCCCTCATCCTGTGGAGTCAGCATCGATTCATCATCTGTTTTCTAACAAATCAATCATCTTTCGATTCATCTTCTGAATCTGTAAAAATTCGTTAACAAGAAAAGGGAAGTTATGTTGCAACCAAAAAGTAATAGATGAAAGGTTTGCTGTGTCAGCAAATAATACTCCTGATGATCATATATAATTCAATAGTCATAAGAATGCCATTTTCTGTTCTGAAATAGAGTACAATAGAGCAAAGCTAATGACTGCATACCTGATCTTACATCGTCGCCAACTTGACCTTTATCCCTTATCTGCTTCTCCAGCACCCGCCAGATCAAAACCCACCAATAAATGTGAAGAACCAGCAAGGAGAAGAGAAGAGTGTTGAAGAGATAATAATAAATTGTTCCATCCACCCTGTGCTTCTCTTTATCCAAGTATATTCCAACTTCGTAACTGTCATGAAATCATCAAATTAGCTATAGATTTACGACGCATCATCTCCGGTACAAGAGAAACCATATTCATAACTGATCGATGAACTACGAAGAAAGAAAGGAGATATGGGGTAATTTAAGACAGACAACCAGATAAAACATGATAGGGATAAATACATTCCTTTCTGAAGTAGAGTGGTAAATGTATGATAAATAACATCAATTATATAGTGTATTTAACTCACAAACATAATTTCTCCAATCCCAAAAAATGCAACTTAGTTTTATTGTTCCGCACAGCTTGATAAACACATGCATACGGATTAATGTCTCTATCTAAAAATACAATTGACCACTCACATCTTCAGGATGCAGTCTTTTTCCACACTGCACATGTTACACAAGAACTAAATCTAAACCCATGACTTCACTGCCTTTGGCGTGCCATTATTTAGAACTTAAACAACACATTTATTGCTCAGAAATTTACATCCAGTTTCTATTTTTTCAGACACTGGCAACTTTGATGTTTATTGAAGTCAGAGAATTCTGTATTTAATGAGAATGATGAACATGCAACTGCAATATTCAAGTTAAAGTCGGAAAAAGCTATGTTGTTGAAGGAAAATGATGAAGATGCAGTGCAAATAACCATGGAAGAAGAGTGGACTAAGAACAATTTCATTGGCCAATTGGTTATTGAGGACTTGTTTACCTCTTTTACGAGGACTCGAAAAGAGGTCATGGATTCAAATCCTACTTGGAGAAAGTAAATATGCAATTTCCTATCGAAAGAGTCCGATCGAATATTATTAAAGCAAAAAATAAGCAACATGGTAAGAAAAAAAATTACCTTGTACTTTTTAGAATCCAGAATGGGTAGTATATGAGACGAAGCACAAGCCAAGATATTGCAAAAGCAACAAAAGCCAGATTAGCAAGCCATTGGAAACCAATATATTTGGACATTTTCCCTGTTTCTAGAAATACATCACTTGCGTCGTGAAGAGCTAAAACAACTGAACCAACACGACCGAATCTGCGAGAAAAACAATGAGAACTTAATATGCAAACTCTAGGAACATAAAGGAAGTCCCATAAAGCCAGAAGAACTGATGGAAACTTAACACTAATAAATAAAAAAGTTCAGTATATATGCTGTGTCAGTAGATGAACATTATTAGAAGTTTTAAGAGATTGCAAATAATTCTCAAAATTATTGATATATAAAGTTGCAGAATCTTCAATGGAAAATAGAAAGTCAATTGGTACGACATCAACATGATCTGCAACGGCCGAATTTTAGGATCCAATTACATAAAGATGCTGTAAGACTAAATTGAAAGGAAGAAAAGTGTTAATGGCATGTTCATAGATATAATCAATATGCTTATGTAACAGGTAATTTTTTACAATAACTGAAGCTTCAAGCTCGATCCATTGTCGAGGAAACTGACCATTACTTGTTTGGATTGGGCACAAGGTCATCAAACATGCTTAAGCCCAAGTTCAACTAGCTGACCTCAACTCTTACAAGTTATAACCACACTCGTATAATATAAACCTCCCTTGCTTATATTAATAAAGCCCTGGCAACCAGTCCAGTTAATTGTTTCCAGTAATTTTGGTGACCACACTACCGAGAAAACTTTACTCCTTTCTTGTAGTAGGGTAACTACTTCTCTTAGGTTTCCCTTTCCACAATTAGAAGAGGTTTCCTCTAATACTGTGTAATGAACTAGGACTGAACCTGAACTCCTGTAAAAAAAACCAGTCCTTATCACTTGTTAGTTTTCGATCAATTTTGGACCTCGTGCTGCTGCCAAAAATGCAAAGTCCAAATTCCCAAGCACGATTATAACCGCATTCAACATTTGCAAAATTTCCATGTATTATTATTTTAAGATGCTGTAGGAGATATTATCACTTTATCATGGACAGATTATTCATCTTAGGTAGAGCTTGCTGCTTCAATATTTTCGTGTAGCTGATTATAATTTTTTTGAAATGCCTAGGTAATGTTGGAAGGTGCATAACCCGAATGCATCACATCCTAGATCATGAGCACTCTAACATATTGAACTAATGTGCAAACTCAGAGCTTGGATAAAGCATAATCCACAATGATGGATGTGAAGGGATGAGAAAGCCAATGCAACTTGAGAGGACTGTTTAATCTTCTTTGGTGGACATCATAAGTACAGAAAGTCTTTTTATTGCAGTGAATATCAAGCAGTTGTCTTCAAAGTATACATCACTGATGGAGATGAAAGCATTCATGTTCTAACTTATGAGAGTTTGCGGTCGGCATAACTGTTGCCTGCATCCAGAGCTTCCTAAATGTTCTGTTCATCTTTCGAGGGTTAAAAATTTATCAATATCTTAAATAGAAAGAAACAGATAATTATGAGAAAAAAGTCCTAGTCTAATTATGTTTTGATAAATATTTAATTTCATGGATAAAAACCTTGGCTTTATAACAGCTTACACCATGGTTTAACAGGTTGTACCAGGCATGTGAGGGCATGAACTAAACATTGTTACAACTAAAAAAGCAGAAGGCAATAGAAATTCAATATAAAGATAAAACTACAAACCTAAATATGTAAGACAGTGCGATGAGCGCAAATGTCGCAACATGATGAGACATGGATACCCCAAAATCTGACCGTCTTGTTTCCCAAAATATCAACGCGAAAATCGAATATGAATAGAAGCCACCAGTGTACATGTAAAGCCCTTTCAACTTTAACCTGATAATGAAAGACAACAAACAAAACTCAAGGAAATAAATTAAAATAGCTTTGGTCGTAAGCTCATACTGTAGTGCAAAAAAATCCAAAATTTCCAAAGAAAAGAGAGATTCTCACTTCATTTTTTGGTCAGGCCAAATTTGATCTCCTGGTCCCAACCAGAAGGATTTGGTGTCTCTGAACCATGGTTCATTGTATGTAACAGTTAATGCAATAAACTCTGCTGAGAGATAGTAAACACACTTCCATGCTGATTCCTTAAATTTGCCAATCTTATCTGATTTGCAACCAAATCGTCTTGCCAACCTCTGAAAGCAAAAAATGGAATCTTACTAATATGGCATACAACTTTGAAGTTGATGAAAAGAATTGAAGGAAGAATAAAAATAAAGATATCATTTTATGTGTTACTTAATGGATAGACAGATGAAGAAAAGATTGATTGGAGATTGCAGGAACAAAATCTACTATATACAGGACCCTGTCTAAGACAGATTTTGATACAAAGCCAGATATTTTTCGGAAATTAGGTGTGCAAAGCAATGCTGATAGTTTTTAAAAAAGCAATATCAGTTAAGGTTGTAGAGAGAATCAACCAATCAAACATGGATAGATGATATATGATTTATGTGGAAACCTTCTACAAAAGGGTGAAAACCATGAGAAAGATAACCCAACAGTCTCTCACGGACAGTTAGGTTTTTCTCTCATTATTAGTTGTGCAAAGCAATATCAATAAAGGTTGAAAGAAACAACAAATCAAACATGCATAAATGATACATGATTTACGTGGAAACCTTCTACAAAAGGGTGAAAACCAAGATATATGGGATCATGGTAAGCAGATACACACCCAAGATCCATTTACACACTGCACAACTCAATGCCCCCTCACTCCAAACACATTTGGATATGGATGCCAACCTTGCCTTGTCCGCATTCATCTCGTGTTGCACAGTACGAAAACTGTTAGTAAGCACATTGCCAAAGGTTCTCTAATCTAATGAATAGAAAACACAGTGGTCCTGCATCAATCTTCTCCAGAAAGAAGTGCATTTCGACTTCTACATGCTTGGTGTGGTCATGTTGTACATGGTTTTTAGCAAAATTAATGGTGTCATTGTTGTCACAGTACAATTCTATTACAATGTTGATAGGAATGCCTATATCTTGAAGTATGGTCTTACCCAAAGCATCTACATCCCCAAGTGCCATTGCACGGTACTCTGCTTCAACACTGATCCATCACACAGTGTGCTTCTAGCTTTGCCGAATAATAAGTTCTCCTCTAAGATGAATAGAGTAGCCGGAACCCGACCATCGATCATCCACTGGCCATACCGGGTCTGAATCATTATAGACTTTATGTTTACATGTTTTCCCTTTTGCAAACAACAAAGTTTAAAAAAGCGCGAGGCAGTCCGAGGCGTTTTCTCTGAAATTGAGGCGACGCGTAAGCCTCGAGGCGGTCGAGGCATAAGCCTCAATTTTTTTGGAAAAAAATAAAATTAAAGCAAAATACATTTAAAAATATATAATACTATTACATTTTGCCAAAAACACATTCAAGAATAATTTAAAACTAGTAAAAGATACAATACATAAGCGATGAAGGCATTGAAGTTCAAAAAAACTAATACTAAGCCACTAATATACAGAATATCAAGTTCCAATTCCAACTTCAATGACTCTATGAGTATTAAACTAAAGTCTATACTTAATACTAAAGCACAATAGAAACCATAATCTTTAGTGCGAATAAAAAAATATTAATATGCCTTGAATCCCAATCAATTGTCTTGTCTTGTTTGACGTAGTTGGAGAACTGTGGGCGAGCCTGTGGGGGGGGGGGTCTATGAGGGAGCAGGTGCGCTCCCCCGGCGATTTTTTTTACTAATGATATTATTTGTATTCAGCTACTCACAATAAAATGTAATAATTATTTTACTTCAGTCTTCACGTGTTTATTTTTCAACATTACTTCATATATCATATATGTGATAACTATTCTAAGTTCACAACTTATACAACCAAACAACAACATCAAGTTGCAAACTTGCAACTAATATAAAATTCTATTACAATTCAAACAAATATATGTGTAATAGAACTAGTATGTGTAGATGTATGATAAATTGAATATGATGTATACAAGATCATGTAACTTCGCTTGTTTCAAGCTATCTCTTCTCTTTGCATGGAGCTACATATATAGAAATATGCAAGGTTTAACATGGAAACAAAAATACAAAAATAAAAAATATAATGCTAAGAAAAAAATAGGGTTATGTGTAACAAAAAATGTAAAAAAACCTCATGACTCGAGGCTTATGCCTCTGCCTCGCCTCGAGCGCCTAATGCCTCGAGCGCCTCAGACGAGGCTGAGGCGTACGCCCCTAAGTCTGTACCTGAGGCGTGCGCCTCGGGGCGCTTTAGGCCCGCCTCGCCTTAAGGCGTACGCCTTTGCGCCTCGAGGCGCCGCCTTTTAAAACCATGGCAAACAATAATCCTCTAAAGGAGATTCTTCTTTAAGTTTGTAGAGGATCTTGCAAATGACACCAATGTGAATATCAAAGGGGGTATGTATAAGTTGGCTCACCACATTGACTGCTTAAGTGCTATCAACTTTGTGAGGATAATGTAGATCAATTTCCTGACAGGTATTTCATAATACCCTTGGAAAGCATCACTCAAAGTTCTCCATCTTTTAGGCATAACTTTACGACTGGCTTCAATGGTAATTTGGCAAGGCAATGCAGTAGTTTTCATGTATTTTAGTAATAAAAAACATATTTCATTTGACAAACAATCAAACCCTCCCTCCTTGGATCTAGAAATCTCAATCCCAAGGAGGTATGCGAGTCCTCATAAACCTTTGATTTCAAACTCTGACATGCTTGGCCTTGAGTAGATCAAATTCATTGCTTTTAACCCATGAGACGGAATATAGTTGACATAAATGATCAACAACACCAACTTCTTTAGGTTTCACTTGACGAAGAGTGTGTAACCATGTTCCATTACTGCTACCCTAGGTTTTTCGTGACCACGTGTAGGAGGTCAAATCAAGCCCAAGGTGGTTGTTTACGGATATAAAGGATTTCTCCGGCTGGTAGCACTTCCCCAATCTCTCATATCCATGGGGTATTTGCATATAATTTATGCAGTTAGATTTCCAATGAAAATGCATTTTTCACATTGAGTTAACGGAGATACAATTCAAACATAGCTACGAAGAGGGAACAATTCTGGAACTCATCTTGACGAAAAGCATGAACATCTCCAAGTAATCAATTATAAACTTTTGAGGCCAACCTTTTGCCACAAATTTAGACTTGGATCGGTCTATCTGCCCATCAATATTGTACTTCATGATAGAACACGAATTGAGGTTTTCCACGAAACCACGACTCAACCTAGAGAGAGAGAGAGCTAACCATCAGTATCTACTATTGAATCACATAGAGAAATGCAAAGACAGGTCTCATGATCAACTAGTTAGAAAGCAACAGGGACTTTTGAGTCCTCGTATATAGCTCAGCTCAAGTAGTGGCTGACATTTTGAAGGAGCAGTGGAAGCATATAATCTAGTTGGGAAGGACTAGTCTGTTGAGGGGGTGATTGAGTTGGATTAGTTTTGTGGGGGAGGGGGGGGATCTCCTCTACTTTGATTATGCCTTTGACTAGTTTTCTGACCTGAGGACGTACTCGTCCCTGATCATCTAAGTGTATATCAAAATTGACCGGAACAAAACCATTAGGTTCTCTTCCTTTGCTCAAGGAGATCTCCAAGCAAGCACGCCATTCATCAATCACCACACCAAAAAACTGTAAATTTCAATGACTACAAATATACGAAGAATTTCCACAAAGAATCCAACCCTCGATTAGATTAGGTATGATATCATGTACTAGCCGATAAAAAATACATACAAGACACATGGTTTACATGGAAATATTTTTTTATGAGAAAATCACATGAAAGAAGACACAATGACCTTTCATAACAAAGCAAATGTGCATACAATTTATATGGGGGCAAACCAAGTAGATTCATACCCAAAATCCATTGACCCACTACGTTCCCAACAACAACAACAACAACAAAGCTTTTTCCCACATTAACTAGGTCAGCTTCATGACTTCATTGCTTCCATTCAGATCTATCTTGGATCATTTTAGGGCTTATATCTAAATAACGAAGATCCCTAATGATAGTCTCATTCCAACATTTATTGGGCTTAGTCTCATTCCAACACGCTGGGCCTTCGTCGCCCTCTCTTGGCCAGCTTAACATCCCAAATCAAATCCCACTGCATTCCCAACATGGTTAAACGAAATCGTGATTCATCAAAACATGCTTGAACCTTTTTAGATGCCTCCAAAATTATGTTATGAACTTGGTTTACTGAAAATAACCGATTTAAGGAATAAAACAAGTTTTTGTTTGTGTGGTGTAAAGCCTAATTGCTCACAATCCAACAAACAACTGTCCATACCTAGCTTCTATAATAACCCTATTCTGAGAGCAAATCTCCCTATCTCAAGCATATTTAGCAATTTCTTATCATATCATCTACTTTAACAAACTTGTCAAAGCATGCTTTGGTTAAAAAGAATCCAAGCCACCTAGCCACAGTCCTTACAACCATGTATTGACAGCAAGATCCAAACCTGCAAATAATCACGTTGTCCTGGAGCATATCAAGAAACAGTGATTTGATCTAAAACTCTAAATGTAAATATCCCAAACATAGCTCAAGAAACTATATATTAAAACCGTGACTGTACTTAAACAGGACCCTAAACACCAACTCTACTTACAAGATCCATTACCCAAATCCCCTTTTAAATTTCCAAGAACCCAAACATGTTTCATTCCCTTCTGAACATCTCCCGACCATGGATTGGCAAGATCTTGTGGGCACAAAAAATTCGGGTTTTGATGGTTAGAGGAACTTGACTACGACTTGACAGTTCAGCCGCATAATCTGTTATTTGTTTGAATCAAGCTTGCAAAAGTTGATAGTCGGTACTCGGTCGGCCGGGTAACTGACTAAGGATTAATCGGTAGTCGGACGACTAATCGGATTCGGCCAGACTTTAATCGGCTTTGACTTTTATGATTATTTTAAATATATAGCTCATCTTTATATATTTTTACATTGATTTTTTACATTTTTACATTGTCATGATAAAATAAAAGAAGTAATTGAATTTAAGTAAAACATTAAGCGTATTATAATAAGTTTGCTTGAAAAAAGGCAAAACATAAAAAATATGGTATCTCTAAGCAAAAATTAGCCAGCTAGTGTGCCTAGTCAGAATTAGTCGGTACTCGGTCGGTCATCCCACTGATTAGAATAGTTGGATCTACTAGTAAGGCCAGTCGGACGACTTTTACAACGCTGGTTTGAATAATTGAATGTTCTAATTGGACCGGGTTTTTTTCTGAAGAAATAGTTGGACATTTAGTAGCCAGCCAAATGAAAAAATTTGAGCCAAAGCCACTCTAACCACGGCAAAATTCCACAACCAGAGGAGCCTAGACCACACGATGCACGACTACAAATCGTCCTGTCGCAAGACCAAATCAAACGCAAAAATCCATGCTAAAGTGTTGAGGAAAATGGATGCCCAATCAGCCACCACAAAAGCCAGTGAAGATGTGCAATCTAATAGTAGTCGATCACCACTCACCACCATCGATCACTAAGAAGAAGAATAAATACAACTCAATTGATTGCCTAAAAAGAGCCCCGTCCATTCCCTTCTATTGTCGTTGTGTGTGCTGTGCTCTGCTCAAATCTAATCAAACCCCAAGTCTACCATATTAGTATTCTAGTTTTCCAAAAAAAGAAAAATAATAATCCTAATATTAGGAACCAAGATTAAAATCCAAGCAGACCCCTAAACTCCCAACAAACCCAACACAATTCTAACACCAACAAACGCATTCCGAGATTTCCCACCACCAAAAAAAAGAAAACCAGAAGAAGAACAAGAACAAGAAAAGGTGCGACCTCGAACGCGCACCAGTCCGCCTTACCTCGAACACGATCCGATCGAGCAAGAACCGGACGGTTGGGAAGAACACGAAGAACACAGGCAGCGCCGCCAAGTCCTGGTATCTCGGGTAGGACTCCTCTTCCCAGTCCACCTCCAGAAACCCCATTTCCACCCGGAAAGATCGCACCTTTCTCGATCCGCGCGGCACGAATAGCGGACCAATCTGATGGAATGGCGGCCGCGGGGTGGATTGGAGCCATAAAAATTGGATCTTGATGTGGCCTTCGAGGACATTTCGCTGGCAAATCCGACAAAGAGGAGTGGGAACACGAAAGCGAAGTGGTTCTTTTTATCATTATAATTATTTTCCTTTTCTTCATTTGGAGGTTTCCTCTCCTTTGCCTTTTTGTTGGTCTTTTTGGACTTTGAATGGAGAGAAGATAATATGAGGCAATTGGAATGTTCTTCTCCACATGTATAGGAAATTCAATGTTGAGAGAGGGTCGGCTTTGGTTGACATGGTTTAGAGACCATTATGAACCAAATATGATTAATACATATTTTCTTAATTATTTGTTTATATAACATAATTTCCTTTGTTTTTTTGGGGTTTGTTTAACAATATGATGGAAGAGTAAACACTTCAAAATAAGTTCAAATGGGCCAGATACAAGTATCCTAAGTTTTTTTAAAATTTTAAATACGAATATGAATGTGAGTATTATATGAATGTTCAAAATAATGAATCTTATACTCAAAATACGAATATAAATGCAAAATGGATATCGACAATTTGGATATGAATATTTGATAAATCGTGAAACGAATGTAAAACATGTCTTAGTTTACAAAAATGCTATAAATATTTTAGGTTTACAATAAATTCCAATATATAACAAATACACTGGTTATTTTAATAACGAGACTTGGCATAAAAAGTAAAATTAAAGCAAGCATGTAATTCGTGTTCGTGTTTGTATTCATACTATATTTGTATTGGTATCCTCCAAATTTTAAATAATCAAATGTGTATTCACATTAAAAATGAATATTCATATTTGTATCTTCCAAAATTGAACATTCACATTTATATTCGCACTCATAAAAAAATAAAGGTATTATGTTCGTATGAGCATTCATCAAATATGATAAAATAGCATTCATACTCTCTATTTAATGAATTGAATATAAACGATTGCTGATATATTTGTATATGTTTTCATCCCTACTTCAGAAGCATCAGTTGGACTTCGATTTTAAGAAATCATGAAAAGCTGGATTTTTTTGAACCACCATAGTAAAGTTGCTTATGAAAATCATTCAATTTCTACTTCATTTTCCAAAAGGTAGGGTCATCCCGAAGCATAGTTTTGAATTGCAATTGCCCATGCCCCATTAACTTTAGGAGCCCAACCTTATATGTGGTCTGATTTTTAGTTTAAGAATAAAATAATATCTATCCTAGTGGGCATGTATATAATCAAATTTTTGAAGAAACAACTCACCGCAAAATGAGCCCTCATAGATTCGAATTTTCGATGAACAACTCAATGCTAAAATCAAACATTCAATGAGATTATATAAGGGCTGATTGTTCTTAAACAATAAAATCTTTTGTTTTATGCTTGATGGTAAACATACTCTGGACAATTTGCTCTTATTAACAATTTTTGTAAGAGTTCTTTTTTTTCTTTGGCCTAGGACCTACGAAATGTCAGGAACACTTCCAAAGGTAGAGAAGTGATCATATGCCTTATTTAATTTTCCCAATATAAAGTCTCCTTACTCCATATGGAATACATATCCCTTCTCTAAATGAGTATGATTCTTACCATCCCTCCTTTAAGAATACCATCTATCCATCTTCCACACTTTCTATCTCACACAGACAATTTCTTATCCCAAGTTTCATAGAATAACCAAGTGAAGAAGAAAGAACAACTCCATCTATTTCATTCTTATCCTTAAAACACAAATTCCACAATTAAAAAAGAGATTGAGAAATGAGCCACTATCATTTATTGCTCTCCCAATTCATTCACCATTCCTAATCCCACAACCAAATATCAAGAGCCAATATACCATTACATATGCGGGTGAATAAAAAAGAAAATAACAAGGGTCAATTACTTGTGTCAATAGCTGCACATTTCACCTACTTGTTGCCTTGAAAAAGAAGAGACTTTCACAAAGTGAAAGCTGAAATCCCATAGCCGAGTTAACTAAGAAGCAAAGAACAGAAGATGGACTTGCGAAAAATCGTAAAATTGAAAATATCGAATCATTCTTGTTTTTTAAAAGCAAACCATTAAAAAGAAACAAAAATTACTTGTAGGAGTCATCTCAAGTTTATAGATATTAATGTCATGATAAAAAAAATTACAATCAAATTTTACACAGTAGCATCTCATCATGTGTTGAGACTTTATTAGCAAGGTGCTCTTTCAGAACAACCAGGCAAAAAGGTATCAGGAGAGATTTACTCATTTTTTAGCTTAAGGAACTTCTTAAGGATCCCCATGATCTCGCTCCCTGGGAACCGCCCGAGGCATCCTCTAGCTGCAGCTAACTCATTGAATTCATACACCGAATCTCCGCTGAAGGCGCTCTGCTCCTTGGTCTGCACCTCCTGAACTGGTTCAGCATTGATCAGGTCTTCACCTGCCTTCACTGATGGCAGTTGGAACGGTTCCATGCTAGTTTCCATCAAAACCGACTCGCCTCCAATGGCAGCAACGTAATCTCTGAGCTGGCAGAGCGCAAAAGGGACGGGCTCGAAACTGTGGTCGCCGTATTCCACTGGTGTAGAGTGGTCTCCCGTCACACATATTGAGTAACAGAACTTGCCCGATTTTTCTGCCTGCCAAAGAAGCTTCGCTAGCTGGGCAATGGCTTGGTCTACGGCTTCCAATGCTCGAACTTTCAATAGACTAGCTTTGTCGTGGCCCGCATCATCAATTGCCTATCATAGATTTTATGCGATATTCTCACAGGAAGTGGCAAAAAAAGGCATGATATGTGAATGAAGAATACAAAGCAATAATGAGATTGATATTTGATAATTACATCAATGGAGTGCACTATAAGCCCATGAGTTAATAGAGGACCTTCTACATGGATGTTTTGTTGTTTAAGGAGATAATGGAAGACAATGATAAACTTTATATTAAATAATATTTAGAAACACAAATATCCCGGTTCATCTGTTAAATAGAGAAGCCAAAGACCTGGTCTGCCAGAGATTTCGAGCCGGAAGGGGGTTGTCATTTCATTTTGAAGAATTTTTAGTCCGGCTCATCTGCATAAAGAACTTTTGCTGCGTACTTGTGGTATTATTTTAGAGTAAATTACAACAAAGCCCCTGAACTATACACTTGATTTCAATGTCATACTTGAACTTTAAAAAGTAACAATGTGGTATCCAAACTTTCAAATTTGTCTCAATGTAGTCCCTGGCTATTACGAAATAATCAACTAAATTTCTATGGACAAGGACTACATTAAGACAAATTTGAAAGTTTGGGAACCGCATTGTTACCTTTTAATGTTCATGTATGAAATTGAAATCAGGTGTATAGTTCGGGGATTTTTTTGTAGTTTACTCTTTATTTTATAGCAGTCTGAAATTTTTCATCGATACTGTCGATCCACAAAGATGGAATTTTTAGATAAATTGGAAGGTCACCATTCCGGTTAAAAATGAATCCTTAGAACAGAAAAATCTAACCATGATCAGGGGAGGAAGACTTCTTCTCCACTATGATTTTGGATGCATTTTTTAATTTCCTTTTTTTTGTTTTAGTACAGATTTTCCCACCTTTTGAGTGGCATTCCCTAGTCTGCAATAGCTTGGAGTTTCCAATAAACAGCGTGTTAGGAAAAACAGTTTGATATAAAACATGTTCCACAAACTGGTTCTAATTTCTATCAGATCTATATCTATAAGCCAGTGAAAATCTGCACCTATATTGACAATAAACACATGATGTCGGGGATGCTGAACGAAATTGTAATGCCATGAACATTACCTTGATATGGAGAAAACCGAAATCATATCCCTCAGGTCGGCCTGGTTTATATTCATCCTCTCCTGGCACAAAAACACGTGGACAGGGCTGGATTGGGGCAGAAAGAGCTCCTGCTATGGCAATGGCTTTGTTTGTTAGGAGAGTTCTATAGTCCCCGGTTGCACCGGGAGCTTCAAGAATATCAATGCCTAGTGACAGACCCAGCCCAGCAATGATCTTGGTTGGAGCTACCATGCAAGGCTTCAAGCCATGACTTTCCACAAATGTAGGAACCTGAGAACTAATATCAAAGTTTAATTTGTACATATATAAAAAAGTAATTATTATAAAAAAGTACAATGTTACACGACAGGTGACTGAAATCCATGCATTCTTCAACCCATCACAATACTTCATAGAAAGCTGTCTAAATAAATTGAGATGAGCACCAATGCTAAGTGCTTGTCCTTTTTAGTTCTAAAAAACTTTGAATAATAATAGATGTACAGTAAATTGGATTATCAAATTCTCGCGATTACCCAAGGTCTAAAGCTGCCTTGCAGAAGAGAGAGTACCACTCCTATATGTGTTCAGGACCAATGAAACATTGAAGAAGCCAGGGAGAGCGTAAAACGCCCAGTGGAACATGACCACTGATTATTTTGTCTGGCTTAAGCTATATTAGCATTCTAGGTCACTCGTATTTATTTTATTCTCACTCAAGCAAAAGATGATTTTGCTACTATACTTAGAATTATTTCTCTGGGAATTATGCCTCCAATATATTTCTGAATTCCCAAGTCTCATTATGATGCTTCAAAACACGCAAATTTATATGCCACATCTTTGGAACATTCCCTTAAATGGCAAATAAAACTTCCTAGGGAGTCATGTATAAAGAAGGATATTGCTTCTACCATTCATATTTATAGTGGGAGAAGGCTTAGTACATTTTATTGCTTCTACCACTCATATTTATAAAGTGTCCCCTTCATTTCAGTACTTACAAACTTTGAATTAATCTAACACTTTCCTCAGTCTGATGAACTTAGAAACTTTGAATTAATCTTTACACTTTTCTCAGTGTGGTTTATGTGTTTTATCTTATGCAAAATGGAGAAAAGAAAGTACCTCTGTTAAACATGCAATACATATTTAGATGTCTGAAACTAACCTCTATCCGGATCCCGCATCCCCGCAGTAGGACAACATTTGCAATGGTTTTTCCTTCTAATAGGCGCTTTGCATTCACAGAATGAGATACCAAAATTCGTGATATTTCTTGTGAAAGTTCATTCACAACTGCTGCAGTATTTCTGGCCTCCTCACTATCATCCAAAGGTTTTGCTTTTAGAAGCAAGCGATTATCTTTTAAAGGGTCAGTGCCAGATATATTGCCGCTCAATTTCGGTCCTTTGACAACAACACCACATCTGTGCTCAGTTGCATATCTGTAAAAATGAAAACAATAACATTCAATAATGCAATCAATGAGAGGGCCAGTCCAGCATTGGCTCGACTCAGTAGCAGTGGTGGGGCACAAATGTACACAGGCCAAACAACTTTATAAGGTGTCTCAAACTATTAATATTTCAATTCTAGAGGCATATGGTTTGCACCTTCAGCCAACTCAAGGACATGACACTAAACTAAAATATAACAATTTAATTCTGTAGATGTTAGAGTTAGCAATAGCCACTTCATTTTAAGGTTATAGTAATATTGACATTGACATTGACATGATAAGTGATATTTCTACAACATAGTCGCATTTTTTCATCTGTGCATGCACTGAAATTGTTTAATGAGGGCGTTCATTGGACCAAATCAGCAACAAAGCTAGGAAATAAGCAGTTAAATGCCTGACAAATTTAGGATGCATCTAAAAAGCTTCAGGATGCCTTAAAGGACTTATAACTTCGATCCTTTAGTAAACTAGACTAGCATTTTTTAAATATGTAGACTAAAATTTGAACAATTATACCTTATATAAAACTATTCCAAAGCCTAAATAATTAACCTTCGATCAATTAAATGAATCTGGTAGAGGTCTATCCTTGAGACAATCCGTGTGCATAAGCTCCCACGTCAGCAATCACCGCTCATTGATCTTTTTAATAATATATGAATAGTCTATGAAGTCACACATCTCCGTGTTGTAAGTTTGCTGACAGTGTCAATCTATCTTTGATATCTGATCACAAATCTTGTGGAGTAGAAAAAGCATGCAGTGCCTTCATCCACATTGTATGCGCTTATAAAAACTCTACCTGACTCGCACTTCGTATTCTGGAAAAGATGGAAGCTTCAGCCCATCTAATGCTGCACAGAGAATCGGCCCTTCCTCCTCAAAATGCCTGTCAGCACGTCTGCTGGTCACAATACCCGTAGTTTCATCCAAGGTGGCAAAGTTCGACTGAAGAACAGTGATTGAATTAAACAAAAATTCCTGATGTTCAGAATTCAATGCAAACAAAATCAAGCAGACAACACTCACACTAGAACAACACTCACACTAGAAGAGAAAGTCACGATCATAAGTACTTAGATGGTCATGCAGTGTCTACCAAAAACCAAGTCAATGACAAAGCAGTGGAATTTCTCACATGATATTATATTTTGGATTCTAAATAAAAGAGACATCCTGTGATGTGTTTTATGGCACAAGCTTTTTCTACAATACAAGAATGTGCTTCCAATACATTTATGTTTCTTGAGCTCTCCAAATTTCAAGTTAAGTTAAACTTGGGAAGCATCGAAGTATCTTACCTCCTATCATCACAACAAAAAGGGTATTTTTTAAGGGGATATTTACACCCATAACCCTGAGTAATTTTGTAATTACCCCAAGAGCCCTTGATAATGTCAAATTACACCTAAGACATTGAGTAGTGCTTAACTCTTACACCCATAACCCCATCCATCCAACTTTTCGTTAACTATTTCGGTATCCGTCAAGTATTTTATATTTTGTACCATTTAATTTCCCATTATTTACAAGTGAGACCAATATCCCCTTCCTCCTCCTCCCCTTCCTCCTCCCACCGACCACCTTCTCCTCCAAAACCAAGCCATCGAAGTCCCTCCACTACCCCATTTGCAAGCCCTCCTCGAAGCCCTCTTGCCTGCAAGCCGTCGGTCGAAGCCTCCCCTCCCAGCCAACAAGCTCCCATCAAACTCCTGCCTCTGCCTGCAAGCCCCAAGTCGGAGCCCCCGCCTGCAAGCTCCAGGTTGGAAGCACTCCCCTGCCCATGCGCCTCCGCCCGCAAGCCCTAAGTCAGAGCCTCCCTTGTCCCTCCCAGTCGGCAAGCCCCCGCCTCTTCATGCAAGTCCCGAATCGGAAACCCCACCCCCAACCTCGCAAGAAACACCCCCACCGCCGCCGCAGGCTCCAAGACCCGCGAGCCCCAGGTCGGAGCACCCCTCCCACCCCCACCCAGTGGAAGGCCTACCCCCGTCGCCGCCCGCTGTCCTCCATCATTGTGAAAGACCCCATCGCCTGCCTACAAGCTCCATGATCGAACCCACCTCCTCCTCTCCTTCCTTTCTTTTTCCTTTTTTTTGATTAATCTCAGTCGTTTGATCACATATTGGTTAGATTAACTCAACCATCTGGTTGAGTTAATGAACTAAACTAACGAAGGGTTATAGGTGTAAAACGGAGCGGTTATTCAGGGTCTTGAGTGTAATTCGTGATTATTGAGGGTTCCTGGGGTAATTACAAAATTACCCAGGGTTATGGGTGTAAATATCCTTTTCTTAGAATATTCTCTCTTTTTTTAGGAGACTTTGGAGATATATGTGCATAAAACACACACAAAGAAAGATAAAGAATTTCCTTACTATAATATAAGGAAAACTTGTTGAGTGTGATGCTCTTCCAAAATCATGTTTTGCAATGGGTTATATAGCATAAACGCCCAACAGAATCACCTAAATCTTATGTGGTAGAACAGTAAATCGGCTATATAAATCCTTTGAAGGCATTCCATCTTGTCGATGGTTAAAACTATAGATTAATTAAACTTCACAGTGAAACTTTAACGCATAAAAACTTCTAAATCCACATACTTCTACATCATAATCAAAAGATAAAGGGAAGAACTCAATAAAATGGTCTAATTGATAAAGGGAAGAGGAGGGGGGTGTGTGTGTATTTCAAGTCAATTCATTACAAAGTTCAAATTCATAATGGTTTTCATACCTATGTTCAAGTTTGATTCTTTAGTAATACTAAACGTGCGAGTTCGATTTATATCCATTTAAACTCAATGCTATTTGAACCAATAACTTCTTCAGTAGAAGATTTCTAATTATTTTATCATAGAATATTTTCTTTCATTGAGATTATTATCACACATAAGCATCAAATATGTCTTGGGTGCATATCTTTACAATGAACACTCTTTTTCCTTCCCAAAATAACTTCACATATGTCACACTTCCAAATAAAATTGATGCAACATAAATGCATTTGTTATAGATTGAAATTTTATCAAGAACATCTTTTCACTTGTATAAACATGTTACAGAAACTCAAATAGTTATCAAACAGAGATACCATTTGTTCATGTTAGGTTCACTTAGTTGTGGAACTTGAATGTGCAATTCATGCTTAGATTTTTTTCATAATAAACAATCTCAAGTTGAACTATTGACAAATTGATACAAAGATGTTCTATTCGATTAGCATCCCTGGAGTCTACTTACAAGTGTTCAGAAAATTAAAGAAATTCGTAGCAGGTTCTTAGCAGCATCAAAGAACAGCCCATTATATTTCAAACACAAAACACATGCCAAGATCCAGACAAAATCTATATCATCAATAATAAACATCAGTCAGTACCTTAAATGCGATATCACCGGGAGACATGGCCAATCCAGCACCCATGGACTCAAATGCACCACGACCACGGTAGTACACTCTTGGATCATAACCCAGTAGAGACAAGTGCGCGGTATCGCTCCCACAAGCCAAGCCTGCCTCAACTGGATCCATGAGACCATTAACTCCAGCAGAGGCAATTGCATCAAGATTAGGTAAGTCGGCCACCTGCAGAGGGGTCCTGTACTGGAATCTTGGTATAGAAACATCCCCTAAACCATCAATTAGCACAAAGGCAACCCTCCTCTTAGGATTCTCAAAGGAACCCATGAAGCACTTTTCACTGTTTCAGCCAAAATTCAAAAAGTCGGTACATGATGGCCAAGTTTCAGAAAGTTGGTATGAGGTATTTGAGTTCGTCCAAAATGTACAAACCAGTTATGACAGGTAATTTCGTATTTTCAATTTAGGAAAAACAAATAATCAATTATAAATGCATTAAAAGAAGGTATTATTAATGTTAGACAGCATATGGTTTACTTACAACCAAGATGAACAAGTACACACTCATGTGCATAGATGAAAACATATCAACAGCAACAAATTAAGAAAAAAGTTAACCGCAACGAGATGAGCCAATGCCATGACAAAAATACCATAAAAATGACATCAAATCAAGAAGAAAGAAAGCGTGTGTGGTATCTAGGAGTTCAAAAGAACCGAACATGAGAGAAGAACCTACCTAGAGTCAGTTTTGATTCATTTAATGAGCATGCAAGTTCAGGTTCGGTTCGACTTGGTAAACTGAGAATCTTGTTCTTATTCGGTTCAATTTGGTAGAACTCACAAGCATTCGACTCGATTCATTAGGGATTCTTTAATGTACGATTGATTGAACAATACCCTTTCATTGTCATTTAAACTCTTTCATATAAGGTTAGATTCCACACACACGCATGCACATATGATATATGGAAATTAATAGATTCTACACACACGCACATATGATATATAGAAGTTAACCCCTTCATTTTAAAAGTTCACATTGACATATGTATTCGTGTCCACTGAAATAAAATAATTTCACCGCAAAACATGAATTAATTTCATCACAAAAGGGCTAAATGGTCTGAACAGGACAAAATCCAAAAAATGACAAGCTAGTTTGTTCTTGTAAAACATATAAAATTTGCATTCGATGCTCAGTTTGCAAAAGAAGCTAACAGAGATGCAGATAGACTTATCACCGCCTACTCGGGGAAGTTTGCAACCCAACCATGTTGTTGCTGAGGGCCAAAAAGATAACAATACATGACCGAATGGACTAGTAGATTTTGTTCTGCAACGTACTGTACTACATTGTACTATCACTTCTATGAACGATTGCTCTATCATTATTTCGAAATCATTCTCCCAATTGGAACATGCATGCAATTCATATCCTGCTCCTGCAGGTGCATGTTTCCCAAGCACCAAGCTATATTGTAGCATTAACAGAGAAGTGCTAATCAGCTTCCCGAAGTGGCATGGGATCTATTCAATTAGAAATAGTAGAAAAACTAAATAAATGAACTCCATAGCGCCATCGAGCTCTGCAAAAGACGATTGGTTTCGGCCGATCCCATACGTACGAACGGATGGAGAGAATCAAAGCGTGAAGGTGGGAAAAACTCACAAAACGGTGGCGTCGGCGGTGGCTGGGTTCGTTGCGGCGTCGGCGGGGGACTAGGAGATGGTAGACGGGGCGTTAACGGATAGAGGAAGGGAAGGCGAAGTCGAGAGGAGGCAGCGGCGGAGTTGGTGTTGGGATGGTGGCGCGGTGGCGATGAGATTGGCGGCGAGGAGGTGGTAACCGTGGGGAGGGGCGTGGAGGTGGGTTGGGAGGTGGTGGGGCGTTTGGACCGGGCCCGGTTCGCGTCCGGATCACGCGCATTTGGGTCTCGAATCCGATTCGAGATCAAAGTAGATGTGGCTCGAGCTCGAGTCGGGTAGCGACCCCGTTTTACAAGAAAGTGGTTCAGTATTAACTTACAAGGAGGTCCTCAAATTTATTGGCCGGTAACAATGTGATCCCAAACTTTTCGTGATTTGAATCACAAACTTTATTTACAGTAATAATGTAGTACTCATCCTTTTTTCACCGTTACGTCAGATTAAACAACATTTCAAATTTATCTAAACGGACGAAAATGTCCTTTGTACTTTCCCATTTTCCCGAAACCCTTCCTCCCCCCAACGGATCCCTCCTTCTAAAACAACAGCTTAACCTTCCTCTCCCAACGGATCCCTCCTTATGAAACAAGCAGCTTATCTCCTCCATAGCGACTAGGAGAAACGAACCAACCAACCAAGATTAACCGGTGATGAAAGCATGGATGGACACAGGGCGGAGATGATGGCGGTTGACTCAGGTCCGATGAAGAGAGCTCGGAGATGGCAGTCAGTGGCTGATATTCGAGACAAAGGGGGTTGATTACCTCTTCGGTATATGCTCAAGAATACCTGCAAACCAAAACCTCTGTCTCGATTTGATCCAAATTGGACTCCAATTACTCATCGAATCAAAATAATCACTACAAAACAATTGTATCTTTCGTTTCTGCACATAAGTAGAATCACCAATTACTCTACAAGATTCTTTCATGTATGCATCATAATAGATTCCGAACAACAAATCCATGCTTCTCAAACTACATACCGGATGTTCTCAGTGTGGTTGAACAGATCTATCAACAGAAAAATTAAACAACAAAACCCGAATGTTGAAACCAAAGTTCTGCAAGAACCAGACACTACAAATTAAGATCGTTAGATAGAATTATGTACGGATCTATCACTTTGTTGTTATATAACATGTAGAACTTCACTAAGAACCTATATAATTCAAAGAAGCAGAAGGTGAGAGGGGTTACCTAGAACAATGATTGCTATAGAAAAGGGTTAGACTCACCTGGATTTCGAAGCTCGAAGCTTCACGGATCTTTGCTACAACGACGGGGTGACGCCACCGAAGGCTAAGCAGCTCCGAGGATCTGCGACGAGGACGAACCTTCGTTCACGCCCTTGCCTCACCTTCTTCGTACGCTCAACCAGTTTTGGTCACCATCGGGTGAGGTCGGGGGATTGGGTAAGTACAAAGGGCATGTTTGTCCATTTAGGTAAATTCATAACGCTTGTTAATTCGATTTAATTGTGAAAAAGATGATGGATACTACGTTGTTACTATATATAAAGTTTGGGACTCAAATCGTTACAACCAGAAGTTTGGGGTCCATATATATATACCGGCCAACAAATTTGAGGACCTCCTTGTAATTTATTCAAAGAAGAAAGAAAAGAGATTTACGACTTGGCCCCTTCTTCCTCTTGTTAGCATAGCTGATGCTCGAGAATCGAAGGGGGCATGCATCTTTGGGGCGCAGTGCCTGTTCGACGATGGGGAGACTCCGGTGGAAGCGGCTGCACTGGGAGGAACCCCGCCGAAGATGACTCATCCGTCGATGGCACAGCCCCTCCCTCGCGAATCTGAGGAGGCTCCTGCGCCTCCGGATCCCAGCCAAGTAAGAGCTAGCCATTGCCATTGGCCATTGCATGTGACAGGTCCATCCTACCCGTGGCGATGCGGTCCCTCATGGAGGGGCGCATACTTGGGTTTTCCGAGTTCAACATAGTGCTCATACCTGGAGATCGATCTTCAGGATGGAAATCATAGGTAGAAAACCTAAGGGCCTGACGTGGAGGCGAGCGGGGGCGAGGAGGAAGACGTGTCTCCTCCTCCATTTGCGGTGGAGGCCTGAATATGGGAGAGAGTATGGAAGTCGGGTAGACGGGCTGGGCCGGAGAATGGGTGGCTGGAAGCGGTGTCGGAGGAGGAGCATGGATGCGGCGGAGGGGGTCAGAGGATTTTAGGACGTTGGCTGACGGACCTATACCGATGGGCATACTGGTATTACGGTATTTTTATTCGTTTTTTTAAACGAATACGGATGTGGATACGAATATTGACGGATATTCAAACGATCTTACCGTATCCTTAAAAAATAGATACGAATGTAAAATGGATATTGATTACATAGATTAATGTTAGAAATACTTTAAAATGGATATTGATTACATACGATTAATGCTAGAAATACTTTATAGAATCGACATAAATATATGTGAATTGGATGTAAAATACATATATAAATATACTAAATGTCTTTGTATCATAAAAATTATACAAATATTATAAAAGAAGGTATAGAATTATTTTATATAAGGTTAAAAATAAATGAATGACTATATTTATATATGAAAACGGATATACATATACGGATACAGATTTTTGCGGATATCAAGATGATATCCATGTCCGTATCCATTTTTAAAACGGATATGGATACAGATGTCAAAATCTATGTAAAACGGATATGTTGACAGATCGGATACGGATATATCCATAACCGTTTGCATCCCTAGAGAAGAGGATGTTGATGGACCCCGATGACCCTATCTATTCAATCTAATGACACTCATGTCCCAAAACATGGCGCCCGTTTATGACGTAGATGGACGAAAACTAACCAGAGGCTGAGGGGCACAAGTAAAGATGCAAAAAGACGGATATGGATACCGATGTTATCATATTCTTATTTGTTTTTAAATACAAGTACAGATGGGGATAGAGATTCACGGATATAAATACTATGATATCGCATTTCTAAAAAAACAAACATGAATGTAAACCGGATACTAATCATATATGAATAATATTAGAAATACTCTATAGATTAGCTTAAGTATACATGTATTGGATGGAGTTTACATGCCCTAAATATGCTTATATCATAATATTTATACCAAACATGGTAAAAGATGGTATAAAATTATATTATATATAGTTAAAAAAATCAACAACAATATTTATATATGAAAACGGATATACATCTACGGATAAGGATGTTTGCGGATATCAAAATGATATATACATATACATGTATCCATTTCAAAACGAATACGAATGTCAAAATCTATAAAACGGATACGGTAGCGGACATGATTGCAGATATATCCTTATATATCAATTTGCATACACATACACAAATGATAGAACGACAAGAAGCTAGGAGCACAACTAATATTCCAAAAAATGGAGGGGCATAACTGATATTATAATATCTAAAACAGACACAAGTGATAAATTCTCAAAATAAAAATGATCATTTATGTAAAATTTCATGAAGTTTTACCTTGATAACATATTGATCCATACTATTTCAAAGTTGTTTAGGTTTGGTTGCTACTTTACCTTGATAACATAATATTTCTTAACTACCTTCTAGTAAAAAGGTTAACATCCAAAATATATTGAAATCATAAAAATAATTATAATGCATAAATAATACGACATTACATTAATTATTCCAACTCTTCAACCATCCAAACTTCTACTATTCACGGAAGGGTTATCCATCAGACAACCTTTTGACAATAGGTTACCCCACCCTAGTTGAGTGTTGCATTAATTTACAAGCTTTTTCCACAAATACAAGTATGCACTTCATTATATTTATGCTCATGCACCACATTATTATCCTAATATAGAGTTAAGTTAAACCTAGGAAGCATCGAAAAATATTTTCTCAACTGATGCATCAAAAATCAAAGCTTGTGTTCATAGGGCTTCTTGTATGTATTTGCAAACTCTCGTGCTAAATGATCGATATCACTCAATATATGGCATTGAATGAATAGTTTATAGTTGTACTCATTCGGATGATATGTGATTTCTTAATATTAATATAATTAAAACTTTATCATTGTTACCATATTTTCAGTACTTTCTTTAAAATCCGATACATGACATGAACGAAAAATCATGTATCTTTTATTAAACTTAATCCAATTAGTAATGCATATGAAACCCGCAAAAATATTTCAATTAGATTCCATTAGTTGGCTAAGATTAATTTATCTGATCCTGTCAAATGAGATATGAAGCAAAAGTGTCAAAATCCGAGATTTCTCTCCTGAGGCCAAGATGACTCTCCCATCGGTCTCCTTCACCTTAGATCATTTGTGTTGACTTGTAGACAATCAAGATGTGACAACTTTCATATATAAAGAAGCAATTGCTTACTATTGCTATGGGGAAATCATGTAACGATGACTATACAACAAAGCCTTTTCACACAATTAAGTATGATCAATTACATGGATTTTCTACTTCCATTCAGATCTATTTTATTTTATTCTCATGCTTAAATTCAAATAAATAAAATCTTTTCGGATAGTCTCATTTCAACACTTTTTGGACCTTCCTCACCCTCTCTTAACCAGCTCAACATCGCAAATCTCGTATCTTCTAAATGGTGAATCAACCGACCTCCTTTGCAAATGATCAAACCATCTTAAGCGATTTTCTCTCATTATATGAGCTAGACCAATTTTCCTTCTGATTGCATCATTCATAATCCAATCTTTTTTTATATGATCACACATCCACTTTAGCATTTTCATTCCTTCTACTATCATTCTCTGCACATGTTTATAGTTTGCATGCCAATATTTTGATCCATAGATCATAGACGACTGCATTGTAATACTTTCCTAAGGATTTTTTATCACAAAGAATAGTAGAAGCCCTCTCCACTTTAGCCATTGATAAACCCGAAAGTCGAGCGGTCGTGTATTCCACACAAGGCGGGAACACAGTCGATGTGTTGACCACTCAAGATCCGGATTTAATCAACAATTAACCCACAATCAAATCAAACAATGACAAGCAAAAGTGGAGTTAAAATTTATTATTAACTCTACATAAAAGATGTATAGATGTAAGTATGTAGAGGTCGAACTCAGGGAGCACACATGATAGATCAAGCAAGAATGCAAAGAGTGTGATGTGATTAAATGCCTACAAATATGCAAAATTTTATGGGTTTTTAATTTTATATTTTTTATTTGATTTTTGGATTTTATATTTTTGTATTTTGATTTTTAAATTTACTGATTTTGTATTTTCTTTTTATGTTTTATATTTTTATATTTTCTTTTTCTAGAATAGAATATATATACAATATAAGGAAGAGAGGGATGAGGTATTTATAAAAATGAGAAAAAATGCTCAAAAATCAGGAAATAAATTGTTTTTGATCTTTTTATAATTTTTATAATGTTTTTGTGATTTTTAGAGATTTTTCTGAATGTTTTTGGTATTTTTAAAAGTTGAAATACAAGAAAATAGTGAACTAAGCTACTGACCAAAATTAAAATGAGGATGAAAATTATCAAATAGATCCAAAATTCCATAAATTAATTTTAAGATAAAGGCAAAGGCAATAAACTGAGGAAACTACAGAAACTGAGTTTGTATTTTTAGGATTTTTCTAGGATTTTTTAGATTTTTATGAAGTTTTTAGGGGTTTTCTAATTTTTAGGATTTTTGTTTTGAAATTTTTAATGATTTTTGGACTGACATTAAAAGATGATAAAACACACAAAATATAATTTTTTTGGAATTTTTCAAAACATTTTTATAATTTTTATGGATTTTCTAATGCAAACAGTGCTGAAAATGCATGTTTTTTATTTTAAATAAATATGAAAATGCAATAAAAATGCAATACAAAAATATGGCGTGAATGAGCAATATAACATGAGCTTAAACTAATTTTTTGGTGATTTTTAGCAATTTATAGATGCATGAGATAAATAGATACAATATCAAGAAACTACACTACTAGTAAGGGCATACGTGCAAATAAGCAAACATTCAGGGGCTAAAGTGTAATTTTCACGCAAAATAGATAACTAGTAAATTACTTTCCAAGGCCAAATACAAATATTCAAAGCCGCAAGGGCACACCTGCAAAATACCCACCCCCGCACGTGACTAGTACACGCTTGGGAAGGACCTAAGTGCAAAATACAAAACTCCCAGGGGCTGCTATGCAATTTACCCAAAAAATATTGCACTTAATGTCAAAAATCCTAGACTGAAATGGAATAAGCAAACTCGTAAGGGGGTCCTCGCAAAATACCCCACGTCTCACGTGAACTGGTCACGTGAGGTGACGTGGCCTGGACTTGAACGCAATCTCCCTAAAGGTCCGGGGGCAACATGCAAATATTACAAAAGTTTTAACACTACATACGAAAGTTTATGGGCTAAATAGATATTACAAAACGTGCGGGGGATAATATGCAAAATACCCACGCTAGCGCGACGGACGACCCGGATGCTTTCACTTAAACACGTGTCGACTCCTCCTCGCGCGATGACGCTTCGGCCGCCGACGGTTGAGATTAGACGAGGCTATGATGATCGGACGGCTGGGGGAGATTTGATCCGACGGCGATGGAGAGACCTGGAGATGGGGCTCAATCGAACGGTCGTGAACCCCCTGCAAGAACAGGGAAGAACACGACCTCCGGCGAACTTTGATCGACGCTAGGGCGCTGCTCCGGCCACTTCCTTCGTCGCGGGAGGTCTCCTTCGACTCTTGGAAGGGTCCTTAGCCCACCAACGGAGCCAAAATGGCTCGAAGAGCGCTGGTGCTCCGTGGCGAAACCCAAGAAGATGATGGGGTCCAGGTACCTCGAGTTCTTCAAAATCGACCCTCCAAGGGGCCCTTTTAGCTCCTGCAACTTGCAAAAATGGATGAGGGAGGCGAGGGCAAAATGCCTCGACCTTCAGTGGGCACGAACGAGGGATGAACGATGATATGAAGGCTCGTCAGAGCTTGCTCCGGCGAGGGGGGTCGATTGTGCGAATCGAGCGATGGGAATCGATGATGAAGATGACTACTTGATCCTACGACTATGGTGAATAAAATGGGATAAGAAACATAGAGAAATAAGCACCTCGAAGGTCTGAACCTGAGGTTGTAAATACCTCGACTACAGGGAGGTCGGAGGTGGATGGAACTCGCCCAATCCGCGTCGAATCTCCGCCCTGGATGGCTCAAACTGGAGTTGTCACCTCTAGCAAGCGATGGCGCAAGGAAAGTGGAGGAGATGGGACAAAAATGGGGTTCGAAATTCAAATGGAAGTCGGGGGTTACATTTTATGGGGTTGACGAGTGGGCTCAAAGGTCAAGGCGTATCGAGCGCCACAATGATCCAAAGCCCGAGAGAATCATTGGGCGGGTATGCCCAATCTACAAGGAGCAAATGTCGTGAAGAGTGCAACATGAAATAATGCAAGACGTGACCTGGAAAATTCGACAAAAATGGGTGAAAACCAAGGTCTGACAGAGGCACAGGAGAAGGGTCAGACTGTTGACCTCGGTCAACGATCCAAGCCCCCTGGTTGGTCCACGTGGACCAACCAGGAAAAACCCATGGAAAAAAGATTTAAAAAATAATTTAAAAATAGTAAATGATTTATTTAATTTTTGGTTATATAATAATAAGTGTTTATTATTTTATAAGGTATTTTATTATGATTTTTAATTATTTTTATGAGGTATAATTTTACAAACTACTCTTTTAGGCTATATAGGTATATATATATCTATATATTTTATTACTATATTTTTATTTTGTATATTTAATTTATTTATTTTTGTTTATTATTTTATATATTTATAAAGTATTTTTATACACTTAAATATATTTTTATTTTTTTTTCTGATATGTTTTGTACACTTAATAAAATAGGAGTATGAATTACATAGGTATATATATTGGTATTATACCTAGGTGTAGTATAGACAAGTATTTTATTTTTGTGTTTTATGTATGTTTTATTCATGATATACTTATGTATTATAAATAATATTTACAAGGTTATAAAACTACAAAAATAATGAATAAATAATAACATGAATATGTTAATCTGTACAAGTATACAATTAGGGGTCCAAAACTCAACTTTCAAACTGTAACTCTGAAAAATACGAAACCACTGCCATTAAATAGCTTATTTTAAACTATATACAATTAAAGGTGAATTTGGTATATTTCAGGTTTTTATTTGCAAGATACAGGTCTGGGAAGTTGGAGTTTTGGAATCTTATTCAGATCATAACTTTTTTTCTGTACATTATTTTTGTATGAAATCAATTTAATATGTTTCTTTATTTAATTATCTACAACTTTCATGTACAAAGTTTCTTTGTTTGAAGTATAAAAAGTGGAACCAAAAATAGGTCCCAAAATGAACAAAGAATGAATTAAATAAAAGGTATTTTTATTGTATTTTGGCCCTTATCTCCCCCTACTTTATTCCTTGTCGACCTATTCATCGAGATGTCTAGGTCTTGGGGTTTCGGGTCATAAAATATTTACAATATTTTATTCTTTTTCTTTTCTTTTATTTATTCTACAATTTTGGCTTTAATTACAGTATTTTATACACTATTTACAGGCACATGCATGAATGCTAAGATGCGAGAATTAAGGGTATTTATACGCATTTGCCAGGGTTTTTGATGCCAAAATGATAGAATAAAGATGATGAAATGTGGCTTCGTCATCCCCCTATACTTTACCTTTGCTAGTCCCTAGCAAACACTTATGCAATAAGTGCAGAAGAAAAAATAAAGAAAAGGAAAAGAAGAAAATTGGATTTAGTTTAATTATCAAAGTTGTCTTCACAAAATCAAAGTTTGGAGCTTAAGTTGGACCTTTGGAATTTTAGTGCGGGCAGCACCTTAATGAGAACCGGATTTGAAATCCAACAGCCTTCGAGAATTCCAAAACTCTGCTCAAGTCTCCTCAATAGCCAGGTCAAAAATACTTCAACTCATACGCAAACCCTTATGACTATGAATCTGACTCGTACAGTGTAAGTGATGGTGGCTCTCCCCAACTGAAATGACAAAGAGATTGATTTCTCCAATATGACAACCTAATGATTCCCAAATCCAACAACTCATTCCTCAAGGAGCAAGATATTCCCTTCTAGGTTCAAGTGGCAACCAACCCAAGAGGAGGGGGTGACGAGAAGAATGGACGGTAGCCAGTGTAGCTACCTATCCTAGGATGCAAGACCAGTGTAGTCAAGTCATCCAGCTGTAGTCTCACATGATTTGACTTTGAAGCTCAAGCTTTGCTTATTTGACTTTACACATATGTACACTCTGGCAGACATTTTTATTTTTGTACAGGCCTGTCCACTTTTTTGGAGTTTTTGCTTTTTGCATTTTTTTGAATACTATATACAACAACATTTACATAGAGAGTTTTTCCTCTTGAGCCAGTAGACTATCCCTCTTTTGAAGCTTTATTGCAACCCACGATCTCCTATCCTCGAAACTCATCATCACTGGATGGGTTGGGGTGCACTTCCTTCCCTAGAGGAGGACAAGTATTTCCACCTGTGTGCGTCTCATACCGGCAAATCCAACCCCCTCACCACTCCAACTGAGTTGAGCCAAGTGAAAGGTGCAAGTGTCCAAGTTAGGTCATTATCAACAAGAGTCGTGCGTGTGCTCCGGAATACTCTACTTAGGCAGTCAAGAATCCATTAAACCAAGTCTCGTGATCCCCAAAGAATTAAGTCAACTAGACCTGAAGTACCTCAATTCCAGTTCCTATAAGGTTCCTATTAATTAGGTAGATTTAAGGTCCAACCAAGCTCCAATCCTCGGATTTTACTTAGACTTGTTCAACTATCAAACTCAATCCGAAAAAATGTGAATGCTATGCAAATGCTATGCAGAATGCAGAAAATATTTTGTGATGTAATTTTAAAGATTTTGAACTTTTTATGGATTTTTGAAAAGATGATGCATGTGCATTTTTTGTATTTTTCAAAAAGATTTTTCAAATATTTTTGGATTTTAATTTTGCAAATGTTTTTGGGATTTTTGAAAACAAAAGGTTTTGGCTAAAAATTAGGTACAAATATTTACACGGGAGTGCATCTTATATATACAAGAAGTGGATTCTAAGATTTTTACAAGGGCAAGTGGTCAATTTTATAAGTATATATACAGTGGATTTTTGGTGTGATGTATGTATTCCTCAAACTTATTTGAAAAGTTTTTCAAACAATTTTGAAACTATAGTCCAAACTAATTTTTACAAACAGTTTTTACAAACAAGTACACACATTTGAAAATCATTTTGCAAAGGTTTTCCAAACAGTATATATAGATTTTTCAAATATGTTTGCAACCATTTTTCAAACCATTTGCAAATCATTTTTCAAACATTTTATTTCACACAAAAAAAATAATTTTACAATCAAAATGTTTTTACAAAGGTTGAAAACATGTAACAGAATGTTTTCCAGATAGTTTTCAAAAAGATTTTTCAAAAATATTTTCAAACTATTTTTCAAACATTTTGCAAAAAATATTTTCACCTGATTTATTAATCAGTAGGTATAAAAAGAATTTGAGGAATGAAACATCTTGTTATTAAGGTTTTTAATGAATTTTATAAGTATAATTAGCCATATTTATTGGTAAAATATGAAAGTACGAGTTATGGCTAAAGTATATACACAGTATATACGACCCCCCTATACTTAGCTTGAGCTATGTCCTCATAGATCAGAGAGAAAGAGAAGACATAACTCGTACTGAGTATAGAAAAGTCTAAAGAATAAGGAACGAATGAATGAACAAATGAGAAGTTGACCGTTCCCCCTATACTTAAGATCAAATAATCCTAAGTATAGTAGACTATACACAAAGCATGGAGGGTCAAAGGTGGGAATGAACATATCGTACTCAGATTGTCTCCCGCTATACTTAGGGTAAGATATCCCTAAGTATAGACAAGAAGAGGAGACAATGGAAAGGATCAAAGAATAGAACAACTCGGAGTGCACACCCCCCTATACTTAGGACAAAGTACGTCCTAGGTATAGAAAACTGTCTACAAGGGACAACACTTTTTTGATAGATACAGAAGATAGAAGAGGAAAAGAAGAAAAGAAGAAAAGATATCAACATATGAGAGAATGATATAGACATATGGATCTGTACAGCGGAAGATGGAAGTGATGACCATGTATGAGATGCAAATGATCTGAGTCGAAGAGCACATCTCATACCAGATGGATGGGGGCAACGTCAATGGCCGGCGGGTCATGGTCTAGATATAGCTTCAGTAGGAATGAGTATTGGGTCGGGCCGCAACCCGACCCGATATACCCGACCCGAACCCGAACCCAATACATGTCGGGTCGGGTTCGGGCTTAATAAATTAGCCCATTTTGTTAACGGGCCGGGCTCGGGCTATGTAAAACCCGACCCGCGCCCGACCCGATAGCCCGGCCCGACCCCTAACCGTACCCAACCCGACCCGACCCGGCCTCCCCTCCCCCGCCCGAGCCCCGACCCGACCCGACCTCCCCTTCCCTGCCCGATCCCAATTCCGCCCGACCCGGTCCCCCACCCAGTGCGAGTCTGCGAACCCCCCGCAAGTACCCACCCAAATACCCAACCCCCCAAACCCTATCGCTACGACGCCATCCCTCCCCATCCCTACTCCACTCCCGGGCCGCCGCACCCCGCACGCCCACGACCGCGAGCCCTTGCACCCCCCGCCGACTACCCTCCCTGCTGTGCTCTCCCCGACAAAGACCCCCCAGCCCCAGGGCCCCTACACCCCCTGCGGAAGCCCCTTGCGAGTTGCGGCCCCATCCCTCCCTGAGTCCCTGTTGTTGAGGCCCCCGTGCAACCCCACGCCGCCCCCCGACATCCCCCATTCCCTCCTCCCCACGGCCACGACGCATCCCCGCCACCGTACAACCCCACTCCGTGCGGCGCACCCCCTCCGACCCCCTTCAAGTGCCCGGCGGCCCGACCAGCCCATCCCCCTTCAAGTGCGCGGCTACGTGGCTGCGCCCCAGTGCGGCAGTGCGGCAGTGCTTCACCACGATTGGAACTGTAACCCTAGGTCCCCAGCGCTCCAGCCTCCACCGTCGCGCCCCGACGTCGCTCCGGCTGCCCATCATTTTGGGTAACTGCAAAGGTATATTAAAATTCATTAAGATGTTAGATGAAGATTTTATTGTATTATTGGTTGTTATTATTATTTTGTAATTATGTGTGTAATATAATTTGTTAGTAGTATTTTTTATGAGTAAATGTTGGTTAAATAGATAATTTTATTCGATTTTTAGATGTCAAACATCGTAATAGAGGAAGAAGCAACACCCATGTCTGAAGAAAATGCTACTCCTAATGCTTTAGATGTTGATGAGAAAGAACCTAGTACACGGAAAAGACAAGCTAGATCGTGGGTGTGGTCTCATCTCACTAAATTAGGAGTTCAAAATGGAAAAGAAATGTGCAAATGCAATTATTGTGGGAAGCCATTAACATGTGAAGCAAAAAATGGAACGAAACATCTTCAGCGACATCTAAAAGATGTTTGTACTCATTTCAAGAGACACTCCAAATCACAGAGTATTCTAAGTTATAAAGCTTCCGATCATGGAAGTATAATCAGCACCTGGAAGTTCAATCAAGAACGGAGTAGAGAAGATTTTGCTGGTGTTGTTGTGGATTGTGAGCTTCCCTTTATGATTGTTGAACATCCAACTTTTAAAAATTGGCTTGAAAATCTACAACCAAAGTACAAAATACTTTCCCGTTTCACAACTCAAAAAGATTGCATGAAGATGTTCGCAAGTAAGAAAGAGAAGTTGAAGGATTTTTTCAAAAATTCAAGATTGAGAGTTTGCCTCACAACTGATATGTGGACTTCATTGCAAAATCTTGGTTACATTTGTATCACAGCTCATTACATTGACAATCAATGGAAGATGCACAAGATTATCATAAGCTTCAGTGTGCTCACTTCTCGTCACATAGGAGATAACATTGCTCAAGCAATCATTAATTATTTGAATGATTAGAATATTGAAAAGTTGACAAGTATAACTGCTGACAATGCCTCAACAAATGATATGGTTGTGCGAAATCTTGCTGAGCATTACTCTTTTAATAGTGCACTTCTGCAAAATGGCAATTTGTTTCATGTTAGATGTTGGGCTCATATCTTGAATCTTGTTGTTCAAGATGGCTTGTCTGAGATTAAAGATATCATCGGTAAGGTGCGTAATCTTGTGAAATGTGTCAAGTACTCACCTAGAAGATATCAAGATTTTCTTGAAGTTGCAAAGCAAGAGGGTGTTCAAACAGATAGGGGTTTGAAGCTAGATGTCTGTACAAGATGGAATTCCACCTACTTGATGCTGTAGTCAATTTTGGTGTATCAAAAGGTGTTCAACCGAATGAAGTCCTGAGATTCACACTTTTCTGATGCTCTTCCCATTGGTGAATGGAAAAGAGTAGAAAATGTATGTTCAGTTCTTGAAAATTTCCATAATGCAACAAAAGTGTTCTCAGGTAGAAGATATTCAACTGCCAACTTGTTCTTCAGTTTGATTTTTGAGATTGAGAAAGATTTAAATTTGTTGTTGGACAATGAAGATGCCTTAATAAAAAACATGGCCATGAAGATGCATTCTAAATTTGATAAATATTGGAAGGATCGAAAATGTATGCTTCCTTTAGCTATTGCAACAATATTGGATCCTCGTCTCAAGTTGCAATTTCTACGATTTTCCTATTCCGAGTTATATCCAGGAATTGAGGGTGTTGAATATATTTAAGAAGTGGAGAATGCCTTTTATGCACTTTTTGATGAGTATGCAATGTTGTACAAGGATACCTACTCCGCCATACCTTCATCAACAAATTTGTCAGAAGAAGGGCAGTTGGATGTTCATTCTAGCAAGAAAAAGGAAGACATGGTGAGTTGAAGGATATGGAGAAATCCTCAAGCGCATCACGGAAGCGTGATCGTCGTATCGAATACGACGAAGAACGACTAGTCGTACTAGTTGTTCGGAGCAGCGGAATTTAAAAATTTTTAAACCGATGAAACCACATGATCCGAGAACCATTCTCAAATCGTTTCATCTATAACCACAGCAAGTATAATGCAATACCTCTTGAAGCGTGGTTGATCAAGTCTCTACGAAAAGAGACCTTCTGTCTCAAGTCCGATCGTCGGAGTAACGACTTGCGAGCGCGGAGATGAGTCGCGGTGTCCTCGCAATCCAACTTGATCCAAGCGCGGTTTCTCCTGATCTCGTCGCACGAGATCAAACGTCTCCTTCGTGAGTGAAGCACTCCAAGAAGACAAAGAACCGCAGAGAGTCGAAGCGGCAGCATGATGGTGCGGGCGTCGACGATTCTCCCCACCAAGGTGGACGGCCACCAAGAAGAGAGGGAGAGAGAGGGTTGTCGTGTATGAGAAAGAGAGAGAGAGAGTTTGTGCTACAATAGCATGTGTAAAGAGAGAGCCAAGCATGCCTCTCTATTTATAGGGTTTTGGGATCCATGGGACACATAAAATCAATGGATGAGATTGATTTATGTTTATCGAATGGCTAAGATTGTTGTTGTCAAAAACAACAAATTTAGGTTAAAATATATTTGACAAAATCAAATATAATTCATTCCTAAATCAACCCAACAAATAAGGAGAGAAGACACATGGAGATTTCATCTCCTTGTGCCTTCCAAGTGGGCGCACACCCATTCCATATAGGAATGGTGTGCCGTCCATGAGATTGCATGGAGATTGCAATCTCATGGAAATCCATGAGATTGCATATCTCCATGAAATCTCTCTTATTTATTTGCAACAAATTTATTGGGTTTTATTCTTCAAAAATAATTCACAATTATCTTTGAGAATATTGCAATCTTGCCATGGAAAAATTGTGAATCATATTCACAACCCAAAACAACATGTAATTCATATTGTCAATTAATTACACAATGTGCATCCAATACACATCATAATTAATCAACACATATAAATTATAATTAACTCTCTCTAATACATTATAAATCACATTTATAATATATTATGAATAATTGGATATCTCCATCCACATTATTCTTATCCAAACTAATTAAATCACATTTAATCATATTGGATAATTTCTCATACATCATGATAATTAAAACACTTTTAATTATCAAATTCTATTTGCTTAGATCTTATGGAATTGTTCTTAAATCATTTAAGAACAATGCTATTTCTCCTCAGATACTTGGAGATAAGGACAGGGCGATTGTATTGTTCCACGTATAGTGACTTGGATGTTGAGATCATATCTCAAATCCAGATCCTATGGACCTCCCACTGATGCTTGATCAAATCAAGACCGTAGACTTAATCTTCTCATTGCATCTGAATCTTATTCAGATCAATGTCCAGTTCATGGACTAAGATTAGGTCACTTCTCTAATGAGAGGAGTCACTAAAATCCAAACCTGTTTCATCACTCCCTCGGAATGGAAGCGTCATGGTTATACAATCGTATATGATCAAATCACCCTTCAGGTATTCCCAATACCTGCACATCCTACATACTGGAAGACTCATGATCATCCTGAAGTACACTGTCATCTTCAGGGCTAGATCATTAAGTTTCTCAATCTTGGTCATCGGGATTTGGTATAGATCATATGCTTTCACAAAGCATATATCTTACCTTCAAATTCATGTCATGCTTCCAAAGCATGACGACCATGCATGGAATTTGTTCAGTCTCAATACCTCATGAGTGAGCTCATGTCTTCCGGTTCACAGGTGAACCTGTATGATCCCTTTGAGAGATCGCATTACTCATATGTCCTTACATGCACACCAGCTCGCCGGTATATAGACCTTGATTAGGTCATCAACCTATTGGTCTGCCAAATGTACATACTCAGACATATAGCAATACATCTGTCTCTAGTCAGAGGATGCATGCCTATGTTGTGACAGTATTCAACGTAGGTCTTTGGTTATCTCGATCTCGTCAAGTCAACCCATTGACTTAACTAACCTGACACCTCTGAATCACTATTCCCATGCAGAGGACCTGCATCAAGAGGTCAGTCAGATATCAATCATATGAGATAGGATTGCCATCTCCCACTCAGACTGGAGATCATCACTTAATGATCATTTGATGATGCTTGATGAGTCCTCTATCTAACTCCTTAGATATATTCATCCAAGCATCAGCCTCTATGATCCATCCAATGAATCAACAGCTGTATGATCATCAAGTTGGCCATGGTACATAACCCTTATTGTACAGAGGGACCCTATAGTGCATTCATTCATTAATCTCAGAAAGGGAGTGAAAAATAATCAATAACTTTCATTGATAATTTATTCATTACAATAACATTTATTGTAGAAATGGTTCGCTCGGGGATCACATTGCTAACAATCTCCCACTAGCCCTCAGAACCATTCAGGTACAATCTTTAAACCCATACTCATTACATGCTGGTTGAAAACCTTCTGTGTCAGAGGTTTGGTAAGAGGATCAGCAACGTTGTCGGCAGAGGCCACCTTGGTGATGATGATGTCACCACGCATTTGTATCTCCCGAATGATGTGGTATTTCCTTTCCACGTGCTTGCTCTTTTGATGCCATCTGGGTTCCTTTGCCTGGGCAATGGCTCCCGTGTTATCGCAGAGTAACGGGATGGGAGTATCAGAGGAAACTACGCCAAGTTCCAGCACGAACTTGCGCAACCACACCGCCTCCTTTGCAGCATCCGATGCGGCAATGTATTCGGCTTCTGTTGTTGAATCTGCAGTAGTGTCATGCTTCTTGCTTCTCCAGCTCACAGCACCATCATTCAACAAGAACACGAACCCCGATGTCGACTTTCGATCATCTACATCCGATTGGAAGTCAGAATCTGTATATCCCAAGACTTGGAGATCACCATCTCCATAGACCAAGATGTAATCTTGCGTCCGTCTTAGATATTTGAATATGTTCTTTACTGCATTCCAGTGTTGTTCTCCATAGCAGGATTGGTAACGACTTACCACTCCCACTGCATGGCAGATATCTGGCCTAGTACACATCATGGCATACATTAAGCTTCCTACGGCTGATGCATAAGGACATCCAGCCATGGCCTTCTTTTCCTCAACAGTTTGAGGAGCCATTCCTTTAGACAGGTGGATACCATGTCTTAAGGGTAGGAATCCTTTCTTAGAACTATCCATACGGAATCGTTCAAGAATCTTCTTAATGTATCCATGTTGTGACAATCCCAAAATCCTCTTTTCTCGGTTTCTGAACAGCTTCATGCCTAATATATAAGAGGCTTCTCCAAGATCTTTCATTTCAAAGGTATGGGACAGCCAAATCTTTACACTGGTCATCATCCCTGTATCATTCCCAATGATAAGGATGTCATCTACATAAAGCACGATGAACACAATGGCGCTCCCACTAAGCTTCTTGTATACACATGGTTCATCAGGATTCTGCACAAAATCATAACTCTTTATGGTTTCGTCAAATCTGATGTTCCAACTACGAGAAGCTTGCTTGAGCCCATAGATGGATTTCTTTAGCTTGCATACTTTACCATCCTCTGTCATGAAGCCCTGGGGCTGCTCCATGTAGATATCCTCCTCGAGGTATCCATTGAGGAAAGCGGTCTTGACGTCCATCTGCCAGATGTCGTAGTCAAGATATGCAGCTATAGCTAGCAATGTCCGGATGGATTTAAGCATAGCCACAGGGGAGAATGTCTCATCATAATTGATGCCTTCTCTCTGTGTGTAGCCCTTGGCTACGAGCCTTGCTTTGAAAGTCTCTACTTTCCCATCAGGTCCCCTCTTTCTCTTGAAGATCCATTTACACCCAATGGGTTTTACCCCTTTAGGTGGATCCTCTAGGGTCCATACACCATTCTTATGCATGGAGTCAATTTCTGACTTCATTGCTAGCATCCATCTATCCATGTCTTGATCCGCGAGTGCTTCATCAAATGAAGTAGGATCAATGTCAGTTTCACCTGACACATGGAATCCATACCTTTCAGGTGGTGCAACCACCCTCGAACTCCTTCGAAGAGGTATGGGTGTTTCATCTGTATTTATCTCTTCCGTTTCTGGTCTAGGAAGTTCAGAATCCTCAGGGGATTCAAAGAATTCCTCTACTTCATTATTGTCTTGACCTTTAAGGAAATCATTCTCCAGAAACTTCACATCTCTAGAAACAAAAACCTTTTGGGTCTCAGGGTCATAAAGTTGGTATCCAATACCATCTTTAACATACCCAATGAAGTAGCACTCACGAGAGCGAGATTCTAGCTTACTTGCGTCCACGTTCTTCGTATAGACCAAGCAACCCCAAACCCTCAAGTGATTAACACTAGGTTTGGTTCCATACCATAGCTCATGAGGAGTCTTAGGCACGGATTTGCTAGGAATCTTATTCAGGATATATATTGCAGTCTCTACTGCATATCCCCAGAAACTAAGAGGTAAATTTGCTTTATTCATCATTGATCGGACCATGTCCATGATGGTCCTGTTGCGTCTTTCAGCAACACCATTTAGTTGGGGAGTTCCAGGAGGAGTGAGACTGGAAACAATTCCATTCTCCTTAAGGTATTCCTTGAATTCATCTGATAGGTACTTGCCACCTCGATCAGATCGAATCCGTTTAATCTTCCTATCGGTTTGGTTCTCAACCAAAACCTTGAATTCTTTGAACTTTTCAAAGGTTTCAGACTTATGACGTAGTAGGAAGATAAACCCGTATCGCGAATGGTCATCGATAAACGTCAAATAATATCGGTATCCATTTCGAGTCGCGGTACTGAAGGGACCACATACATCGGTATGTATTAGGTCAATAACACCTTCGCATCTTGTAAGCTTGTTACGGAAAGGCATCCTAGTCATTTTACCCTGTATGCAATGTTTGCAAGTGGGCAGAGGTTGAACCTGTAGAAAATCTAGAGGTCCATCCTTTATCAATCTATTGATCCTATAAACAGACAAATGACCAAGCCTTTGATGCCATATCTCATTTGAGATATTTTTATCCTCTCTGGATCTTTTAGGGTTTTTATTAGTGGTTGTCACATTCATAATACATTTATCAATGCACAATTCATAGAGTCCACCAGAAGTCAAAATACCATCTGCAATATATTTATCATAACGACTTATGACTAATTTATTACAGAAAAGGAAAGAATATCCGCTTCTAACAAGCTTAGATACAGATATTAAGTTCCTTCTGACTTCGGGTACATAAAGACATTCTTTAAGTATAAGGACTCTTCCACTAGATAATGATAGTCTGCAAGTCCCGACGGCTACTGCTGCAACACTTGCATCAGATCCCATTTGGATGACTATCTCCCCTTCCTCAAGATTCCTAGTTTCCTGAAACAAATGCAACAAATTGCATACATGAACAGAAGCACCAGAATCTACAACCCAACTTCCTTCTCGTCCGACAAAAAAGCTAGTTTCAATGATGAAAGTAGATTTCATACCTGCTGGGGCTTTACCTTTGTCTGAGGACTTCAGGTAATCTGGGCAGTTACGCTTCCAGTGCCCCGGCTTCTTGCAGTGATGACAGACGTCGGTTTTCTTCGACGCCATGAGAGTGGATGCATTGGAAGAAGAGGAAACACTTTGTCCCTTCTTCTTTCTCTTCTGGGCCGGACCCTTCCGAGAACCATGCTTCCGACCACGCTTCCCTTTGACCTGTGCAACCATTGCACTGCCACTGGGACCATCCTTCTTCATCACGTCCTCTGCGGACTTTAATGCAACAAGGAGAGCAACACTTGTCAATTCCAACTTGTTCATGTGGAATGACACTACAAAGTTATTAAAAGACTTGGGCAATGACAGCAGAATGAAATCAGCTTGCATGTCTGCATCCATCGTTGCCCCAAGAGTCTCCAGCTCCGACAGGTACCCAAACATTTTGAGTACATGTTCACGGACCGAAGTCCCTTCCTGCATTCTACAGCGAATGAGGTCTTTCATAACATTGTACCGCTGAGTGCGGTTAATGTCACCAAACATATCCTTAAGATTCTGCATTATTTCCTGACAGGTATTCATCTCCACATGTTGCTTCTGCAGAACATTGGAGAGAGAACCTAGGATATAGAACCTAGCCAAGACATGATCTTCATCATACTTGTCATTAAATGCTTTTTCTTCCTTGGACTTAGGGTTCTCATGCTTGTCCTCGGATAGCACATAACTTATGCGCTCAGCAGAGAGAACAAGCTCTGAATTTCGGATCCAATCCGAGTAATTTGGGCCGGTCAATTGGTTGACCTCTAGAAGCCTACTAAGTGGGTTCAAAGACTTCATTTTCTGAAATTAAGAATGCACTATATTAGAATATAGAAATATATATTCAAATTTATGACATTTGATTAAGGTATTTTAAATCAAATTATTCTTGCATTGTCAACTTTGAAAGTTCATTCCCTTAATCACTTTCAAAATAGGAGATATACTTACCGCTATATCTCTAGCAAGAATTGGGATCTCCTCTTTATCATTGTCACATCCCAATAATATGAGAATCTGTGACTCCAATAAAGAAAAGTAGGAACTCATTCCAATTTGCAAGTCCAACTTGCAATTTCCCAATTCGGTCTTTAACACCCGAGCCCACCACCCCTAAGGCGATGTTGACCCGTTGTTAATTGAACCAACCGTCAACAGGAATAGTACTCGCTATGCGCAATCCAATATCGCCCCAATAATATGAGGATCCGATATTGGGGTCACTACGCATACGGCCTTACTCTTTCGAGAAGCAAAGAGTCCGATCCAGATGCGCTTGCACACAGGAGCTATCACTTCGGACATGCGTCTCCCACATGCAATCCCTGGCGACGAAACTCTTCGCCTTGACGGGAGACCATGGATGTCACTTATGTGATCCTCCATCTCATATTCAAATTTTAATTAATTATCGTGAATCACATTCACATAATTAATTCTTCCAAGGGAATTAATAACTCTAATCATATTAGAGTATTTCAATTGGACATAATCAATTTAATCATATGAAATTAATTATCAATCCAATTCAATCAATCAAACTTGATTATTTTACTTGAATACATATATGGTAATATCTCAAAATACGTATTAATTCGAATTTTATTAATTATAAAAATACATCTTAATCCCTCGAACATTATCCCGACCCTACCCGCTTTCATGGCCAGTACCGACGAGAGTGGGACGGACCACATACGTTGCAACCCGCAACCCCAATGCTCTCCGACTAGGCACCACGTCCGCCTCGGGAAAGGATAATGCCAAATTGATTAATTTGTACTTGAGATGATCATCGGTTTTTCAACCGAAATTGTACCATATAGTAATAATCAAAACATTTTTGATTATAAGGAAATTTGCTAGACAAATTCCCAAATCCTATTCAAGCATCAAGTTTGAAAGATTGTGGTTTCCAATTATGATTTAGATCACATCTTAATCAATTAATTGGTTGGGTCCAAGTCAATTAGGCAAATAATAATGTTTCAATATTTCACAAATATTTTTCAAGATTATTTCACGAAATTAACAATTAATTTCACTAATTGACAATCACTTGGTTGTAGATTAGGAATGCAATTTCAGTAAAGACCCCTATTCACTAAAATTGGCATATCTCAATCAATTTAAATCCAAATTAAGCAAACTCAATTTTCATAGATTGCTAACTTGATTTACAACAGAACCTAAGTGGATTTGCACGCATTTCGAGGTAGATGATAACAGTAATTAACTCTTTAATCATGTTAAAATCTACTGTTCCCGCAACAGTGCATACATGTCCATTAAAACAACCATAACTAGAGCATACGAAATCCGATTTACGCAAACTCTGTTCCTATGGTTTCCTTATTTAATGGGGAACAAAATCCAAGTATTAAATTCATGTTTAAACAATTTAAACAGTGCCGAATTTATTTACTAAACAGATCTGCGAAATCAAATGCGATGAAAACTTTCGCGACCTAAACGAACCCAAGTCGTCCTCGGTTTTTCGAATCATATTCGAAACCGTCGACCTAAGGCTCTGATACCACTTTGAAGGATATGGAGAAATCCTCAAGCGCATCACGGAAGCGTGATCGTCGTATCGAATACGACGAAGAACGACTAGTCGTACTAGTTGTTCGGAGCAGCAGAATTTAAAAATTTTTAAACCGATGAAACCACATGATCCGAGAACCATTCTCAAATCGTTTCATCTATAATCACAGCAAGTATAATGCAATACCTCTTGAAGCGTGGTTGATCAAGTCTCTACGAAAAGAGACCTCCTGTCTCAAGTCCGATCGTCGGAGTAACGGCTTGCGAGCGCGGAGATGAGTCGCGGTGTCCTCGCAATCCAAGTTGATCCAAGCGCGGTTGCTCCTGATCTCGTCGCACGAGATCAAACGTCTCCTTCGTGAGTGAAGCACTCCAAGAAGACAAAGAACCGCAGAGAGTCGAAGCGGCAGCACGATGGCGCGGGCGTCGACGATTCTCCCAACCAAGGTGGACGACCACCAAGAAGAGAGGGAGAGAGAGGGCTGTCGTGTATGAGAAAGAGAGAGAGAGTTTGTGCTACAATAGCATGTGTAAAGAGAGAGCCAAGCATGCCTCTCTATTTATAGGGTTTTGGGATCCTTGGATCTCAATCCATGGGACACATAAAATCAATGGATGAGATTAATTTATGTTTATCCAATGGCTAAGATTGTTGTTGTCAAAAACAACAAATTTAGTTTAAAATATATTTGACAAAATCAAATATAATTCATTCCTAAATCAACCCAACAAATAAGGAGAGAATACACATGGAGATTTCATCTCCATGTGCCTTCCAAGTGGGCGCACACCCATTCCATATAGGAATGGTGTGCCGTCCATGAGTTTGCATGGAGATTGCAATCTCATGGAAATCCATGAGATTGCATATCTCCATGAAATCTCTCTTATTTATTTGCAACAAATTTATTGGGTTTTATTCTTCAAAAATAATTCACAATTATCTTTGAGAATATTGCAATCTTGCCATGGAAAAATTGTGAATCATATTCACAACCCAAAACAACATGTAATTCATATTGTCAATTAATTACACAATGTGCATCCAATACACATCATAATTAATCAACACATATAAATTATAATTAACTCTCTCTAATACATTATAAATCACATTTATAATATATTATGAATAATTGGATATCTCCATCCACATTATTCTTATCCAAACTAATTAAATCACATTTAATCATATTGGATAATTTCTCATACATCATGATAATTAAAACACTTTTAATTATCAAATTCTCTTTGCTTAGATCTTATGGAATTGTTCTTAAACCATTTAAGAACAATGCTATTTCTCCTCAGATACTTGGAGATAAGGACAGGGCGATTGTATTGTTCCACGTATAGTGACTTGGATGTTGAGATCATATCTCAAATCCAGATCCTATGGACCTCCCACTGATGCTTGATCAAATCAAGACCGTAGACTTAATCTTCTCATTGCATCTGAATCTTATTCAGATCAATGTCCAGTTCATGGACTAAGATTAGGTCACTTCTCTAATGAGAGGAGTCACTAAAATCCAAACCTGTTTCATCACTCCCTCGGAATGGAAGCGTCATGGTTATACAATCGTATATGATCAAATCACCCTTCAGGTATTCCCAATACCTGCACATCCTACATACTGGAAGACTCATGATCATCCTGAAGTACACTGTCATCTTCAGGGCTAGATCATTAAGTTTCTCAATCTTGGTCATCGGGATTTGGTATAGATCATATGCTTTCACAAAGCATATATCTTACCTTCAAATTCATGTCATGCTTCCAAAGCATGACGACCATGCATGGAATTTGTTCAGTCCCAATACCTCATGAGTGAGCTCATGTCTTCCGGTTCACAGGTGAACCTGTATGATCCCTTTGAGAGATCGCATTACTCATATGTCCTTACATGCACACCAGCTCGCCGGTATATAGACCTTGATTAGGTCATCAACCTATTGGTCTGCCAAATGTACATACTCAGACATATAGCAATACATCTGTCTCTAGTCAGAGGATGCATGCCTATGTTGTGACAGTATTCAACGTAGGTCTTTGGTTATCTCGATCTCGTCAAGTCAACCCATTGACTTAACTAACCTGACACCTCTGAATCACTATTCCCATGCAGAGGATCTACATCAAGAGGTCAGTCAGATATCAGTCATATGAGATAGGATTGCCATCTCCCACTCAGACTGGAGATCATCACTTAATGATCATTTGATGATGCTTGATGAGTCCTCTATCTAACTCCTTAGATATTCATCCAAGCATCAGCCTCTATGATCCATCCAATGAATCAATAGCTGTATGATCATCAAGTTGGCCATGGTACATAACCCTTATTGTACAGAGGGACCCTATAGTGCAATCATTCATTAATCTCAGAAAGGGAGTGAAAAATAATCAATAACTTTCATTGATAATTTATTCATTACAATAATATTTATTGTAGAAATGGTTCGCCCGGGGCTCACATTGCTAACATGAGTAAGTTCAGAAAGAAAAAAAAGAATCAGGAACATCACAAAGTGGTAAATCAGAGATCGAGCAGTACTTGGAAGATGACTCTGTAGACAATGATGAATATGAGAGGTTTAATATTTTGAAATGGTAGGATGTCAACTCTTGCAAATATCGTGTGCTATCATGCATGGCTTGTGACTTTCTACCTATTCCTGTATCGAATGTGGCATCAGAAAGTGCATTCAACACTGGTGGTAGAATTATCGATGAATATCGTAGCAACTTATCCCCAAAAACAGCTGAAGCATTATTGTGTTGTTGATAAACACAAATTATCGTAGGTCTAAAAGTATGTCTCACACAAGGCAGAGACAACCGAGGTCGTTGCGGTGACCCACAATAAAATGTATTTAATCAACAATTAACCCACACTACAGATCAACAATTAGAAATAAATGTGGAGTTAAAATTTATTTTTAACTCTGCGCAAAAGGTGTATAGCAGTCAAGTATGCAGAGAGTTCGAACACAGGGAGCAAACATGGTAGAATCAAATAAATGTGCGTGAGTGAATGGAAGTAGTGTCTACACTAAGCAAGCAAGCAAAGAATTTTTTGTGGGTTTTTAATTTTTTTAATATTTTTTTAATTTTTTTTAAATTTTAATTTTGTATTTTGATTTTTAGTTTTCTGATTTTTATAATTTTATATTTTATATTTTTTTAATATTGGAATATAAAGACAATGTGATGAAAAAGGTGATAAATTATTTATAAAAATATGCTAAAATAGCCCAAAATTCAGAGATAAAATCTTTTTGGTGTTTTTATATTTTTTACTATTTTTGTGATTTTTGGATGTTTTTCAAAGTGTTTTTGGTATTTTTAAATGCTGAAATGAAAGAAAATAGTGAAATGTGGACTGGCTGTGAGTAAAATAGGAATTAAAAATAGCAAACAGCCACCAAAATTTCTCACACCAATTTTCAAATAAATATAATGAAATAGAGAACAAACACGAGCTGAGTTTGTATTTTTCTGAGTTTTCTTTGATTTTATAGAATTTTTTGAAGTTTTTATGTATTTTAAAATTTTTAAGGTTCTTCTTTTTAGATTTTTAGTGATTTTTGGACTGACACTAAAATATGTTAAAATACACACTCGGGATTTTTTTTAGAAATTTTCGAGATATTTTAATATTTTTTTGGCATTTTCTAAGCTAGACAGTGAATAAATGCATGTTTTTGATTTTTAATAAATACTAAAATGCACGAAGATCAAAAACTAAAAATACAGCGTCAAAGATCAAGCACACAGTAGCTTATGTACAATTTTTGAGGTTGGAATTAAAATGAAGCCCGAATTAATTAATACAAGCATCCAAACATTAAACAGGTCTAGCAGGGGTATATATGCAAATATCCAAAATCCAGAGGCATACATGCAATTTTTCTCAAAAAAATTAACACTTAATGTTCAACTCCCATGACCAATTACAAATACAAAGACCCGCAGGGTTGTCGGTGTAAATCACCCACCAGGGCGCGTGACTCGCACGCGCCTGGTAGGGACCAAGATGTAATATCAGGAACCGTTGGGGTCTATCATGCAATTTCTCCAAAACTTTAATACTTAAACTGTCAGTTCTAGGATTAAAACGAAATACAAAAATGACTGAAGCCCTCAATGCAAAATGCCCTCACTTCACGTGTACAGGTCACGTGATGTGACGTGGCAGAGGACCTGTTTGTAAATAAAATAAGTGCGAGGGTCTACTTGTAAATATTACAAAAATTTTACACTACATGCGGAAGTTTAAGGGCTAAACAAAAATACAAAATGCGCGGGGTGTTAAGGTGTAAAGTACCCCTTTTGCACGCGATCCAACGACGATGAAGAAGCCACTTGACACGTGGCGCAATCTAGACGGCCGATGATGCTTCGCTTCGACGTCTGAGATTAGATCTCAGAATGAGATCCAACGGTGGCTGGGCTCGGATGATCTGACGGTCGACGCGCGATCTGACGCTCCTCCTCGATCCAACGGTGGCGAAGGCCGAAGCAAGAACTGCGGAGAACTCCGGCGAGCCGAGGTTCTCCGAGGTGCTGCTCCGTCTCCGGAAGGCTTCTGAGCTCCAAACTGGATCTGGGCGTTCCTCTGGTCCCTCTCTATGTCCTGGGGGCGGCAAAAGATCTCGGCGACGGCTGAGGTACTCGCGAGAGGGTGGCGGAGCTATAAAGCTCCGTTAGCTCCGGCGAGACTCCAAAATGTCCTCCAGGCACGAGTCAAAGTGCTTTGACCTGCAAAACCGAGTGAGAGGGTCCAGGGCAAGTTGCCTGGACCCCGCGGAGGTGGAATAACGGCGCGGAACGAAAGGGGGTGACTCGACCGGAGTTGCGCTCCGGCGAGGGGGTTCGATAGGTCGATTCGATCAATGGAACTTCAAGATTTGATAGGACTTTTAATACTTAAGCTGAGGCGAATTAAATGCTGAAGAAAATGGGGGGAGATGGGGCTGCCTCGATGGCCGGAGCCAGAGGGAGACGGTACCTGAACCGCCGGAGTTGCGGGAGATGGTGGAGACGCCTCCGACCCCGGACGCCTTGGCTGAGGACATTGTGGTGGAGCTGTCACCTCCAGGAGTGTCCGGAGCACGAAAGAGACGAAGAGGGGTGGACCGAAAGTGTTCAAACCGGGGATGGAAGTGGTGGGTTCGTATTTGAAGAATGGTGGAGGCGTGACTTCGAGGCAAAGTCACGGTGCGCGAAGGCGATCCTAGAAGATCTAATAGGTCAGCGATGGAGGTGATGGTACCAGGTGCAAAATCGCCGAAGGAAGCAACCTCAACGGGTGAAAGATGTGGCCTCGATAAATCCGCAAAAGCGGGCAAAAATCGAGGCCAACGCAGACCTAGGGGTCAAGGACAGCCTGTTGACCCGCCGGGACCCAAAAAAATCTTATTAATTCATTTAAAAATCGAAAATGGCCGAATTAATTTTTGGTTATTAAATAAAAAATGCTTAAAAATTTATGTAGTATTTTATTTTGATTTTTATTTATTTTTATGAGGCATATTTTTATAAGTTTACATTTACACCCCTTATAGGTATAATACCTATATACTTTATTACTTTATTTTTATTTTATGTATTTTAATTTTATTATTTTTATTTATTATTTTCTAAAATTATAAAATACTTTTATATACACAAATATATTTTTATTTTATTTTTCTGATATGTTTTGTGTATTTAATAAAATAAAAGAGTGTATTGTATATGTATACATATAGGTATAATACCTGTATGATCTATATATGTTTATTTTTATTTTGAGTTTTCTTTAGGTTTTTTTATTCCAATTTTGGTGTACATAATTATTATAAGTAATATTTACATAATTATAAAAATATAAAAATACAAAAATAATGAATAAATAATAAATCGATTATTTTAATCTGTACAATTATACAATGTGGGTCCAAAACTCAACTTTCAAACCGTAGCTTCACCAAATGCGAAACCACCGCCATTTAATAGCTTATTTTATTCTATATACAATTAAAGGTGAGTTTGCTGCATTTGGAGTTGTCATTTGTGAGATACGGGTCTGGGAAGTTGGAATTCTGGATTTTTATTTTGACCATAATTTTTTGTCTGTACATTATTTTGAGTGAAATAAATTTTGTATTTTTCTTTATTAATTTATCTACAACTTTCATGTAAGTTTCTTTATTTGATGTATAAAAAGTGGAACCAAAAATAGGTCCCAAAATGAGTAAAGAATGAATAGAATTACTAGGTATTTGACCCTTATCTCCCCCTACTTTATTCCTCGTCGACCTATTCATCAAGATGCCTAGGTCTCGGGGTTTCGGGTCATAAAATATTTACAATATTTTATTCTTTTTCTTTTCTTTTATTTATTCTATAATTTTGGCTTTAACTACAGTATTTTATACACTGATGGAGTGCACATGAATGAATGCTAAGATGATGGACTTAATGCTATTTACGGGCATTTGCTAGGGTTTTTGATGCCAAAATGATAGAATAAAGATGATGAAATGTGGATTCATCATTCCCCTATACTTTACCTTTGCTAGTCCCAGGCAAACACTTATGCAATAAGTGCAAAAAGAAAAAGAAAGAAAAGAAAAAGAAGAACTTGGATTAAGTTTAATTATCAAACTTGTCTTCACAAAATCGAAGTTTGGAGCTTAAGTCGGGCCTTTGGAATTTTAGTGCGGGCGGAACCTTAGTGAGAACCGTGTTTGAAATTCAACAGTCCTTGAGAATCCCAAAACTCTGTCCAAGTCTCCTCAATAGCCAGGTCAGAAATACTTCAACTCATACGCAAACTCTTACGACTATGAGTCTGACTCGTACAGTGTAAGTGATATGTAGCTCCCCACCTCAGAAGTAACAAAGAAACAACCTCCCCTACCCTGGTAACTCTAATGCCTCGGTCTAGCAACTCTTTCCTCGAGAAGCGGGGTATTCCCTTCTAAGTTCAAGTGCAACCGGCTCAAGAAGAGGGGGAATAAGAGGTATAGAATTTTGGGAGCTCAACCAGTGTAGCTAAGTCTCCCGCTGCAAACTTCATGAGATGTAACATGGATACCATAAGCTTTTGCCTTATTGGACTATATACACTCCGGTGGGGTTATTTAAATTTTCAATCCGACCCACCACTTTTTTTTCAAGTGCATCTGTACAACATATCTACATGGTGCATCATATATACAAGAAATTTTCCTCTTGAGCCAGTAGACTATCCCTCTTTTGAAGCTTTATTGCAACCCACGGCTTCTGTCTTTAGCCTTCATCACCACTAGACCAAGTTGAGGCGCACTTCCTTCACTAGAAGAAGAAGAGAGGTTCCGCCTAGAAGTACTACCCTCATATGCTACCCCAAGCCAAAGGAAACTGCCTCCTCACCACCTCATCCGTGGAGAGCTATGTGAAAGGTGCAGGTGTCCAAGTTAGGTCATTATCAACAAGAGTCGTGCGTGTGCTCCGAAATACTCTACTTAGGCAATCAAGAATCCATTGAACCAAGTCTCGTGATCCTCAAAGAATTAAGTCAACTAGACCTGAAGTACCTCAAACCCAGTTCCTATAAGGTTCCTGTTATTAGGTAGATTTTAAGGTCCAATCAAGCTCCAATCTCCGAATTTTACTTAGACTTGTTCAACTATCAAACTCAATCTGAAAAATGCTCATGCTATGCAAATGCGATGCAGAATACAGGAAATCTTTTTGTGACGTAATTTTCAAGATTTTGAACTTTTTATGGATTTTGAAAAGACGGTGATGATGCAAATGCAGATGCAAAATTTTTTATTTTTCAAAAAGATTTTTCAAATATTTTTGGATTTTAATTTTGCAAATGTTTTTGGGATTTTTGAAAACAAAAAGGTTTTGGCTGAAAACTAGGTTAAAAATATGTACACGGGAGTGCTTCGTATAATTACAAGAAGTGGATTTTAAGGATTTACAAGGGTAAGTGATCAATTTTATACATATAAATAAGATGGATTTTGGTGTGATGTAAATATTCCTCAAACTTATTTGACACAAGCTTTTTCACACAATTTTTGCAAACTATAGTCCAAAATAATATTTACAAACATTTTACAAACATGTACACACATTTGAAAATCATTTTAACCCTAGCGTCGATCAAAGTTCGCCGGAGGTCGTGTTCTTCCCTGTTCTTGCAGGGGGGGTTCACGGCCGTTCGATTGAGCCCCATCTCCAGGTCTCTCCAGCGCCGTCGGATCAAATCTCCCCCAGCTGTCTGATCGTCATAGCCTCGTCTAATCTCAACCGTCGGCGGCCGAGGCATCATCGCGCGAGGAGGAGTCGACACGTGTTGAAGTGAAAGCATCCGGGCCGTCCGCTTCCGCGCTAGCGTGGGTATTTTGCATATTATCCCCCACACATTTTGTAATATCTATTTAGACCATAAACTTTCGTATGCAGTGTTAAAACTTTTGTAATATTTGCATGTTGCCCCCGGACCTTTAGGGAGATTGCGTTCAAGTCTAGGCCACGTCACCTCACGTGACCAGTTCACGTGAGGCACGGGGTATTTTGCGAGGACCCCCTCGTGAGTTTGCTTATTTCATTTCAGTCCAGGATTTTTGACATTAAGTGCAATATTTTTTGGGTAAATTGCATAGCTTCCCCTGGGAGTTTTGTATTTTGCACTTAGGTCCTTCCCAGGCGTATGCTAGTCACGCGCGGGGGTGGGTATCTTGCAGGTGTACCCTTGCGGCTTTGAATATTTGTATTTGACCCTAGAAAGTAATTTATTAGTTATCTATTTTGCGTGAAAGTTGCACTTTAGCCCCTAGATGTTTGCTTATTTGCACTTATGCCCTTGTCAGTAGTGTAGTTTCTTGATGTTGTATCTATTTATCTCATGCATCTATAGATTGCTAAAAATCACCAAAAAATTAGTTTAAGCTCCTGTTACATTGCTCATTCAAGCCATATTTCTGTATTGCATTTTTATTGCATTTTTTATATTTATTAAAAATAAAAAACATGCATTTTCAGTACTGTTTGCATAAGAAAATCCATAAAAAATATAAAAACGTTTTGAAAAATTCCAAAAAAAAAATATTTTGTGTTTTATCATCTTTTAGTGTCAGTCCAAAAATCATTAAAAATTTCAAAACAAAAATCCTAAAAGTTAGAGAACCCCTAAAAACTTCATAAAAATCTAAAAAATCCTAGAAAAATCCTAAAAATACAAACTCAATTTCTGTAGTTTCCTCAGTTTATTGCCTTTATCTTAAAATTAATTTGGGGAATTTTGGATACTGTTTGATAAATTTTATCCTCGTTTTAATTTTGGCCATTAGCTTAGTTCACTGGTTTCTTGTATTTCAACTTTTAAAAATACCAAAAACATTGAGAAAAATCTCTAAAAATCACAAAAACATTATAAAAATTATAAAAAGACCAAAAACAATTTATTTCCTGATTTTTGAGCATTTTTCTCATTTTTATAAATACCTCATCCCTCTCTTCCTTATATTGTATATATATTCTATTCTAGAAAAAGAAAATAGAAAAATATAAAACATAAAAAGAAAATACAAAATCAGTAAATTTAAAAATCAAAATACAAAAATATAAAATCCAAAAATCAAATAGAAATTTATAAAATTAAAAACCCACAAAAATTTGCATATTTGTAGACATTTAATCACATCACACTCTTTGCATTCTTGCTTGATCTATCCTGTGTGCTCCCTGAGTTCAACCTCTACATACTTACATCTATACATCTTTTATGTAGAGTTAATAATAAATTTTAACTCCACTTTTGCTGGTCATTGTTTGATTTGATTGTGGGTTAACTGTTGATTAAATCCGGATCTTGAGTGGTCAACACATCGACTGTGTTCCCGCCTTGTGTGGAATACACGATCGCTCGACTTTCGGGTTTATCAAATGGCGCCGTTGCCGGGGAGCAACAATGTTTAGATCTTCGTTTGACTGTGATTGTGATTATTTGTTTATATCATTGTTTTATTTTATCTCTCATTTTTTATATCTATTGTTGAGCTATCTGACCACTTTCTTTCTTGTCTTCTTGCGAGGGACCATCGACCGAGGAGGATCACCTAGGAGATCCTGAGCAGCCTTGAGAGAAGGAGCCGGCTATTCTACCCTAGCCGGCAGGAGAGAGCAGGAGGATTAGAGAGAGAGAGATAGTTAATTAGTTTATCATTTTTGTGAGAGAATGATTTGATTAATTTGTAATAATACAGGTACACTTGGACACTTGGACACTCGGGCCTAATTTCCCAACTGATTGTTCACTTAGGGGGCTCACCGCGGTTTTTGTTGGCTTTCTACCGCTTGTCATTTTCCGGTTTTGATTTCTACCTTTTTAATTTTGTGGAATGCGCCCTTAGTCTTTAGGCTTGCTTGATCGTGTATTCTAAGGCCAAACATATAATAACCTTTGCATGTACCTATAGGTTCGTAGTTTGGACTTAGATTTAATTAATTGTTAGGCACATAAGTTGAAACCACCGTGCGGGGAGGGGTCGTATACAGCGCGTGCAGGATCCATTGTGGTGGACACCGATCGACCCCCAAGACTGGACTATTAGGTTTCACTTGTGTGTTTAGCATTTGGTTATTCACGCTAGCAATTTCCTGCTTAGGACGATTTCTGTATGCATATCGACATGTAGTATAGGTTTAAAAATTCCTGTTTTGCATCCCGCATGGAGAGAGCTGGGAATCACTGTAAGTCTTCTATCTTAGCATCCATCATTTAGGTACTAAGGTGAGATTTCCATCTTAGTGCCAACTTGCATTGGCTTTTCCGACTCTTCTCCCTCTGTTTTTGGAACAAATAGGAATCAAGGAAAAAAAATACAAAAACGTTAGGCGCTTGTGTTGAATTAACTCAAAGCAAGTGATAACACCAAAAAAATTAAAAAAGGGACTGCTAAAGAAAACTTGACCTAAATAAAATTGGTTAATTGGATTCATTGCTAGGGGTGAGTAATACCCTTACTTGTATTCAGGTTGCACGGGAAGGTCTCCTTCCAAGTGTGAGAGCGGTTTCGTAAGGATTAGAGCCAAAAATCCAGTCTGTGACTACCTTGTATATCGCCTGGATTTCTGAAGTATTGGCGCTTCTATCGTACGTGGACGAGTAGGGCTTGGTCACCATTGATGACTCTATATTGTGTAGAGCATCGACCTTGTCGGAAGTATCGAGCCTAGGCCACGCCTTCATGGGGGTGTCTGTCTCATCGTCTTGCGTCCGAGTAGGTTCTTGCACGCTCACGGGTGATTCCGTTGCGAGCGAGTTCCGAAGTATCGGTTTCGCCTATTGGCTTCCTTTCTCTATTTCTTTGGCTGAGTAGGGATCCAGTAAGGATTACAAGGACTTCAAAAAGTGCAGACTACAGGTTACACAGGAGGAGGACAAGTACCGAATACTCTTCTGGCAGTACTCTCTCTCCTATAGGCGTAGCGCTCTAAGGACTCGTTCAAAGATAAATGCCTGAATTCATCTAAAAACTACAAAGATAATAGCCGAACCCTTACGGCTTCACGTGTTGAGTTGGTGAACCCCTTGCATTGTGTTTAATTGACTAGTCGCTTTAGGTCAAGATCAAAAACACCGCACAATTGTGCGCAATTTTGCCCCCCCCTCTCTTCTTCATTTCTCAATCTTGCTCCTATCAATAATCACGATGATGGGAAGGAGGTCTCTTAGGCCGTCTCTGTCGGCACCGCTATCCAGCACTCCTCCCTATTCATCTAGGACGGGTTCGGGGAGTCAAGACCCACTCTCCGAACTTGAGTTCACTTCCACCCTGTTCCCCCTCGACCACCCTTCTTCCTCCATCAGTCCAGCATGTTTCAGAGTTTAGTGCAACACAGAGCTCAGATCATTTGACGGCACCTGAGATGGGTTCTTTTGCCTTTTCAGAGAACCCAGACATGGCAGACAGAGGAGAGCACCCAGATGAGCAGGAGCACCCTCCATTTCTATATGACCAAGCTGCCATCAACAACTCATTACTAGCCTCCTTGGAGATCATGGAGAGATAAATCAGAGACCAAGGAGTATTCATGGGTGACGTCATGCGAGAGCTGACGCAAATGCGAGCTGATAGAGAAAACAGAGTTGCAGGTGGTGGAGGAGACATACCTGATGCAGTAGGAGGAGATTTTAACGCTGAGAGACCGCCATAAACAATCATGAGGGAATTGCACAATCCCGCAACATCCCTCACTCATCGATCGATCCGACTTCCTCCCGTTCATGGAGATTTCGAGCTTCGGCCCCACACTATTCAGCTACAGCCTAAATTCCATGGGCTGGCGACCGAAGAGCCACACCTCCATCTGCAAGAGTTTGAGATGATCTGCAGCATAATCCATGACAGGCTGGTGACTGAGGACACCGTCAAGATGATAGCCTTCCCATTCTCTTTGGTTGATAGAGCCGCTTACTGGCTAAAACATTTGGAAAAGTTCGTCGACACTTGGGCACAACTCCAGACCGCATACCTGAATAAGTATTATCCTCTTGGCCAGACCAACGCAGCACGAGCCATGATCAACAATTTCATAATGATCCCTAATGAACAATTCCATGAGGCCTGGGATCGATTCAGAGAGCTCATTGACCGGTGTCCACACCATGATATATCCAAGCCCAATCTGGTTCAGAGTTTCTTCTGTGGGATGACACCGACGCTGCAGGGGCTTGTTAATGCCTCTTGTGGTGGGTCATATTTTTCCAAGGGTGAAGACGACATTTGGGCCATCTATGAAGGAATGCCAGAGAACTCAACAGTTATGGCCCAAGCCCGAGTCTACACGCAGCAGAAGACCCCCCAAGGAGCAGGAACATTTCAGAGGATCGCCTACATCGATGCTGATCCTCACACTCATCGGCAGCCACAACTCAAGCCGAATCTGCCGCAGCTGACATGGGAATCATTAGTGAGAAGTTGAACCGCCTCGAGATCCTCGAGAAGAAGCAGAGTCAGAGTCTTGCTCAGATGGACCTGATTACAAAGAATATGAGTGACCTGAAGATGCAGATTCTCTGCATTCAGGAGGCACAAACGTATACTCAGCAGCCTCCCAGGTCACGGACTGATCCCATCAGTAGCAGCTCAACCCAGCCTTATGCCCCCTACTGCCAGGTCAACCACATCCAGGCAGAGCCGGTCCCGCAGTTACAGTATCACCCATCGCAGTCACCATCTCAGGACACTCAGATGGTGGTCTATCAGCCTGATCAGCCATTGGCAGTTCTACCTCCACCATCCTTCGAGCAGGAGCCATTGATGGAAGTCAATGGGATTTGGTACGACCGGTACCCACAACAGCCCGGGATTCGTCGTGATCACCCCGGATTCCGTTGGACCACTGGTGGCACCTCCTCCCAACAGCAGCCTCCCGCTCCAGGACAGCAGAATAGCCAACAGCAGCAGCAGCCCCAGTATGCCCAGCAGCAGTACCAGCATAGTCCTCATCCCGCCTATCAGGGACAGCAGTGGCGGCAGCATCAGCAGCCCCACCAGTCATACCCCCAGCCTCGTGAGCACTTCTCCTCCCAGCAGCAACCTCATTTCCAGCAAGGGAATGCATCCGGTTCTCAGGCACCTGCCTTTGAGAACCCAGCTCTAGACGATCTCGCCCGCTTGCTCGCTGAACAGCGAGCATCCTTCCGGCAGGAAATGGATGAGTTCCGGCAGGAGATGAGGGAAATTATCAAAGGCAAGGCCGCCATACCAGCTCAGATTGAGCCTAATCCGAACAGTCTAAAAAGAAAATCTGAGCAGGTACAGTTTACAAAGGATACTTCTCCTAGTGATTATTTGAGTGACATGTCCTCTTTCTATGATGCTGATTTTGTGACTACTAGGAGCGGTAGGATACCCGTCGACGGCGCCTCATCTGAGCGACAACAACACGAAGAATACAGAGTGCCAGATGAGCAGAGTAGCGGTGCTGATGCCGCTAATGATGTTGATGAAGGTGGTGCTGAGGCCATCAAGGATGGAGATCCAGACGACGGTACTGAGGCCGTCGTGATACCAGATGCAGACGGTGGTGCTGATACCACCATTTTTGATGCAGGGCCAGAGCGCGGTGCTGATGCCGCAAAGTCAGATGCTGTTGGTGGTACTGAAGCCACCACTTCCACTTTTGTTGAGCTCCCACATGTAGTGTTGCCACCTTTTGTATCTTAGGACTGTGGTAACAAAAAGAACAAAAAATGAATAAAGGAAAGGTTTCTGTTTACACTTCAGATCCATATGTGTTGAATGATGATCATTGTATGGATTCTATTCCTTCACAGGCACAGGGGCCTATTCCTAGTCCTCCATCTACGGAGGCCCCTTCCATCCCCTTCCTTGAAGCACTCCGCTTGGAGAAGGGGAATAAATGAGAAAATCCAAAAAAGACCCAACAGGTAGAGTTCAGCAACCAGATAACTGATAGATTCCAGATCCAGCTGACTCTACGGGAGGCACTTGAGCACATCCCCCTTTTCCAAAAGAGTTTGAAAGAGAAGACTACAGTTCGCAGGAAGAGGAGGAACCACAGAGATCAGATCCATGTGCTCACCCATTCCACTTGCTGCACCATTCAGAACAAATTGCCAGCCAAGAGACCTGGTGCAGGAGCTCCCTATGTCAAATGCGAGATTCAGGAGCAGCGGTTCGATCGTACCCTATTAGACAGCGGATCTTCTATCAACCTCCTTCCGGCAGCCTTAATCGATCAATTCGAGTTTGGTCCTATTCTTCGGAGCAGGACGGTCCTTCAGTTTGCTGATAGGTCGACTAAGAGGCCGAAGGGGTTGTTGAGAGATGCGGTCATTACCATTCATGGCTTGAAATTCCCCGTGGACTTTGTTGTACTGGACATGGAGATCTTTGAGTCGGTAATAGATGCCCCTATCATACTTGGACGCCCATTCTTGGACACAACCAAGGCGATGACCGATCATGATAATGGGAAGGTGTGCTTTTGCGTAGAGGGTGAGAGCATACAAATAGAGATGATCGATGAGACCAGAGCTAGAGAATTAGTATGCTCAGAGCAGTCCAGTGATATCGAGCAGATGACAGAGGTCGAGAAAGACATCCACCAGGAGTGTGATTTTGTGATGAAAGATGATGAATCTATTTGGACAGATCCGGTAGCACAGAACCTCGCCTTGCCTACAGATTCGCTGTATGTACGGCTTATGGCAGTTGAGAGCCTGGAGAGCACACCCCTGGACGAGGATACCTTTGAGGCTGACAGTTCTGTGACGAGTGGTAAACAGAATTTCATTCGTGTTCTTCTAGTTCTGATCCCTCGGATTCAGACATCGATTAGGATGATTTTGATGACTATTTGTCGTGTCTGATTCCTTCTGAGCTGACAGCCATGACAGAGTGCGAGCCAGTTGATAAACCGAAAAATCGGCCCTTTAATAGAGTGTTTTTAACATTTCAACATGTCGTAGCAGTCAGGCCGATTTTGGTCATCAAAAGACCATCTCATTAATACATGTCAAATAAGAATGCGATGGTCATAAATTTTTTTACTTGGTAAGATACCAAGGTCGAACTCAGGGACACGAGTCTTTCTATAATTATCCGGATTTCTATTTATTTAACTAAGTGTTGAGTTGAAGCATATAGGTCAAATTAATGCATACCCGATAATGCATTGCAAATAAACATGCATTTTTTATAAATTTTTATCATGCAAATAAATGCCATGTGAAGCAATGGAAATATGCCCTAGATACAAATTAATGAGCAAAATAATCAATGAGTCAATTCCAGATTTAATTAAGTTGACGAACTCAATTTGAACAAGGCATAGATTATGTGACAAGAGACATATCGATATCAAAATAATACATCAACATTAAAGAGTTCATTGTAAGAAATAGTCATGCCACGAGAAAATTCATCAAACAAGCTTTCAAATGAAACTGAAATCAACTCAATTGGACATACGTAGCTCAAGATATGCATAAAGGAAAGCAAGGGCATAACTGAAAGAAAACATGAAAGGATAACTACAAAAAGGTCCCTAGAAAGGACTGAAATGCAATAAAAATAAAGTACAAGGCCTTCCCTGTTAATAATCCATATGCGCGTGGACCTTTCTGCAAATTTGAAGAAATTCGTGGGCATCTCTGCAAATGTCCCCGAGTAGCACGTGCGATGCGCGTGCTATCCAGGCTCGGAAGGAGGCTCGGAAGAGGCTCGGCTGCTTCGGCTTGGTTCGGACTTAGGCTTGGGCTCGCTGCAGGCTCGGGAGCATCCGAGCCTAAAGGCTCGGATGCTGAGGCTCGGTGCTGCTATGACATCTCCACGTGGCTGGGTGTGGGCCATCCGATCGTGGTGATCGAATGGCTCCTGGAGACGGTGATGTGACCTCTTCTGGGCCGTTGGATGGTCGCTGGAAGGGGACCATCCAACGGCAACTGCTCTTCTCCCTCATCTGCGGCTGGCGGCGATAACAGGGCTCCGGCGAAAGTCCTCCTCCTCCGCCTCTCGTTCCAAGATGACATGGGCCTCCCACGAGCTCCCTAAGGGTTGGGAGATGTATCTGGAGGTCTGAGGAAGAAGTAGGAGTGTCTGGCTGCAGTCATCGGAGCTCGGATCTATGTAGCGACGCCGACGAATTGAGCTCTGGTGGTCATCCGGCCATTGAAGGAGTTATCGACCTACAAGGTTAGTGACATAGCCGAAGCAAGCTAATTGTGGTGCGTGCGTAGTGGCAGTGAAGTGGGAGCTCAGGTGGGTGAAGGAAGCGGGGAGCACGGAGCTCCTCCGCTGCGAGGGCGAAGGAGGTGGGTTGGAGGCGATGGGAAGTATGGAGGAAGGATAAGGCGAGCGGAAGGAGTCGCGTGAAAGGGGAGACGATGGTGGAGCTCAGAGGGGGATCATCGGAGGGTGAAAGCTACGGGAACAGCCTAGAAAATTAATGGAATTTAAGGGGAAAAATGCAAAGGAAGGAGAAGAAGCTTACCTGGTCTGGAAGGCGGTCGGATGGCTTGGGATGGGGCTCGAATCGAGCCCCGGGTCTTCACTGGACACGGCCAGCCGCTCCGTGCAGCTCAAGCGGTCGCCGGAGCGCCGCAACTCCGCCGTGAATGGCGGAGGGTCTCACCGGGGGATTTGAGGTCATCTTCGCTCTATCCGACGCCTCCCCCTGTCACATGGAGGCGGAGGAGGGCTGGGCCACTCCCCGCGTAAAGGTGGAGGACGGTGAATGGTGGGAGGGGCGGAGTATTTGAAGAGTGATGATGGCGGAAGTGGTGGTGGTCGACGTGGGTTTGGAGGAGAATATGGGGCGACTGGGAAGAGGTTGTGGATCGTGGAGTGATGCGCGGAGGAGAAGGATGATGGGGGGAGATCAGGAGGTGGTTGGCGAGATGCGAGGTTGACAGGAATGGCAGGTGAAAAAGGAGAGGGGCGAGTAGTGCGCAAGTCAGATCGTGGGAGAGAGGGAGGGATCCGAAGGTTGACGACGACCGCTGGCCGTTGGATCTGGAGATCCAACGGCGGGCATTTAGGCACGGAGGGACGATGTGGATCAGATCTGAGGTGGCATGATCGGAGGTCCAAGATTCGGCCACGTGTCGAGATGTGGGCTCGGCGCTAGCGGATGGCTGTGATGGATTTCAAGTCGATCGAAGGGCTGGTGATCGTCAAAGTAAGGAGCGATTGCGATGGAGAATTGAGGGCGCGATCAAATGGTCTTCAATCTGCCACGTGTCGTGCTCTGCGCTCGGCGCTAACGAGCGGTGATGATCAAGGGACGGGGAAGATCAATGGCTGAGGACATAGGCGTGCGTGGACACAGTGGGGCCTTTGGATCTGAAACGAGATCCAACGGCCAGGGGTGGTGGCGGATGAGACAAGAGGGAGCGGGCCACGTGGCGCCCTCAGAATGGGCCACGTGGCCCAATCAGATTTATTCAATCTTTGAGTTGATGTTTGAATGTCTAGATGGCCGAATTTGAGAAAATGCAAAACATGAAAGTTGTAGATCTTAATGAGATCTAATATTTTCATGTTGGCCAAAATTGGAGATGAAGTCAAAGAAAGGCCCGAAATAATTTTGAGGGTATTTTTAAGTCAAAAAATACCACGGATTTTTGTTTTGTCATTTTTTTGTGATTTTTAATTTATTTAGGACTCTGTTAATTACAAAACTTTAACTGGGTTTTATTAACACTCAGCTTAAGCAAGGGGGTTAAAAATGAGAAATAAAGATGATGAAATCGAGTTTCATCACCCCCTATACTTAAACTATGCTCGTCCTTGAGCATCAAAGAGAATGACTAAGTTGGATTAACCCCCTTGTGCATGTGAATACAGGATCCAATCTGCTCAAGTCGACTCGACTTTAGAGATCCAAAATTATAGAGTTCAACCCAGCCTTAATCAAGAGGCTTCCAATTCCTCTACTTCTCTAGACTCTCTCTGATGTACATATAAACTAAAGGATATGAAGTTTAGTGTTGACTGCAATTCTGAGAGTAGAGTCAATTCATCACCCAAGATCTTGGTCCGAGAAAATCTCCTAAGGACCCAATCCTCAGCACTAGGGAATAAATCAAATCTTGCATTCAGTCCACCGTCTCTTTAGTTGTCAGACTTAGAAAATGTAGATGGCATGCCAGAAATGGAGGGCATGGGATTGTGTCAATTCTTCTCTCCCTCTCATTGGAACAAGGATTCTCTCTAGTGCCTTTTTACGCAACACAATTTTTTTGGTGTTGATCAGTGCGTCCGTCAAGAGAAGTTGGAACCGTCTGCACTTGTTTTCCTGGGAGTACACCGGGGTGTGCCTTTTTTGAGTACCTATCGTACCTTCTACACCCAGACTTGTAGCATTTACGATGCAGAGCCCTTTTTTGGTGCAAGCCCGACTCCTGGTCCTAATAGCGGTGGTCCAAGTGGACACTTTGAAAAGTTTGGGAGCGATCGCCTTTGGTGGAAGCTCTTTGATATGTAACTTTGTGAAATGAGAGCTTTTCTTTGAATTTCTTTGACTTGTATAATTTGTGGCTAGCTCCACTGCTTTTACCAAGAGTTGGCGCACACTGATCAACAATTTTTTATATATTTCACTCCCAGGTACTTAGGTAAATATCAAGAGATTAGTATAAGAATCAAGTTCTCATACTGGCTAATATTGCTGACACTCAGGTTTCATGAAGCCTCCAAAGACTTTATCCCATCCTCGAGCATCATTAGATCAAATCCAAACTTGACTTCCTCATCCCAATTCCTCAAGTGAAAAATCAACTCATCTCAATCAAAACCGCAGTCGTGCATGTGATGTGCTGATCATATTCTTTTGTCTGAGACTAAGCATGGAATATAGCATGCAAATCTAGAAACCTAGAGAAATATGGACGATTAAGTCAATGACCCTGATGGCTAAGGCTGGTTAACCTAAAATCTCAAAGACCTCAAAAAGCTAAGTCTCCTTGATCATTTCAGATCCTGGGTAAAAGTGTAGGTGTAGAGGATTAATCCAACTTCTTCATTCAAAAAAAAGACACATTTTTTTATTTCATCATTTTTTTTGAACTTCAAGAGATATTAGAACTTCCTAAACTCAATTGAGCATCTGCAATTCAGCCAGTATGGATGTAAGTACAGGCCGAAGCCCGTTGCTTGAGGACGGCCTTACGCGATGTCCTTTAAACCATCCAATCTGCTAAGGGCGAACCCTCACTGAATGCGGCTTACTTAATTGGGCTTAGTAGTCACTAATGGCTCCTAAAAGGTTTTGCGGTTTTTCTCATTTTTTATGGATTTTAATAAAGGTTAAAACACGAGTTAATCTCAACTTTCCTTGAAAAGAGAAGGCGATTTTTCAAAACCATGTCACACAAAATAAAAAGTTTTCAAAACATTTTCAAAAATCATTTCCGAAAATATTTTTATAAAAATAGCGTAACATAATATCGAAAAGTCGCGAAATCATTTGAGTTCTCTTAGTCCAAAGAGTTTTACCTTAGCCAAAAAGTTTTAAATTTTTCAAAATTTTCAGATTATAGCTAAAGTAAATATACGGTATATACGGTATACCCCCTATACTTAAACTTTGCTATGTCCTCATAACACTAGATGTTACAAGTACATAGGTCCATTTAAGTTTATAGGAATATACGGGAGCTAAGAGGGGCTCCCCCTATACTTAGGTTAGAAATAACCTAAGTATAAAGGCAAGGAAAGAGGAGTAGAGAAATCACATGGACTCGGGTCCCCCCTATATTTAGGCTGAGATTAGCCTAAGTATAAAGATGGGAATTGATGTTGGGAGGGACCCAAGGTGAACGAAGAAGAGGAACGGATCTACAGGTGAGCAGTTGAATCTTCGGAGATGAAATGGAGTGACTCAGGTTTTAGGGTGTGTATCGAATCAAACATGGCTCAATCAATCAAGCAAAACCTTTAATTTCACCAACTCACACATGAAACCAACCAAGGTTGGTTTATTATCTTGTCGGTTTTATTGGTGATAAAACATTATATATTTACGCGAAGAAAATGTGAAGTGAAAATCAAGGCGTATGCGCGGGTGTTGCTCTCCCAAAACCAAAGTTTTACTCCATTTTATGGTTGACTTGCAATTAACAGTCCCGATGTTATTTAAATTTATCACTGAGTTATAGTTAGCTCAAAATCAAGCAATGATCGTCTACCATTCATTCCCATTTTCCATTAATCCTAGGTGATCAAGCTAGGAAAAGAAAGCCGAGAAAAACACGTATTCGATAAAAAACTGCGATCTAAGCTAAGCGATAAACCATGCAGTGATTTGATGATAAATCCGTGAAAAAAAAACTGGGCTATTTTGAAAATCAAATTCAACATGTATGCAAGTCGAAAAAGTCGCACCTAATCATGCATCTATTAGCGGTGATTGATTTTCATTAATTTTAGCTAAGTGATGCGAGATTATGTGCGTCTATAATTTAGTGTGTCCTACCTACGATCAAGCACATAAAAATATGAAAAATAAAATAAGCTCGGAGAGCCGCGTGCCTAGTCCTAGGTCGACACTCAAGTGGGGACGATCCCCACACAACCACATTCGTTTGATTACACTCGCGAGTCTTCAATAGAAGACCGCTGTAAAAGACGAATTATTACAAGCAAAAATAAAATGCGACACTTTTTTGTTTTTTTCTTTTCTTCCTTATAGGCTCCAAGCATGCTCATGCGGCTCCTCGCAACGGGGAGCGACCTGCTCCTCGCCTCCTTGATCCATCAAGGGCCCTGGCACAAAAACAATGGTTAGATATCAAATAAAAAAGAAAAATTTTATAATGCAAATTAAATGAACACTTCGACCTATAAAATGAACACTTAATAAAACAAACAAAATTCCAAATAATAAAAGAAATGAGCCGTGTCTCCGGCAACGACGCCATTTGATAAACCGAAAAATCGACCCTTTAAGAGAGTGTTTTTAACATTTCAACATGTCGTAGCAGTCAGGTCGATTTTGGTCATCAAAAGACCATCTCATTGATACATGTCAAATAAGAATGCGATGGTCATAAATTTTTTTACTTGGTAAGATACCAAGGTCGAACTCAGGGACACGAGCCTTTCTCTAATTATCCGGATTTCTATTTATTTAACTAAGTGTTGAGTTGAAGCATATAGGTCAAATTAATGCAGACACGATAATGCATTGCAAATAAACATGCATTTTTTTATAAATTTTTATCATGCAAATAAATGCCATGTGAAGCAATGGAAATATGCCCTAGATACAAATTAATGAGCAAAATAATCAATGAGTCAATTCCAGATTTAATTAAGTTGACGAACTCAATTTGAACAAGGCATAGATTATGTGACAAGAGACATATCGATATCAAAATAATACATCAACATTAAAGGGTTCATTGTAAGAAATAGTCATGCCACGAGAAAGTTCATCAAACAAGCTTTCAAATGAAACTGAAATCAACTCAATTGGACATACGTAGCTCAAGATATGCATAAAGGAAAGCAAGGGCATAACTGAAAGAAAACATGAAAGGATAACTACAAAAAGGTCCCTGGAAAGGACTGAAATGCAATAAAAATAAAGTACGAGGCCTTCCCTGTTAATAATCCATATGCGCAGGGACCTTTCTGCAAATTTGAAGAAATTCGTGGGCATCTCTGCAAATGTCCCTGAGTAGCACATGCGATGCGCGTGCTATCCAGGCTCGGAAGGAGGCTCGGCAGAGGCTCGGCTGCTTCGGCTTGGTTCGGACTTAGGCTTGGGCTCGCTGCAGGCTCGGGAGCATCCCAGCCTAAAGGCTCGGATGCTGAGGCTCGGTGCTGCTATGACATCTCCACGTGGCTGGGTGTGGGCCATCCGATCGTGGTGATCGAATGGCTCCTGGAGACGGTGATGTGGCCTCTTCTGGGCCGTTGGATGGTCGCTGGAAGGGGACCATCCAACGGCAACTGCTCTTCTCCCTCATTTGCGGCTGGCGGCGATAACAGGGCTCCGGCGAAAGTCCTCCTCCTCCGCCTCTCGTTCCAAGACGACATGGGCCTCCCACGAGCTCCCTAAGGGTTGGGAGATGTAGCTGGAGGTCTGAGGAAAACGTAGGAGTGTCTGGCTGCAGTCATCGGAGCTCGGATCTATGTAGCGACGCCGACGAATTGAGCTCTGGTGGTCATCCTGCCATTGAAGGAGTTATCGACCTGCAAGGTTAGTGACATAGCCGAAGCAAGCTAATTGTGGTGCGTGCGTAGTGGCGGTGAAGTGGGAGCTCAGGTGGGCGAAGGAAGCGGGGAGCACGGAGCTCCTCCGCCGCGAGGGCGGAGGAGGTGGGTCGGAGGCGATGGGAAGTATGGAGGAAGGATAAGGCGAGCGGAAGGAGTCGTGTGAAAGGGGAGACGATGGTGGAGCTTAGAGGGGGGTCATCGAAGGGTGAATGCTACGGGAACAACCTAGAAAATTAATGGAATTTAAGGAAAAAAATGCAGAGGAAGGAGAAGAAGCTTACCTGGTCTGGAAGGCGGTCGGATGGCTTGGGATGGGGCTCGAATCGAGCCCCGGGTCTTCGCTGGACACGGCCAGCCGCTCCGTGCAGCTCAAGCGGTCGCCGGAGCGTCGCAACTTCGCCGTGAATGGCGGAGGGTCTCACCGGGGGATTTGAGGTCATCTTCGCTCTATCCGACGCCTCCCACTGTCACAGGGAGGTGGAGGAGGGCTGGGCCCCTCCCCGCGTAAAGGTGGACGACGGTGAATGGTGGGAGGGGCGGAGTATTTGAAGAGTGATGATGGCGGAAGTGGTGGTGGTCGACGTGGGTTTGGAGGAGAATATGGGGCGACTGGGAAGAGGTTGTGGATCGTGGATGATGCGCGGAGGAGAAGGATGATGGGGGAAGATCAGAAGGTGGTTGGCGAGATGCGAGGTTGACTGGAATGGCGGGTGAAAAAGGAGAGGGGCGAGTAGTGCGCAAGTCAGATCGTGGGAGAGAGGGAGGGATCCGGAGGTTGACGACGACCGCTGGCCGTTGGATCTGGAGATCCAACGGCGGGCATTCAGGCGCGGAGGGACGGTGTGGATCAGATCTGAGGCGGCATGATCGGAGGCCCAAGATTCGGCCACGTGTCGAGCTGTGGGCTCGGCGCTAGCGGATGGCTGTGATGGATTTCAAGTCGATCGAAGGGCTGGTGATCGTCAAAGTAAGGAGCGGTTGCGATGGAGAATTGAGGGCGTGATCAAATGGTCTTCAATCCGCCACGTGTCGTGCTCTGCGCTCGGCGCTGACGAGCGGTGATGATCAAGGGACGGGGAAGATCAATGGCTGAGGACATAGGCGTGCGTGGACACAGCGGGGCCGTTGGATCTGAAACGAGATCCAACGGCCAGGGGTGGTGGCGGATGAGACAAGAGGGAGCGGGCCATGTGGCGCCCCCAGAATGGGCCACGTGGCCCAATCAGATTTATTCAATCTTCCAGTTGATGTTTGAAGGCCTAGATGGCCGAATTTGAGAAAACTCAAAACATGAAAGTTGTAGATCTTGATGAGATCTACAATTTTCATGTTGGCCAAAACTGGAGATGAAGTCAAACAAAGGCCCGGAATAATTTTGAGGGTATTTTTAAGTCTAAAAATACCACGGATTTTTGTTTTGTCATTTTTTTGTGATTTTTAATTTATTTAGGACTCTGTTAATTACAAAACTTTAACTGTGTTTTATTAACACTCAGCTTAAGCAAGGGGGTTAAAAATGAGAAATAAAGATGATGAAATTGAGTTTCATCACGAGTACAGTTTATTGATGATACAGCAGGGCTTCCTTCGTCAGATTCTCATGCGCAGCGAGAGTTCTCACATGCAGACCTGGTAGCCTTTACACAGACATATCAGAAGCCAGATCTGCCACCTCCCAGTTGTCCAGAGTTGAAACCCTTGCCGCAGTCGCTGAAGTATAGATTCCTTGCGGGTGAGCCAGATATGCACCCAGTCATTATCTCAGCGGGTTTGACTGGAGAACAAGAATCTCGTCTGATGGAGGTTCTTGAAAGAAATCGCAAGGCGATAGGATGGAGTATAGTTGATCTCCAGGGGATTAGTCCGGCTCTGTGCTCCCACCACATCTATCTTGAGGAGGATGCTAGGCCGTCGCGTGAGTTCCAGCGACGACTGAACCCGAATCTTCGAGATGTGGTCATGAAGGAAATATCGAAGTGGTGGAGCGCCGATTTTATCTACCCCATCTCCGACTCCAAGTGGGTTAGTCCATTACATGTGGTACCCAAGAAGACGGGTATCACTACAGTTGTGAATGAGTCTGGAGTGGAGATAGCTACCCGGGTACCAACTTCTTGGAGGGTCTGTGTGGACTACAGATGATTGAATCAAACCACCAAGACGGATCATTTCCCACTGCCATTCATTGATCAGGTTATAGAGAGGCTAGCTGGGAAGAGTCACTACTGTTTTCTTGACGGGTACTCCGGTTATAATCAAGTGGCCATTGCACCCGAAGACCAGGAGAAAACAACATTCACCTGTCCGTTGGGACTTATGGTTTTAGAAGGATGCCTTTTGGTCTATGTAACACCCCCGCGATATTCCAAAAGTGCATGTTGTCCATTTTCTCGGACATGGTGGGTGATCGCTTAGAGGTCTTCATGGATGACTTCTCGGTCTATGGCGATGGGTTTGATGCTTGTCTTGACTGCCTCGACCGTGTGCTTCAGCGCCTGCATAGAGGTCAATCTTGTCTTGTCTTGGGAGAAGAGTCACTTCATGGTGACTCAAGGGACGGTCCTTGGTCATATCATCTCCGACAGGGGCATGGAGGTTGATCCAACCAAGGTGGATATCATTAGAAAACTCAATCCATCGTCCAATTTGCGTCAATTGCGGTCTTTTCTAGGGCATGTCGGTTTCTACCGACGGTTTATTCATGACTTCAGTCGAATTGCCCGACTGCTTACTGATTTGCTGACAAAAGACACCGAGTTCATTGTAGATGATAAGTGTCTGGCGTCCTTTGAGACTCTCAAGAGTATGGTTGTCACGACTCCTGTCCTTCAGCCACCTGTTGAGGCATATTTCTGAGGGTTTAAGTACCTGATTTTTATATCGGATAGTCGTTGAGAACCCACAAAAATACACTTCAAACAAATAAACTACCGGACTTAATTATATTATGCACTAAGCAAAGTATATGGTAAGTCAGGGTCGAATCCACAGGGACAGGAAGATTCTGTACTTTATTTTGAAAATAAAAATACTTTTATAAGTTTGCAAAATATTTGAATAACAAAAATGGAGATGAAATTTGGAGAAGACAATAGTGCAGGTCGGTAAGTGTTGATCGCTCCCCTTCTATGCAGCAACTTCCAAATGGACTCGTACGCGCTAACTCTTCGCGAAATTGGATATCCTGGTGAGGTGAGTTAGATGCGATTACAACCGCGAATCGAGCTCAAACCTCGTGTCACGTCCCGATTCTCCAAGAGTCGAGGATGATCGCCGTTAGATATGGATCATCGCGATAGTTTTGACGAATTCCTGCATGAAAGAGAAGATAACAAAATAAGACATATATAAAAATATAAAGTAATAAAATAAAAGCGAAATAAAAATATGATGATCGGCGGTTCGGGAGGAAGCCTCTGGAGTCGGATTCGCAGAGGGGCCGAGAAAATCATGGTTGGCGGACGTCTATAGTGTTGGATGACTTTTAGCGGCACTCGGGGTGGAGCCTCAGGAGTCGGATTCACTGAGGGTCCGAATGCACGACTCGACAAGATCACTTCGATGCTTCGTCGTTAATAAAATGTATGAGGCGAGATTTTGTGGGATGATGATGGAATTGGTGGGACAGACTTTAATCGACAATGGCAATGGTGTATTGATCAGATAGAATAATCGGATGATGCTTCCTCAAAAATTGCCCGAATGGGGGAAGATGCTTGTGTTATATATACACGCATGCATCATCGTTTCAAACCAAGGGATACACCCCTTCGATAAAGCATGCATCCAGTCATATGCCGTTCGCATCTTTTCGAATTGGCCCCCAAAGACAGCCACACCTTTTCCCATTAACGTGCATACCTTTTCACAATAACGGTACATGTTTAAATTCAATGATGGTTTAACCATCAATTCTCAACCATATATTTGCAAAATGCATACACATCTCATGGATTGTGCACCACATAAAAAATGCATGGTGCATTTATACCCAAATCTATGTTGGACATCCACGTTTACTTGCATAGTCTATACTTATGTAGTGTTTGAAATAATGGAGGTGTTGGCATTGTGCAATTATATATTAAGTCCTTGAATCAAGTATGATACAAGAATTATATATTTCTTATGAATTTAAAGCTGAGAATATTTGATTAGTTATCTTGTGGTTTTCATGAAGATGGTACATTCTAAACACTCTTGCATACGTTTGCAACATCAATATTGAAAACAACCGATAAGTTGTGAACATGCCCATCATTGGAAAAATATTTCCAAAAACATGGTGAATTCTCACATCACCTTCTAGTGATTTTTCAATCACTATTTTTTTTCTATTTATGTTGAATGTTTAGCAAAATATAATGAGATCAAATGGTAACATCAGTTTCCTATGGAAGGAGAGGATGAATAAGATTATGGATATATATCAAATGAACTATTCAAATGAAGAAATAACTCATGCATATATATTAATTATGGACCATATGATGCATGATGAAGATAGTGGAACTTGCTTAAAATATTATGAAGCGAAAATTATGTGATTTAGCTTATGGACTAGTTTAAGTTTAGCGTAGTTATATAATGAATATGATATTCATCATACCCCCATGCTTAGGTTTTGCTAGTCCCTAGCAAATGTAAAAAAAGAATATCAACACTCTAATATCAACATGTAGGAAGAGAATAGCCTCTGAAGTTGAAATTTATCCTTTATTTCATAAAGTTCAAGAATAGAAATGAAGCTCTTCTTACAATGCTTGATTATCTCAAGTGTCCTTAAGATATGAATTAATGTGGAGACTTGCTCGATTCTGATTAAGTGATACCCAACATCAATGATGTTATTAGACCTGAGGATAGACTCAAGTGTCAAATGTACTGAATTGACCAAGTGCTTTCAACCACAATCCTCTAGCTCTGATACACTAAGCCAGGAAATGCCTGAGATGGGGGTTCAGAGTATTCTTACAAGCTCCAACTTCATAATTATTGTAACACTCATCCCAACTTCCTCCAACTGATCAGAAAAATAATAGGTTAATTTGTGGAGTATTTAGGTAAGGCTTATTTGGTGGAAGTAATTATACTCTGATTTCAATGAGTGAAGTCCAACATGTGACAAGATTGATCATTCTAATATAATTTTGGAGAAGAGGAAGATATAGATGACATATGAGAATTAGAGAAGAATACTCGCACAATGGTTCTCTTGATTTCTTCTTATTATTTTCCTTTTTCTTCTTTTCTTCTTCTTCTTCTTCTCTTTTTTTGCATTTTTTGATATACTTCTTTTCTCCTTTTTTGACAATATTTCTCCTTCTCTCTCTCTCTCTCTCTTTGCAGTACTTCTTCTTCTTTTCTCCCCCCCTTTTTTGCAATATCTCTCTTCACTTTTCAAGAGAACCAATGTGCTTTAATACTTTCTTTTGGGACTTGGAAATATAAAAGGACATGTATTTTGTTGTAAATGGAGGATAAAATCTCGAAGAATATTTTTCTTTGAATGAATAAATAAATAAGTCGAATGAAACAAGACGGATTATTAATGGAAGACTTTTAAAGAAGTGGTGGATTTGAGAAGTATGTAGAAAGGCAAACAAGAGACTGGTGTGTGAAGGTTTCAATTGTGCATAATGGGAAATTGCTTGACCAGTTGGGAACACTCCCTTACATTTTATGGTGAACTCTCTTCCTCACATATATTTGGTGGAACACTCCCTACTCCTCTACTCCGTGATAAGCTCACCATCTCACAAACTCTGAGCACAACCATCATCAAACCCCCTTAACCTTTTGTATGACAAGCTAGCATCGCAGTACAAAGCTCATGATCTTTTCAATATTTAATGTTTAAGCTCATTATTGACACCAAGTGTTAAAAGTTGAATAGAGGCTAAATGCAAAAGGACAAGAGAGAGTCATAAGCATTCTAAGCTTAAAATCACTTCTAATCTCGTACTTCATGTGGTATTAGTGGTGAGGCTATTATTCTCCCTATATGTAAACTTAGAGAGTTGAAGTAGGGAAAACATGCAAATGCGATGCAATGTGCATGAAAAAATGCAATTTTTTTGGATGGTGTCCCCCCATGCTTAAGATTTGCCATGCCCTCATGGTAAATGCATATGCATAAAATTGGCTATGTGATGATGTATGACATATGATGTGCAGTGAACAAAGAAATGATTGGGTCATGAGGGTATTTGCAAAACATGAGTTTCTAATGTGGGCATTGATTTTTCAGATTCAATGACGAGCTTGAGGCGTTATCCATTCACTCGAAGGGTGGTAGATGTTTTAGAATCAGCTATTTCAATAGATTCATTATCAAAAACTTGTGTGACAATGTATGGACCTTTCCACTTTGACCTGAGCTTTCCTGGAAAGAGCTTTAGCTTTGCATCAAACAACCATACTTTTTGACCAATGGAAAAGGTTTTGTGAGAAATGTTGGCATCATGCCAAATCTTAACCTTTTCTTTGTAAATAAGGCTGTTATCATATGCTCGACAACGAAGCTCGGTTAACTCATTAAGGTCAAGTAGTCGATTCTGGCCCGCATGGGTTAAATCAAGGTTACATTTTTGTATAGCTCATAATGATTTATGATGTATCTCGACGGGTAGATGACAAGATTTTCCATAAACGATGCGATACGGACTCATGCCTAGAGGAGCCTTATAAGCAGTGCGATAGGCCCATAATGCTATATTAAGGTGTTGGGACCAGTCTTTACGATCAGAACAAACAATTTTCTGCAGAATGGTTTTTATTTCTCGATTAAAGACCTCAGCTAAGCCATTAGTTTGAGGATGATAAGTGGTAGAAACTCGATGTTCAATTCCATTATTCTTCATTAGTTTTCGTACCGAGTTATTAAGGAAATGTGAAACTCCGTCACTTATAATGACCTTAGGTATGCCGAAGCGAGCAAATAAATCATTCAAGAACTTGATTACTATTGCACTATCGGCAGCGTGAGTAGGGATGGCTTTGACCCATCTAGAGACGTAGTTGACTGCCAGAAGGATATATAGGTAACCATTTTATTGAGTGAAGGGACCCATGAAGTCAATGCCCCATGCATCAAAAATTTCAACTACATGGATAAGATTTAGATGCATCATGTCTCTTTTTGTCATAGTTCCTGTAGTTTGACATGTAGGGCATGATTTCACAAAATCATGGGCATCCTTAAATAAAGTAGGTCAGAAAAAACTACATTGGAGTACTTTTGCAGCTGTACGTTTTCCAGAGTGATGTTCCACCACACCCAAAAGTGTGGCAATGAGATAGAACACTTGAAATTTCAAAATTAGGTATACAACATCTCCATATACAGCCGGTCCCTTCCCTAAATAATAAAGGATCTTCTCAATGGTAGTATCGAGAGTCGGCTATGAACCGATCTCATTTTGCCTTAGGGCAATCGTCAGGAATTCGAGATGTGATTAAGTAGTTTACCATATCAGCAAACCACGGTAGTTGTGATACTGCAAGGATGGATTCATCAGGAAAGGTTTCCGATATGGGAATGAATTGATCGGTTTGTTTGGTGTCAGACTCATGGAGTCTGGAGAGATGGTCGGCCACGACGTTTTGCGCTCCTGCTTATCTTTGATTTCAATGTCAAATTCTTGTAGCAAGAGTATCCATGTAATCAATCGTGGTTTCGAATCTTTCTTGGAAAGTAGGTGGCACAATGCGGTGTGGTCAGTGTAAACAACCACGTGTGAACCCAGTAGGTATGACCTAAATTTTTCAAGTGCAAAGACAACTGCTAGCAATTCTTTTTCAGTGACTGTGTAGTTTTTTTGTGCATCATCAAGTGTTCTGCTAGCGTAATGGATGGCAACTGGTTTGCCATCTTTTCTTTGACCTAGTACAGCTCCTAGTGCATAATCTGATGCATCACACATTATTTCAAAGTCTAAGGTCCAATCAGGGGACTGTAAAATTGGTACTTCAGTGATAGACCTTTTTAATGTCTCAAAGGATCTAAGGACATCTTCAGAAAAGTCAAAAGCTTGATCCTTTGAGAGTAACTCAGTAAGAGGTTTAGCGATTTTTGAAAAATCCTTTATGAATATTCTATAGAAGCCAACATGTCCTAAAAAAGATTGAACATCTTTGAGTGATGTAGGTGGAGAGAGATGAGTTACAGTCTCAATTTTTGATGGGTCAACCTTCATTCCTTTTTTAGAGACAATGTGACCTAGAACAATGCCCTTGGTGACCATAAAATGTGTTTTTTCCCATGATAAGACTATGTTCACCTCAATGCATTTTTGTAATATCTGATCAAGAAATCCAAGGCATTCATCAAAGGAATCACCGAATACAGAGAAATCATCCATAAATACTTCCATAAAATCTCCCACCATATCGGCAAATATGGCTAGCATACATCGTTGGAAGGTGGCTGGCGCATTACACAGCCCAAAGGGCATTCGGCGAAAGGCAAATGTACCATAAGGGCATGTAAATGTTGTTTTCTATTGGTCTTCAGGTGCAATAGCTACCTGATTATAACCTGAGTAACCATCGAGAAAACAAAAATATTCTCTCCCCGCGAGTCTCTCAATAATTTGATCTATGAATGGGAGAGGGAAGTGGTCCTTTTTCGTAGCAAGGTTTAATTTCCTGTAATCAACACAAATCCTCCACGAAGTGGTTGTACGAGTGGGGATCTCTTTACCCTGATCATTGGTGACTATAGTCAGACCAGATTTCTTTGGTACAACTTGTAAAGGGCTGACCCATCGACTATCTGATATTGGGTAGATGATCCCTGCACCTAGCCATTTGCATATTTCCTTCTTAACTACTTCTCGTAGATTTGGATTTAATCTTCTTTGCATTTCTCGAGAAGGTTTTGCATTATCTTCCAAATAAATATGGTGGGTACATAGTGATGGGCTTATTCCCCGAAGATCAGATATCGTCCAACCAATTGCCCGTGAATTTTTTCTCAAAACATCCATTAATTTATTTTCTTGATCTAGTTCCAAGTGGGCATTGATTATTACCGGGCATGCCTTATTTTCTTCATCTAGAAACACATATTTTAGGTCCTTTGGTAAAGGTTTTAATTCAACTACGGAGACCTGAATTGTCTCTTGGGAACTTTCTATTGCATTTATGGGGTGGGTGGATGCGGTGATTGTAAGATCTTCCTCCTTGTTATGTAGTAATTCTAAAATAGGAGGTTCTAGCATGGGCATAATCATTTCCAAGACAGGAGAAATTAAAGCATCAAGTTCATCCCATGCTTGGTCTAGTTCTATGATATCTGAATTTGTCAGCGGTTTGTAGGGTTCATTCTTGATGGAATCAAGGCTTTCGGCCACTAAAACATGTCGTCTTTCAAATAATTTATCATTTAAAGTCAAAGTCGTCTCAAGAAGATCCCTAGCGAGATTTAAAGGAGTTAAATCGTCTATGACTTATTTAATTGTCGAACATTCCTCGTTCCATCCACGATCTTCAGTATCGTGTTCTTGAAATGTGGGGTGACAAGATCGACAGGAACAATCTCACCATTGACTTTGAATTCTATTTTCCCGATCTCATAATCAAAATGAACCTTGGCAGTGGCTAAGAATGGTCTTCCGAGTATAATAGGAGTTTGAGAAAGTGTTTAGCCGGGTCCATATCTAGTACGATAAAGTCGACTGGGAACTGATGTCCTTGGACTGTGACTAAAACCTCCTCTAATATTCCTAATGGCCTCTTTACAGATCGGTCAGCTAATTGTAAAATCATAGAAATAGGTTTTAACTGACCTACTGCATAATATTTTAGTACAACAGCTGGAAGGAGATTTATCGAAGCACCATTATCAAGTAGAGTACGCTCAAAGGTCATGTCTCCAATGATGCATTTTACTAATGAGGCCCCAGGATCTTTCATTTTAAGGGGAAGGAGTTGAGAAATGGCATTAGATGATGCGAGCGGTAGCACATGCCTCTCTTCCTCGTGTTGGTCATTCTTTTTCTTTCCCCTCGATTTTCTTTTTGGAGTGCATTTCTCTTTTAAGAAACGTGAATATGCAGGAACTTGTTCTATAGCCATAAGGAGGGGGATTTGTATGATAACATTAGATAATAAATTCTCCAAGTCAGGAGTCAGAGTCGAAGGTCGTTTCTTCACTTTTCTTCGCAGGGCCTCTGGAAAGGGAATAGTTGGTTGTGTAAATGTTGGTGATGGGGATATAGAGGATGGTTGTGTAGTAGGTGATGATTGGTCTTGTATTGACGAATCATTCTCATGTGTTTGATGGTTTTGTGTGGTCGATATTTGAGGTGTGCTTATGGTGCGACCACTTCTCAAGTGGATGGCATTGACATATGCATTTGACTCATTTTTGCTTGTACTAGCTACATTTCTAAAGCTCATGGGTCCTCGAGTAGGTTGTTGTGAAAAGCCAGGAGGGCGGATTTGTGAGTTGTTAGGATTTTGTACCGTTTGAGCAGGTAGTTGTGGTTGAGGTGGTATTTGAGAACGAATCTCGGTCAATTGTCTTTGGACCTCAACATGGCTTTGAGCCAGTTGCTTTTGAACCTCAACTTGGTTATGAGCCAGCTGTTGTATGAGTTTCATCAAGTCACGATAATCAGAGGCAAGTCCTTGTGATGGTGTAGTCAGGGGTTGCAGTGGTGGCTGGTCTTGTTGTGTGAATTGGTTTTGATTTGACCCTTGTTGGGTGACTTGATATCCTGAATTATTGTTTGTTGGGGCCTTCCATGTAAAATTTGGATGGTTCCTCCATCCTGGATTATAGGTGGAGGAATAGGGGTTGTTATTGGAATTCCCCTGCACCCAATTAACTGCTTCAGGATTAATTTGTTCATCTAAAGGGACAGATGGTTGGTAAATCTCCGGTTCCATAGGAGCTACCCTGCAAACTGACGGGGTGGTTTTCTCTAATACAAGACTCACTACGGTTTTAGTTACTTGATCCACTTGTTTAGCCATCAACTCTACTTTGTCCAACTTTGAAGCAATGATCTGGATATCCGAGGATGTGTCTCCATTTGTTGTTGCATAGTCTATAGCTTGGACTGGTCTTTTGTGTCTATCGTATAACTCTATGGAATAATTACTGACAGAGTTATCTGCCATGTCCTCGTATAATTGACATACAAAGTTCTCATCCTTATTCAAGTAGTTGCTTCTGCAAGAGCCGTCGACAACTCTCTTGCATGTTTCACTTAAGCCCTCATAAAATATTTGCACTTGCTTCCATTTTTCGATTCCATGATGTGGGCATTTTCATAAAAGATCTCTAAATCTTTCCCATGCTTCATGGATTGGCTCTGTGGGTTTTTGGGTAAAGTGAGAAATGGCATGCCTAAGTGCATTAGTCTTACCAATGGGGAAATATTTCTTTAAGAATGCCTCTCTCAATTCGGTCCATGATCGAATCGGGATTTCATAACTACGAAGCCATTGGCTTGCTTTTTGTTGAAGGGAGAATGGGAAGGCTCAGAGGTAAACATGTTCCTTGTTTACCTCCCCTGTGTTTAGTGTGTCGCAGGCTGCTACGAAATCCTGAAGGTGCATTATAGGGTCCTCGGTCTCTTCTCACCGAAATTTGGGGAGGAAGGAAATAGTTGCAGGTTTTATTTCAAAGTTTCCTGCTTCTGCAGGGAGTTGGATGACTGATACGAGTCGATGATTAGCAGGATTATAGTGATTTCGTATTGGTATTGGTGGTGGGTTGTTTAACCCTTGATGTGCTATCAATTGTCGAACTTGGGCATCTTGCACCTCTTGACGTTCTGCCATTTGTTGTAATTGTTGCATTATTATAAGGAGTGGATCGGGAGGAGGTGGCACACCAGCCATGGGTTTTGTCTCGGGCTTGACTTTGGATTTTGGAGGATAGAATGGATCGAATTCAAGGGGATCAGTAAGGGGATTCCTTAATGACCTCCTGCCAAGCATACACAAATCAAACACCAAACAATTTGTTTATTCCCACTCAAGGCTTATAGTTTTTTTTTATTTTTTAAGTTTTGATTTGCAGAAAAAAATACAAGTTGATTACGTTTCCTAAGATATCTAGCGGTACAGAATAATTCAATGATTACCACAATGCCGTTCTTCTGATTCTGAGGCCAGTCAGAGGGTAAGTAGGCCGGAGCCTTTCTTAGATCAACTTGGATCTTAAACCCCTCGTCTTTCTTAGTTAAACACCTCAGGGACGAGTATACTAAGCAATATGATTTTTAGAAAATTATCAAGAACCGTGGGATTTGGGCTCTGGTCCTAGGGGTATGCGTGCACGTGCGATTGTGAGAATGGTGCAACAAACAAGTTGGTAAACAAAATTTTATTTTATGATTTTTTGTGACCGCTTTAATTTAGTCCGATTAAGATGTATTTTTTTATCTTGATTAGTCGACAAACAATTAAATGGTCTTTTTAAATACAAGGTGGGACTATGGGGAAGAAATCTTACGGAGATGAAAAGCAATACGGAAAAAGAAGTTGATTTTTTTGTTTTTTTTAATATGCGTAAACAAAGAAATAAAAAAAGATCCTAGTTATGCCTAAGAAAAGAGAATTATCGCGAGAACGTTCCGAATATATATTTTTTTAACTTCACGTTGATGTTTGATGCGGCTCCTTTCCAATGCGACTTGTCCCCTGCAGAAAAAAAAGAAAGATGGTGAAATCCAAAATGTAAAGAAAAACTTTTTTTTATATAAAGCGTAAATAATTGCTTGTCGCCGACAACGGCGCCAAAATGTTGAGGCGTATTTCTGAGGGTTTAAGTACCCGATTTTTATATCGGATAGTCGTTGAGAACCCACAAAAATACACTTCAAACAAATAAATTATCGGACTTAACTATATTATGCACTAAGCAAAGTATATGGTAAGTCAGGGTCGAATCCACAGGGACAGGAAGATTCTGCACTTTATTTTGAAAATAAGAATACTTTTCTAAGTTTACAAAATGTTTGAATAACAAAAATGGAGATGAAATTTGGAGAAGACAATAGTGCAGGTTGGTAAGTGTTGATCGCTCCCCTTCTATGCGGCAACTTCCAAATGGACTTGTACGCGCTAACTCTTTGCGAAATTGGATATCCTGGCGAGGTGAGTTGGATGCGATTACAACCGCGAATCGAGCTCAAACCTCGTGTCACGTCCTGGTTCTCCAAGAGTCGAGGATGATCGCCGTTAGATATGGATCGTCGCGATAGTTTTGACGAATTCCTGCACGAAAGAGAAGATAACAAAATAAGACAGATATAAAAATATAAAGTAATAAAATAAAAGCGAAATAAAAATATGATGATCGGCGGCTCAGGAGGAAGCCTCTGAAGTCGGATTCGCAGAGGGGCCGAGAAAATGATGGTTGGCGGACGTCTATGATGTTGGATAACTTTTGGCGGCACTCGGGGTGGAGCCTCAGGAGTCGGATTCACTGAGGGTCCGAATGCACGACTCGACAAGATCACTTCGATGCTTCGTCGTTAATAAAATGTATGACTAATTATAGTGGCGAGATTTTGTGGGATGATGATGGAATTGGTGGAACAGACTTTAATCGACAATGGCAATGGTGTATTGATCAGATATAATAATCGGATGATGCTTCCTCAAAAATTGCCCGAATGGGGAAGATGCTTGTGTTATATATACATGCATGCGTCGTCGTTTCAAACCAAGGGATACACCCCTTCGATAAAGCATGCATCCATTCATATGCCGTCCGCATCTTTTCGAATTGGCCCCCAAAGACAGCCACACCTTTTCCCATTAACGTGCTTACCTTTTCACAATAACGGTACATGTTCAAATTCAATGATGGTTTAACCATCAATTCTCAACCATATATTTGCAAAGTGCGTACACATCTCACGGATTGTGCACCACATAAAAAATGCATGGTGCATTTATACCCAAATCTATGTTGGGCATCCACGTTTACTTGCATATTCTATACTTATGTAGTGTTTGAAATAATGGAGGTGGTGGCATTGTACAATTATATATTAATATCCTTGAATCAAGTATGATACAAGAATTATATATTTCTTGCGAATTTAAAGCTGAGAATATTTGATTAGTTATCTTGTGATTTTCATGAAGATGGTACATTCTAAACACTCTTGCATACGTTTGCAACATCAATATTGAAAACAACCGATAAATTGTGAACATGCCCATCATTGGAAAAATATTTCCAAAAACATGGTGAATTCTCACATCACCTTCTAGTGATTTTTCAATCCCTATTTTTTTCTATTTATGTTGAATGCTTAGCAAAATATAATGAGATCAAATGGTAACATTAGTTTCCTACGGAAGGGGAGGATGAATAAGATTATGGATATATATCAAATGAACTATTCAAATGAAGAAATAACTCATGCATATATATTAATTATGGACCATTTGATGCATGATGAAGATAGTGGAACTTGCTTAAAATATTATGAAGCGAAAATTATGTGATTTAGCTTATGGAGTAGTTTAAGTTTGGCATAGTTATATAATGAATATGATATCATCACCACCCGATTGGTCTCTCCCATTCGAGATCATGATGGACGCTTCTGATTTTGCCGTAGGGGCTGTGCTTGGACAGAGGAGGGATGGATTGCCATATGACATTCACTACGCCAGCCGGACTTTGGATGCCGCTCAGCGGAATTACACTGTGAATGAGAAAGAGATGCTGGCTGTAGTCTTTGCTTTGGATACGTATCGATCATATATTCTCGGATCTAGAGTGACTATCTACACAGATCACACCGCCATCCGGTACCTTATGGCCAAGAAGGATGCCAAAGCTCGCCTTACCAGATGGATCCTTCTGCTCCAGGAATTTGATATTGAGATTAAGGACAAGCCTGGAGTTAAGAATGTGGTGGCGGATCATCTCTCCCGCTTAGAGAACCTTGAGGAATCTGAGCCCAGCGCACCTATCACAGAGACATTTCCAGACAAGGCGATCTTGGCCATCACCTCACTCCCATGGTACGCCGACATTGTGAGCTATCTTGTCGCCAAGACGGTTCCACAGGGTTGGCCCAGGGAGAAACTTGAGACCTTCCTAGCGAAGGCCAAGTTTTATCATTGGGAGGATCCCGTCCTTTATCATGAAGGAGGGGATAGCATCTGGAGGAGGTGCATTCCTCAAGAAGAGCAGCATAGCGTCCTCACATACTACCACAAGCTTGAGGCAGGAGGACATCATTCTTGGAGACGAACAACACAGAAGGTGCTTCAATCCGACCTTTGGTGGCCTACTCTCTTCAAGGATTCAGATGAATTCGTGAAGAGATGTACTGACTGTCAGAAGATGGGTACTTGCGGACAGAGAGACATGATGCCCATGCAGCCCATTCACTTTTGTGAGGTTTTTGATGCATGGGGGATTGATTTCATGGGCCCATTTCCTAAGAGTCAGGGGTTTGGAGCACATTTTGCTCGTTGTGGATTATGTCAGCCGATGGGTTGAGGCCATCCTCGCCCGAGCCGTTGATGCTAAAATCGTGTGCCACTTTTTGAGGAAAAATATCATTTCACGGTTCGAGGTGCCTAGAGTTCTGATTTCAGACGGGGGGTCTCATTTCATTAATGATAAAGTTAGGGCTCTTGCAGACGAGTTCGACATTGACCATCGTGTTGCCACGTCGTACCACCCTCAGACTAATGGTCTTGCCGAAGTATCGAATAGGGAGATCAAAACTATCTTACAGAAGGTCGTCCGCCCAGACCGAAAGGATTGGTCACAACTTTTGGACTCGGTCTTGTGGGCCTATCGGACCTCCTTCAAAAATCCACTAGGGACATCTCCCTTTCGCCTCGTCTATGGCAAGCCGTGCCATCTGCCAGTGGAAATCAAGCATAAGTCATTATGAGCAGTTACCGAGTTACTGTTAGATCCCGAGAGTATAGGAGAACAGAGGAGAGCAGAGTTGGCAGTCCTGGAGGAGTTGAGAGATACAACCTTTTCTAGCAGCCTACAGTATAAGGAAAAAGTGAAGACATGGTATGATTCCCATATCAGCCATAAACAGTTTGAGCCCGATCAACGTGTATGGTTGTTTGATTCCAGGCTGAAGTTATTTCCAGGGAAATTACAGAGTAAATGGAAAGGTTCATATGTGGTCAGGAAGGTACATGACAATGGTAGCATTGATATATCCGAGCCGTCATCTTCCTCTACCTTTCGTGTTAACGGTCAGCACCTGAAGCTTAGGGATGATTATCGGGCCGGGCGGGCCGGGCTGGGCCTTAGCCCGAACCCGAACCCGTTATCAATATCGGGCTTCGGGTCGGGCTTTGGCCCGTTAATTTTCGGATGGGCCAGCCCGAACCCGAACCCGGTTCGATGTGAAACGGGCCGGGTTCAGGTCGGGCCGGCCCAGTTAATTTTTTTTATATATAAAGGGTATAGGGTTTAGGGTATATAATATATGCATTAAAAAATGGTTTCCTACGGTATATAATATAAATATCAAGTACTTTATAAAAGTTTATTTGGGATTGTCCCTTTAAGAAAAAAAATTTCTTAACAATACTTGTGATAAACCAAAGAATCTTGGTTGTTATTTGACACTTTGATTAAAAAATTTAAATATCTGATTACATTAACACGAAGTTTCTAATTTCGTAACATGTCATTGCTGAACAAACGACTTAACTTTATATTTCAGGAACATCTGGCATCACATATAATATAAAGATTTTCAACTTATCTTGACTAAATTTAACCTGTGAAGCTCAATGAATATGAGATACACATGAAATTCAAACATGAACCTACACGGCTACATCTGCAACTGCAAATGCAACACAAGATGAACCTGCAAAAGGAATACAAACCTGCGCATGGAATATAAGATAAGGAAAAAATAGACCGTGACAAAATCCACCCCATTTCAACCTGCAAATGCAATACAAGATGAACCTGCAAAAGGAATACAAACATGCGAATGGAATATAAGATAAGGAAAAAAAATAGTCCGTGACAAAATCCACCCCATTTCAATGATCAAAGGTAAACCTGCAAATGCAATTAAAACATGGACTTACACAGCTACACCTGCAAATGTGCAAGTATAATCATGGGCAACCATAAGTCAAGTAAGTTCAAACAACGAAATTGGTCAAAGAAAATCAGAACAAAGTTTCTAGTTATTACAAAAGTACGCAATCTATTGATAGTTCTAACAAATAGGACATTGGAGACTATCATCAATGGCCCAAAGTCAATCTATAATTGAAGATCTTCGTTCCACATGCCATTAACCTATAAAAAAAGTAAACATTAATTACAAGTATGTATAATTGAAATTATATCAAGAAGGCATCACTTTGAAATTACACTTACATGATTGCTTGGACGCTTCCCCCTTTTTTGTTCAACAAAGTTCATCTCCGTCATCATGAAATCGTTGATGAATCTATAACAACAAAAATAAGTAATTAGTGAATAATATATATATAAATCACAAATTAAAGTTCTAAGTAATGAACAAAATAACTCTACTAACCAAGTAATCTCTCATCTCCCACGTCCTTCTCAACATCTTCGTTGTCGATGTCATCCTCCTCATCGTCTACATGCCTTTCATCACGCCTCCAATCTTGAGAACTGATGAATCCACATTTCATCATCTTTATTCTATCATTTTGGCATCAAAAACCCTAGCAAATGCCTGTAAATGGCATTAAGTCCATCATCTTAGCATTCATTCATGTGCACTCCATCAGTGTATAAAATACTGTAATTAAAGCCAAAATTATAGAATAAATAAAAGAAAAGAAAAAGAATAAAATATTGTAAATATTTTATGACCCGAAACCCCGAGACCTAGGCATCTTGATGAATAGGTCGACGAGGAATAAAGTAGGGGGAGATAAGGGTCAAATACCTAGTAATTTCATTCATTCTTTACTCATTTTGGGACCTATTTTTGGTTCCACTTTTTATACATCAAATAAAGAAACTTTGTACATGAAAGTTGTAGATAAATTAATAAAGAAAAATGCAAAATTTATTTCACTCAAAAATAATGTACAGACAAAAAGTTATGGTCAAAATAAAAATCCAGAATTCCAACTTCCCAGACCCGTATCTCACAAATGACAACTCCAAATGCAACAAACTCATCTTTAATTGTATATAGAATAAAATAAGCTGTTTAATGGCGATGGTTTCGCATTTGGTGAAGCTACGGTTTGAAAGTTGAGTTTTGGACCCACATTGTATAATTGTACAGATTAAAATATTCGATTTATTATTTATTCATTATTTTTGTATTTTTATATTTTTATAATTATGTAAATATTACTTATAATAATTATGTACACTAAAATTGGAATAAAAAAAACCTAAAGAAAACTCAAAATAAAAATAAACATATATAGATCATACAGGTATTATACCTATATGTATACCTATACAATACACTCTTTTATTTTATTAAGTACACAAAACATATCAGAAAAATAAAATAAAAATATATTTGTGTATATAAAAGTATTTTATAATTTTAGAAAATAATAAATAAAAATAATAAAATTAAAATACATAAAATAAAAATAAAGTAATAAAGTATATAGGTATTATACCTATAAGGGGTGTAAATGTGAACTTATAAAAATATGCCTCATAAAAATAAATAAAAATCAAAATAAAATACTACATAAAATTTTAAGCATTTTTTATTTAATAACCAAAAATTAATTCGGCCATTTTCGATTTTTAAATGAATTAATAAGATTTTTTTGGGTCTTTTCCCTGGTTGGTCCACGTGGACCAACCAGGTACCTCCGATTGTTGACCGGCGGGTCAACAGGCTGTCCTTGACCCCTAGGTCTGCGTTGGCCTCGATTTTTGCCCGCTTTTGCGGATTTATCGAGGCCACGTCTTTCACCCGTTGAGGTTGCTTCCTTCGGCGATTTTGCACCTGGTACCATCACCTCCATCGCCGACCTATTAGATCTTCTAGGATCGCCTTCGCGCACCCGTGACTTTGCCTCGAAGTCACGCCTCCACCATTCTTCAAATACGAACCCACCACTTCCATCCCTGGTTTGAACACCTTCGGTCCACCCCTCTTCGTCTCTTTCGTGCTCCGGACACTCCTGGAGGTGATAGCTCCACCGCAGTGTCCTCAGCCAAGGCGTCTGAGGTCGGAGGCGTCTCCACCATCTCCCGCAACTCCGGCGGTTGAGGTACCGTCTCCCTCTGGCTCCGGCCATCGAGGCAGCCCCATCTCCCCCATTTTCTTCAGCATTTAATTCGCCTCAGCTTAAGGATTAAAAACCCTATCAAATCTTGAAGTTCCATTGATCGAATCGACCTATTGAACCCCCTCGCCGGAGCGCAACTCCGGTCGAGTCACCCCTTTCGTTCCGCGCCGCTATTCCACCTCCGCGGGGTCCAGGCAACTTGCCCTGGACCCTCTCACTCGGTTTTGCAGGTCAAAGCACTTTGACCCGTGCCTGGAGGACATTTTGGAGTCTCGCCGGAGCTAACGGAGCTCTATAGCTCCGCCACCCTCTCGCGAGTACCTCGGCCGTCGCCGAGATCTTTTGCCACCCCAGGAGATAGAGAGGGACCAGAGGAACGCCCAGATCCAGTTTGGAGCTCAGAAGCCTTCCGGAGACGGAGCAGCACCTCGGAGAACCTCGGCTCACCGAAGTTCTCCGCAGTTCTTGCTCCGGCCTTCGCCACCGTTGGATCGAGGAGGAGCATCAGATCACGCGTCGACCGTCAGATCATCAGAGCCCAGCCACCGTTGGATCTCATTCTGAGATCTAATCTCAGACGTCGAAGCGAAGCGTCATCGGCCGTCTAGATTGCGCCACGTGTCAAGTGGCTTCTTCATCGTCGTAGGATCGCGCGCAAGAGGGGTACTTTGCACCTTAACACCCCGCGTATTTTGTATTTTTGTTTAGCCCTTAAACTTCCGCATGTAGTGTAAAATTTTTGTAATATTTGCAAGTAGACCCTCACACTTATTTTATTTACAAACAGGTCCTCTGCCACGTCACCTCACGTGACCTGTACACGTGAAGTGAGGGCATTTTGCATTGAGGGCTTCGGTCATTTTTGTATTTCGTTTTAATCCTAGAACTGTCAATTTAAGTATTAAAGTTTTGGAGAAATAGCATGGTAGACCCCAACGGTTCCTGATATTACATCTTGGTCCCTGTCAGACGCGTACGAGTCACGCGCCCTGGTGGTTGATTTACACCGACAACCCTACGGGTCTTTGTATTTGTAATTGGTCCTGGGAGTTGAACATTAAGTGTTAATTTTTTTGAGAAAAATTGCATGTATGCCCCTGGATTTTGGATATTTGCATATATACCCCTGCCAGGCCTGTTTAATGTTTGGATGCTTGTATTAATTAATTCGGGCTTCATTTTAATTCCAAAAATCCTCAAAAATTGTACTTAAGCTACTGTGTGCTTGATCTTTGACGCTGTATTTTTAGTTTTTGATCTTCGTGCATTTTAGTATTTATTAAAAATCAAAAACATGCATTTATTCACTGTCTAGCTTAGAAAATGCCAAAAAAATTAAAATATCTCGAAAAATTCTAAACAAATTCCCGGGTGTGTATTTAACATATTTTAGTGTCAATCCAAAAATCGCTAAAAATATAAAAAGAAAACCTTAAAAATTTGAAAATACATAAAAACTTCAAAAAATTCTATAAAATCAAAGAAAACTCAGAAAAATACAAACTCAGCTCCTATTTGTTCTCTATTTCATTATATTTATTTGAAAATTGGTGTGAGAAATTTGGGTGGCTGTTTGCTATTTTTAATTCCTATTTTACTCACAACTAGTCCACATTTCACTGTTTTCTTTCATTTCAGCATTTAAAAATACCAAAAACACCTTGAAAAACATCCAAAAATCACAAAAACAGTAAAAAAATATAAAAACATAAAAAAGATTTTATCTCTGAATTTTGGTCTATTTTAGCATATTTTTATAAATAATTTATCACCTTTTTCATCACATTGTCTTTATATTCCAATATTAAAAAAAATATTAAATATAAAATTATAAAAATCAGAAAACTAAAAATCAAAATACAAAATTAAAATTTAAAATAAAAAAAAAATATTAAAAATATTAAAAAATTATAAACCCACAAAAAAAATTCTTTGCTTGCTTGCTTAGTGTAGACACTACTTCCATTCACTCACGCACATTTATTTGATTCTACCATGTTTGCTCCCTGTGTTCGAACTCTCTGCATACTTGACTGCTATACACCTTTTGTGCAGAGTTAAAAATAAATTTTAACTCCACATTTATTTCTAATTGTTGATCTGTAGTGTGGGTTAATTGTTGATTAAATACATTTTATTGTGGGTCACAACAGCGACCTTGGTTGTCTCTGCCTTGTATGAGACATACTTTTAGACCTACGATAATTTGTGTTTATCAAATGGCGCCGTTGCCGGGGAGCAACAGCGAGTAGCTCATATCTTTGCTTGTTTGTGTTTGTAGTCTACCATAGTTGTATTTTATCTCTCTTGCATTTCTGATATATACTGTTGAGCTTTCTGACCATTCTTTTCTTGTCTTCTTGCGAGGGACCGCGGAGCAAGGCGGATCGCCTAGGTGACCCGAACGCATCCTTGGGAAGCGGAGCCGGCTATTCTTTAGCCAAGCCGGCAGGAGAGAGCAGGAGGAGTGAGAGAGAGAGTGCTTAGATTAGTTGCAATTTGTTTTTGTGAGAGAGTGATTTCATAATTTGTAATAATACAGGGACTTGGACACTTAGACACTTCGGGCCTAATTTCCGGGTGTTTGTTCACCCGGGGGCTCACCGTGGTTTTTGACGAGTTTTTCACCGTTGTCATTTGCTGGTTTTGATTTCATTTTCACTTTCTTTTGTGGATTGAGCCCTTAGTTTTAGGCCTACTTGATCGATTAAATTAGGTCCAAACACACTAATAACCTTTGCATGTACCTATAGTTCGTACTTGGACTTAGTTTAAATTAAACAGTTAACTCACCTTCTTAGATCCGTCGCGCCGCAAGCCCTCCCCATCAAGCGCTACTCCTAAACTCGATGTGTCGAGAAGAGGAGGGGAGGGTCTAGACCGGACTCTTAGGATCGACGATCGGGGGTTGACTTGTGGTTCTTCACGCTAGCAGTTGCCTATCTTAGGATGATTTCTGCGTTGCATATCGGCATGTAGATTAGGTTTATAAATTTCTGCTTTGCATCCCGCATGGAGAGAGCTGGGATTCGCTGTAAGTCTTCTTACTTTGCATCCACCATTTAGGCACAAAGGTGAGATTTCCATCTTTGTGTCGACTTGCACGGCTTTTCTGACTCTATTCTCCCTCTATTTTTGGACAAAGTAGGATCAAGAAAATACAAAAATCGTTAGGCGCTTGTTTGAATCTACTCAAAAGAAGCGATAACACCAAAAAAATTAAAAAAAGGACTGCTAAGAAAACCTTGACCAAAAATAAAATTGGTAATTGGATTCATTGATTGGGGAGAGTAACATCCTCACTTGTTTTCAAGTTGCATGGGAAGGTTTCCTTCCAAGTGAGGTGAGCGCTTCGTAAGGATTAGAGCCAAAATCCCAGCTTGTGGCTGCCTTGTGTATCGCTTGGATTTCCGAAGTATTGGCGCTTCTATCGTACGTGGACGAGTAGGGCTTGGTCAACATTGGTGACTCTCTACTGTGTAGAGCATCGACCTTGTCCGAAGTATCGAGCCTAGGCCACGCCTTCACGGGGGTGTCTGTCTCATCGTCTCGTGTCCGAGTAGGTTCTTGCACGCTCACGGGTGATTCCGTTGCGAGCGAGTTCTGAAGTATCGGTTTCGCCTATTGGCTTCCTCTCTTATTCTTTGGCTGAGTAGGGATCCAGGAAGGGTTACAAGGACCTCAAAAAGCGCAAGCTACAGGTTACACAGGAGGAGGACAAGTACGGGATACTCTTCCGGCTGTACTCTCTCTCCTTTAGGCGTAGCGCTCTAAGGACTCGTGAAAAGATTAATTCCTGAATCAAGCTAAAATTGACAAGATAAAAGCCGAACCTTCACGGCTTCATGTGTTGAGTTGGTGAACTCACCCCTGCCTTGTGTTTGATTGCTAGATTTATTTAGGTCAAGATCAAAAACACAGCACAATTGTGCGCAATTTGGTTTCTCACTTCATTCCTTCTTCTTCTGCATTCCCTCTGCTCTTTCCAATAATCAAGATGATGGGACGGAGATCTCTTAGGCCGACTTTGTCGGCACCGCTATCCAGCACTCCTCCTTATTCATCTAGGACTACCTCGGAGAGTCCGCTCTCCGAGCCTGAGTTTACCTCCACCCTGTTCCCCCTCGATCACCCTTCTCATTCTCCTTCCATCAGTCCAAGAGTGTCAGAATTTATTGCATCACAGAGTTCAGGACATTCAACAGCACCTGAGATGGCCACTTTTGTTTTTTCAGAGAATCCCGAGATGGCTGACAGAGGCGAGCATCCTGATGATCATGAGCACCCTCAATACTACATTGATCAAGCCGCCATCAACAATTCACTTCTTGCATCCCTGGAGACCATGCAGAGGCAGATTCGTGACCAGGGTACCTTCATGGGAGATCTGATGAGAGAAATTGCTCAGATGAGAGAAAACCGACCTGGAGGCGGTGGCGGTGGAGGAGGAGGAGGACCTGATGCAGGAGGAGGTGATCCAGATGCTGAGATACCACCACAGACCATCATGAGGGAATTGCACAACCCAGCTGCGTCCCTTACTCACCGTTGGATCAGGCTCCCACCGATCCATGGAGATTTCGAGCTTCGTCCCCACACAATTCAGCTTCTACCCAAATTTCATGGGTTGCCGACCGAAGAGCCACACCTCCACCTCCAAGAATTCGAGATGATATGCAGCACCATCCATGACAGGTTGATGACTGAGGACACGATCAAGATGATCGCCTTCCCATTCTCATTGGTCGACAGAGCCGCATATTGGCTCAAGCACTTGGAGCGATTCATCGACACTTGGGCAGATCTCCGGACCGCATATCTGAAGAAATACTACCCTCTCAGTCGGACCAATGCATCCAGAGGCATGATCAGTAACTTTGTCATGATCCCCAATGAACAATTCCATGAAGCTTGGGATCGATTTCGAGAGCTCATCGACCGGTGTCCACATCATGATATATCCAAGCCCAATCTGGTGCAAAGATTCTTCTGTGGGCTGACACCGGAGCTGCAGGGGCTTGTCAACACCTCTTGCGGTGGATCGTACTTTTCCAAGGGTGAAGACGACGTATGGGCCATTTACAAGGGCATGGAAGAAAATTCAACCGTGATGGCCCAAGCCCGAGTCTACACGCAGCAGAAGCCCCCGCAAGGAGCGGGATCATTCCAGAGGATCGCCCGCATCGATGCCGGTCCCAACACATTGTCGGCAGCCGCATCCCAAGCTGAATCAGCCGCAGCCGACATGGGCATCATCAGTGAGAAGTTAGACCGTCTCGAGATCCTCGAGAAGAAACAAATGCAAGGCATGGCCCAGATGGACCAGATCGCCAAGACCATGAGTGACCTGAAGATGCAGATCCTTTGCGTCCAGGAGGCACAAACTCACTCTCAGCAGCCTCCTAGGTCACGGGCTGACCCCAGCAGTAGCAGCTCTAACCAAGCCTCTACCTCGTATCGCCAGGTGAACCATATCCAGGCAGAGCCGGTTCCACTGCTACAGTACTACCCAGCACAGCCGCCATCTCCAGACACTCAGATGGTGGTATATCAGTCGGAGCAGCCACTGACCGTTCTTCCTCCACCCTCCTTCGAGCAGGAACCTTTAGTGGAAGTCAATGGGATTTGGTACGAACGGTACCCTCAGCCTGGGATCCGTCGTGATCATCCAGGATTCCGTTGGGGCAACGGTAGCTCCTCCTCCCAGCAGCAGAATCCTGCCCAAGGACATCAGAACAACCAGCCACACCAGCAGCAACAGCCCCAGTTTGCCCATCAGCATCAGCATCAGAGTGGTCCTCGTCCCGGCTATCAGGGACAACAGTGGAGGCAGCGTCAGCAGCCTCAGCAGTCTTATTCCCATCCTCCCCAGTTCCAGCAGCAGCCTCATTTCCTGCAAGGGAACCCATCCGGTTCTCAAGCCCCAGTTTGTGAGAATCCAGCTCTTGATGATCTTGCCGCTTGCTCTCCGAACAGCGAGCATCCTTCAGGCAAGAAATGGATGAATCCGGCAGGAAATGAGGGAAATAATCAAAGGCAAGGCCGTCATACCCGCTCAAATCGAACCTAACCCGAACAGTTTGAAAAGAAAATCTGAGCAGGTAGAGTTTACAGAAGATACTTCTCCTAGTGACTATTTGAGCGACATATCTCTCTCTTTGTATGATGCTGATTTTGTGACTACTAGGAGCGGTAGGATGCCAGCCGGCGGCGCCTCTTCTGAGCGACAATCACACGCTGCACTCGGAGCGCCAGAAGAGCAGAGTAGCGGTGCTGATGCCGCTAATAATGATGTTGAAGACGGTGGTGCTGATACCACCAATGATGGAGTTCCAGACGACGGTACTGAGACCGTCGTGATACCAGATGCAGACGGTGGTTCTGATGCCACCATTTTGGATGTTGAGCCAGATCACGGTGCCGATACCGTGAACGCAGGTGCCGGTGGTGGTACTGAGGCCACCACATCTACTTTTGATGAATCTCCCTCTGTGATGTTACCACCTTTTGTGTCTATGGACTATAGTAACAAAAAGAAAAACAAAAATATGAATAAAGGAAAGGTTTTTGTTCACATTGTGGATCCATATGTGTTGCATGATGATGATTGTATGGATTCTCCTACTTCACAGGCTCAGGGACCTATTCCTAGTCCTCCATCTGAGGAGGGCCCGACAATCCCCTTCCCGGAAGCACTCCACTTGGCGAAGGGGAATAAAAAAGAAAATCCTAAGAAGACCCAGCAGGTAGAGATCAGCAACCAGATGATTGATAGATTCCACATTCAGCTGACTCTACGAGAAGCACTTGAGCACATCCCCTTCCTCAAAAAGAACTTGAAAGAGGAAACTACAGTCCGCAGGAAGAGGAGGTATAGAGATCAGATCCATGTGCTCACCCATCACACTTGCTGCGCCATCCAGAACACATTGCCAACCAAGAGACCTGATACAGGAGCCTCCTATGTCAGATGCGAGATTCAGGAGCAGCAGTTCGATCGTACTCTATTAGACAGCGGCTCTTCGATTAACCTTCTTCCGGCAGCCTTACTCGGCCGATTCGAGTTTGGTCCTCTTCTTTGGAGCAAGACGGTCCTTCAGTTTGATGATAGGTCAATTAAGAGACCGAAGGGGTTATTGAAAGACGTGGTCGTTACCATTCAGGGCCTGAAATTCCCCGTGGACTTCGTTGTGTTGGACATGGAGACCCCCTGAATCGGTAAGCGATATCACCATCATACTTGGACGCCCATTCTTGGCCACAGCCAAGGCGGTAACCGATCATGATAGCGGGAAGGTATGTTTTCACGTAGAGGGTGAAACCATACAAATAGAGACGATCGATGAGACCGGAGCTAGAGAATTAGCATGCTCAGAGCAGTCCAGCGAAGCCACGCAGATGACAGAGGAAGAGTTAGATATCCAGCAGGAGTGTGATTTCGTGATGACCGGTGATGAATCCAACTGGACAGATCCTGTAGCACCGACCCTTGCCTTGCCTACAGATTCACTATATCTAAAGCTCATGGCAGTCGAGAGCCGGGAGAGCACACCCCTGGATGAGGATATACTTGAGGCTGGCAGTGTTGGGACAAGTGGTGCTGATGATTTTCATTCGTGCTCATCGTCTTCTGATCCCTCAGATTCAGACATTGATTGGGATGATTTTGATGACTATTTGTCTTGTCTGATTCCTCCTGAGTCAATAGCCATGACAGAGTGCAAGCCAGTACAGTTCATTGATGATTCAGCAGGCCACCCTTTGTCGGAGATTCATGCAGGATGAGAGTTCTCCCATGCAGACCTGGTCGCCTTCACACAGACATATCAGAAGCCAGATCTGCCACCTCCCAGTTGTCCAGAACGGAAACCTCTGCCGCGGTCGATGAAGTATAGATTCCTTGCAGGTGAGCCAGACATGTACCCAGTCATTATCTCAGCAGATTTGACTGGAGAACAAGAATCTCGTCTGATGGAGGTTCTTGAAAGAAACTGCAAGGCAATAGGATGGAGTATAGCTGATCTCCAGGGAATTAGTCTGGCTCTGTGCTCCCACCACATTTATCTTGAGGAGGATGCTAGGCCGTCGCGTGAGTTCCAACGACAGCTGAACCCGAATCTTCGAGATGTGGTCATGAAGGAAATATCGAGGTGGTGGAGCACCGATTTTATCTACCCCATCTCCGACTCTAAATGGGTTAGTCTGTTACATGTGGTGCCCAAGAAGACGGGCATCACTACAGTGGTGAATGAGTCTGGAGAGGAGATCGCTACCAGAGTGCCCACTTCTTGGAGGGTCTGTGTGGACTACAGACGATTGAATGAGGCCACCAAGAAGGATCACTTCCCGCTACCCTTTATTGATCAGATTATCGAGCGATTAGCCGGGAAGAGTCATTATTGTTTTCTTGATGGGTATTCTGGATACAATCAGGTGGCCATTGCGCCCGAAGACCAGGAGAAAACGACATTCACCTGTCCGTTTGGGACTTATGCTTTCAGACGGATGCCCTTTGGTCTATGTAACGCTCCAGCGACATTCCAAAGGTGCATGTTGTCCATATTCTCGGACATGGTGGGTGACTGTTTAGAGGTCTTCATGGATGACTTCTCGGTCTATAGCGACGGGTTCGATGCTTGTCTTGACTGCCTAGACCGTGTGCTTCAGCGCTGCATAGAGGTCAATCTTGTTTTATCTTGGGAGAAGAGCCACTTTATGATGACTCAAGGGACGGTCCTCGGTCACATCGTCTCCAACAGGGGCATGGAGGTCGATCCGGCCAAGGTGGATATCATCAGAAAACTCAATCCACCGTCCAATCTGCGTCAGTTACGGTCTTTTCTGGGGCATGTCGGTTTCTACCAACGGTTCATTCAGGACTTCAGTCGAATTGCCCGACCGCTCACTGACTTGCTGACAAAAGACACTGAGTTTATTGTCAATGATAAGTGTCTTGCATCTTTCGAGACTCTCAAAAATATGGTTATTTCAGCTCTTGTCCTTCAGCCACCTGATTGGTCTCTCCCATTCGAGATCATGACGGACGCTTCAGATTTTGCCATTGGGGCTGTGCTTGGACAGAGGAGGGATGGATTACCTTTTGCCATTGACTACGCCAGCCGGACTTTGGATGTCGCTCAGCGGAACTACACTGTGACTGAGAAAGAGATGCTGGACGTAGTCTTTGCTCTGGATAAGTATCGATCGTATATTCTCGGATCTAGAGTGACAATCTACACAGATCACACCGCCATCCGGTACTTAATGGCTAAGAAGGATGCCAAAGCACGTCTTACCAGATGGATCCTTCTACTCCAGGAATTTGATATTGAGATTAAGGACAAGCCTGGAGTCAAGAATGTGGTGGCGGATCATCTCTCCAGATTGGAGAATCTTGAGAAATCTGAGCCCAGTGCACCTATCACAGAAACATTTCCAAACGAGGCGATCTTGGCGGTCACCTCACACCCATGGTATGCTGACTTTGTAAACTATCTTGTTGCCAAGACAGTCCCTCAGGGTTGGCCCAGGCAGAAACTTGAGACCTTCCTAGCTAAGGCCAAGTTTTACCATTGGGAGGATCCCGTCCTTTATCATGAAGGAGGGGATAGTATCTGGAGGAGGTGCATTCCTCAAGAAGAGCAGCAGAGCGTCCTCACATATTGCCACAAGCTTGAGGCAGGAGGGCATCATTCTGGAAAAAGGACAGCACAGAAGGTGCTTCAATCCGGCCTATGGTGGCCTACTCTCTTCAAGGATTCTGATGAATTCATGAGGAGATGTACTGACTGTCAGAAGATGGGAACCTGCGGACAGAGAGACATGATGCCCATGCAACCTATTCACTTCTGTGAGGTTTTTGATGCATGGGGGATTGATTTCATGGGCCCATTTCCTAAGAGTCAAGGATTCGAGCATATTTTGCTCGCTGTGGATTATGTCAGTCGATGGGTTGAGGCCATCCCTGCCCGAGCCGCAGATGCGAAAACCGTGTGTAAATTTTTGAGGAAAAATATCATTTCACGGTTCGGGATACCAAGAGTCTTGATTTCAGATGGGGGGTCTCATTTCATCAATGACAAGGTTAGGGCCCTTGCAGACGAGTTCGGCATTGACCATCGGGTTGCCACACCATATCATCCTCAAACTAATGGTCTTGCCGAAGTATCGAACCGGGAGATAAAAACTATCTTGCAGAAGGTTGTCCGCCCAGACCGAAAGGATTGGTCACAGCTTTTGGACTCGGTCTTGTGGGCTTATCGGACTTCTTTCAAGAATCCATTAGGGACATCTCCCTTTCGACTCGTCTATGACAAGCCGTGCCATTTGCCAGTGGAAATCAAGAACAAATCTTTTTGGGCAGTCACTGAGTTACTGTTAGATCCAGAGAGCATAGGAGAACAGAGAAGAGCAGAATTGGCAGCCCTGGAGGAACTGAGAGATACAGCCTTTTCCAACAGCCTACAGTACAAGGAGAAAGTGAAGACATTCGCATATCAGCCATAAACAGTTTGAGCCGATCATAGAGTATGGTTGTTTGATTTCAGGCTGAAATTATTTCCAGGGAAATTACAGAGCAAGTGGAAAGGTCCATATGTGGTAAGGAAGGTACACGACAATGGCAGCATCGACATATCCGAACCGTCATCTTCTTCTACCTTCCGTGTCAATGGTCAACGCCTGAAACTATATCTAGATCATGATCCGCCGACCATTGACATTTCCCCCATTCTTCTAGTATGAGATGTGTTCCTTGACTCACATCATCTGCATCTCATACATGGTGATCACTTCTATCCTCCGCTGTACAGATCATCTGTCCATATCACTCTTTCATCTGTTGATTTATTTTCTTCTTTTCTTCTTTTCTTCTTTTCCTATTCTATCTTCTTCATCTATCAGAAAGGTACCGCCCTTGTAGACAGTTTTCCATACTCAGGACGTACTTTGTCCTAAGTATGGGGGGGTGTGCACCCCGAGTTGTTTTATTCTTTGATCCTCTCCATTGTCTCCTCTTCTTGTCTATACTTAGGGATATTTTTACCCTAAGTATAGGAGGAGACAATCTGAGTACGATCTATTCATTCCCACCCTTGAACCTTCCTGCGTTGTTTACAGTCTGCTATACTTAGGATAATTTGATCCTAAGTATAAGGGGGACGGTCAACTTCTCATTGGTTCATTCATGTATTCTTTAGACTTGTGTCTATACTTAGTACGAGTTATGTCTTCTATTTTCTCTCCGATCTATTGAGGACATAGCTCAAGCTAAGTATAGGGGGGTCGTATATACTATGTATATACTTTAGTCATAACTCGTACTTTCGTATTTTCCTAATAATATGGCTACTAATTCTTTAAAATTCATTAAAATCCTTAATAAAAAGGTGTTTGTTCCTCAAATTCTTTTTGTATATACTGATTAATAAATCAGGTGAAAATTTTTTTTGCAAAATGTTTGAAAAATAGTTTGAAAATCTTTGTGAACATCTATTGAAAACTATTTTGAAAATATTTTGTTACATGTTTTCAACCTTTGTAAAAATGTGTGGTTTGTAAAAGTTATTTTCTTTGTGTGAAATAAAATGTTTGAAAAACGATTTGCAAATGGTTTGAAAAATGGTTGCAAAAATATTTTGAAAAATCTATCTATACTGTTTTGAAAGCCTCTGCTCCGGCCACTTCCTTCATCACAGGAGGTCTCCTTTGACTCCTGGGAGGGTCCTTAGTCCACCAACGGAGCCAAAATGGCTCGAAGAGCACTGGTGCTCCGTGGCGAAACCCAAGAAGATGATGGGGTCCAGGTACCTCGAGTTCTTCAAAATCGACCCTCCAAGGGGCCCTTTTAGCTCCTGCAACTTGCAAAAATGGATGAGGGAGGCGAGGGCAAAATGCCTCGACCTCTAGTGGGCACGAACGAGGGATGAACGACAATATGGAGGCTTGTCGGAGCTTGCTCCGGTGAGGGGGGTCGATTGTGCGAATCGAGCGATGGGAATCGATGATGAAGATGACTACTTGATCCTACGACTATTGTGAATAAAATGGGCTAAGAAACAGAGAGAAATAAGCATCTCGAAGGTCTGAACCTGAGGTTGAAAATACCTCGACGGCGGGGTGGCCGGAGGTGGATGGAACTCGCCCAATCCGCGTCGATTCTCCGCCATGGATGGCTCAAACTGGAGCTGTCACCTCCAGCAAGCTATGGTGCAAGGAAAGTGGAGGAGACGGGACAAAAATGGGGTTCGAAATTCAAATGGAAGTCGGGGGTTGCATTTTATGGGGTTGACGAGTGGGCTCAAAGGTCAAGGCATATCGAGCGCCACAGTGATCCAAAGCCCGGGAGAATATTGGGCGGGTATGCCCAATCTACAAGGAGAAAAAGTCGTGAAGAGTGCAACATGAAATAATGCAAGACGCGGCCTGGAAAATTCGACAAAAATGGGTGAAAACCAAGGTCTGACAGAGGCACAGGAGGAGGGTCAGACTGTTGACCTCGGTCAACGATCCAAGCCCCCTGGTTGGTCCACGTGGACCAACCCGGAAAAACCCCTGGAAAAAGATTTAAAAAATAATTTAAAAATAGTAAATGATTTATTTAATTTTTAATTATTATTTAATAAAAAGTGTCTATTATTTTATAAGGTATTTATTATGATTTTTAGTTATTTTTATGAGGTATAATTTTACAAATTACCCTTTTAGGCTATATAGGTATATATATCTATATATTTTATTACTTTATTTTTATTTTATATATTTAATGTATTTATTTTTGTTTATTATTTTATATATTTATAAAGTATTTTTATACACTTAAATATATTTTTATTTTTTGATATGTTTTGTACACTTAATAAAATAGGAGTATGAATTACATAGGTATATATATTGGCATTATACCTAGGTGTAGTATAAACAAGTATTTTATTTTTGTGTTTTATGTGTATTTTATTCCTGTTTTAATATACCTATGTATTATAAATAATATTTACAAGGTTATAAAACTACAAAAATAATGAATAAATAATAAAATGAATATTTTAATCTGTACGAGTATACAATAGGGGTCCAAAACTCAACTTTCAAATCGTAACTCCGAAAAATACGAAACCACTGCCATTAAATAGCTTATTTTAAACTATATACAATTAAAGATGAGTTTGGTAATTTCGGGTTTTTATTTGCAAGATACAGGTCTGGGAAGTTGGAGTTCTGAAATCTTATTCAGGTCATATCTTTTTATCTGTACATTATTTTTGTATGAAATCAATATTGTATTTTTTATTTAATTATCTACAACTTTCATGTACAAAGTTTCTTTATTTGAAGTATAAAAAGTAGAACCTAAAATAGGTCCCAAAATGAACAAAGAATGAATTAAATAAAAGGTATTTTTATTGTATTTTGGCCCTTATCTCCCGCTACTTTATTCCTTGTCGACCTATTCATCGAGATGTCTAGATCTCGGGGTTTCGGATCATAAAATATTTACAATATTTTATTCTTTTTCTTTTATTTTATTTATTATATAATTTTGGCTTTAATTATAGTATTTTATACACTATTTACAGGCACATGCCTGAATGCTAAGATGCGAGAATTAAGGGTATTTACACGCATTTGCCAGGGCTTTTGATGCCAAAATGATAGAATAAAGATGATGAAATGTGGCTTCATCAGCCATCCTTCATTTATTCTATGAGTAACATCCCTATTCATTTCTCCATCTTGTTATTAGACCTTAGAATAAACTCTTCTATAACAAAAGATCGTGAAATTATTTAAAAAACTTGTTTATAATGCGACTTACTTAATAGTACAAGCATGTTATTCTCTCAATGTCCTTGAATACAACTTACAAAAAGTGAATGCTCTCTATTTTCCAATCTTTTTGAAAGCCTCTTAATAGCTACATTCTTCTCATTGTACCCCTAAAGCTCTATTAATTTAACATTATCTTACGAGCATTCTCTAACTCTGTAAATTTGTTCTTTGTTTACCTCACATTACTTTGTATATTGTTTTTTTTATTGTGTCTATATTAGGGTTGAGCATTGGGTCGGGCTAGTCCGACCCGGCTTGCAACCCGACTCATTAAACCCGACTCAAATCCGAACCTGTTTAAATTTGGACCAGGCTTGGGCCCAAAAAAGAGCCTGTTTCTAAAATGGACCGAGTTCGGGCTGAGTAGAGCCCGACCCGAAAATCCGGCCTGAAGCCCGATCCCAAACCTATATAATATAATATATTACTTTAACCCTAATCCCTCATGGCCCACCCCAACCCAATCCCCCTCAAGCCCTATCTCCACTCTCCTACAATACTACCGTGCACCAGCATTTTAAAGTTTTGAAAAAAATAAAATGTATATGAAAAAAATCAAAAGTTTTTGAAGAGAAAAAGAAAACGTTTCAAAGTTTTGTATCAAAATGCCATAGGGATGTCAACATTCTTAGATTTATAACAAGTTTTTAAAAAAAATAAACTGTTTTTTAAAAAACATTTCCATATCACTCGTTGAATTAAGCATTTTCAAAAAAAATCAAAAGTTTTTAAAGAGAAAAAAGTTAGTGGGCCGGTCCAACCCGAACTCGGTCCGTTTAACTTTGGGCCGGGTTCGGGTTCGGGCTGACCCATCCATTTTTTTCGGACCGCGACCCGGCCCGAAATCCGAAAAAATAAACGAGCTCGGATCCGAACCTGTGCCCAGCCCGGCCCGATAATCAACCCTAGTCTATATGAGTTGTACTTTTGTACCATAGGTTGGAGTTGTCGTGTAATCAACTCATTTGTAATATGGTTGGGTTACATGTGTAAGCAATTTAGGTTACTAAAAAAAATCAAAGTTGGATCAGGTTAAAAGCATGACGTGGAAAACTTTGATTGTGGTTTTTACCCAAGATGGTTTCCATGTTAAATCCTTAAGTTACTTGTGGTTTGATTACTTATTTGTTATCTTGTGATAAAAAATGTTGGGATTTTTACCCGGCAGACCCCGTAATCTTTTGCAATTACCGCTACGACCTTCGAAACATCGTAATTCCTCCCTCGACCCTGTAATCTTCCTAACCCTTACCCTACAGACCTTGTGGTTAACCTCCGTTCTTTTACCCGTTAAAATTAACCATATTCCGTTATGTTCAGTTATATTACACCCATTTTGTTTATTAAATTTACATTTGAGTGCCACTCCATCATCCGAGACCCCCCTCCCCCCCGCGCGTCCGACGATGCTGCCCCCCCCCCCCCCCGACGATGGAGGCACCCCCTTTGCGGCTGCTGGCTGCCGCTCCGCCCCCCCCCCCCCCCCCCCCGGCTGACGATGGACCCGCCCGCCGTCGCCGTGGGCTTCCCCCACGCCCCGGGGCTGCTGCTACTTCGCCCCCTACCCCTCGATGAGCCCCCTGTTGCTGCTTCGGCTCGCTTCCCCCCTCCCCGCTCGGTGACGATGGAGGCCTCCCCTTCCCCCGATGGAGCCGACGATGGAGCCCCACCCCCGCGCCCCGCCGACGCTGGAGCGCCCCCTCTGCCGTTGTTGGCTGCTGCTCCCCCCACCCCCCGACCGCTGCTTCGCACCCCTCCCCCCGCTGTTGCTGCTTCCCGTCCTCCCCCGCGGCCGCTGGTTCGCACCCCTCTCAACCGCTGTTGCTGCTTCCGCCCCCCCTCCTCCCCCCCCCCCCTGGCCGCTGCTTCGCACCCCCCTCGGTCGACGACGAGGGAGGCCCCCCTCCCCCCCGATGGGCTCACGACGGAGTCGCCCCCTCCCCCGCCCTAGCAGCCAACGAGGGAGCCGTTGTTGCTCTTTCTGCCCCCCCCCCCTCTCCCGATCGGTGACGATGGAGGCCCCCCTCCCCCCGATGGAGCCGAGTCCCCCTAGCAGCCAACGATGGAGCCCCCCACCCCTGCCGTCGGCTGCTTCCACCCCCCCTCCCTCCCCCCCCCCCCCGCAAGAACGTCTACAGAATTTTTTTTCCCTGTTCTTTTTTTATTTTGGCTAATCCTAACCGCACAATGGCAAATTGGTTAGATTGACCCAAGACTAACCCATGTATTTGACTCAAATATAGTTACAATTGACGGCAGGGTTTGTTGGGTAAGACGGAGCAACTTTACGAGGTCGGGGGAGGAATTACGATGTTTTCGAAGGTCGTAGTGGTAATTGCAAAAGATTACAGGGTCTGCCGGGTAAAAATTCCAAAAAATGTTAGGCAATGATTTTTGTTGAGATTTGTGTTTGCTGCGATACCAACTACATGATTTGATCCCCATAAACCCATATTTGGTATCAAACCCTCATTTCTATGATGGACTTAACAATACAACAACAATGACCAAATTTGAAGGATCACACGTAGAAAAACACTTGGTGATTCGTCCACCATTTTTCAATGAGATGAACTAGACTATCTAGAAGATGAGGTTGGCGATCTTCCTCCAATCATTCAACTTAGCAATATGGAACATGGTATATATAGAAATAAACTCATAGAAGAAAAAGAGATAGGATACATTGATAAAGAGATGTCAACGATGACACTCAACTCGAAGGGAATGAATGCTTTTTATTATACTATACCAAAGCTGAATTTGATCGAATCTCTCATTTGAAGACAACGCATAATATTTGGAAATGCTTGGAGACCACATATGAATGTACAACTAAGGTGGGATAATTTCATTTTATAATGCTTACTCTTGATTATGAAAATTTCAAGATGCAAAAAGGAGAAAGCATAAAGGGTATGAACGTTAGATTTACCATAATATTGCATCAAATGAGGAACTTATCAAGAACCTTCCTACTAGAGAATTCCCAAGCTAAATCATCATTTCACTCTCGTTGAAATGAAACAAAGTGAGGTTGATAGAGAATTCAACCAATTTCAACAAGATATCTTTGGAGGATCTCAAAGCTAATCTTCTAACCTATAAAATAAAGGTAGAGATTAGGAAGAAAGAAGAAGCAAAGATGTAGAGGAGTCTAGCCATTGACAATAATAAAAAAACAAGGAAATAGTCAGATATTGATGATGATATTACATACATAGCCAAAAAGTTCAAGTCATTTCTCAAGAAGCTGAGAAGAGGGAAAATAGAGATAAATTGCTTTTGATGCAATAAGAAATGACACATAAAGAAGGATTACCTTTAAAAAAGAAACTCATATTCAAGAAAAAGTTCATGAAGAAAACAATGCAAGCAACTTGGAAGATTCAAATAGTAATGGAAAAGAAGAAGAAAGCATATACATGTAAATATTAGGTATGGATCCCTAGTTCTTTTGATTCGGATGAAAATGTAAGTCAAGTTTCTTATAATGAATTTTGCAATACTTCTCAAACTTTCTTTGTATTCTTAAATCCCGATGTCATTCAGAGTAACATAAATGTAGTTTCACATCCTCACGAGTATCGTGTCTGTGTTTGAATTTCGCTTTCTTATATCTTTTGTCTTTTATATCTTAAAATCTATCAAAAATCTATCAGGGTAAACATACTCTTAAATGGCGAAGCCTTCTCCCACTATAAGTAGAGTCGGCTACATGGATTATTGCTCAAATCTATGTTGAAAGATTCGACTATTTTTTATGATGGCTGACGACTACCTAAGGTAACCCACACAATGGTAAGATTTGAACCCTAGTCATTTGAGTGGTGGGTACATTGCACTACCACCAAACCATTTAAGTAAACATACTCTTAGCAACTAAAATATTCTTTTCAATGCAATCAATGCAATTTATATTTATAGTGGAGAATGATGAAATAGTTTTCGATATGAATATCAATTAATTGACCATTATCCATTGTTTGAATAGGGTCACTTTATCCTACTCAGATGGTAGGTTAACGAAGATATAAACATATTCGTTGATTTTAGCTATAAGGTGTCGTCAAGCTTAATTGAATCTTCGAAAAATGCCGACATATGTTTTTTTTTAAAAAAATGTTTTATCTAAAATATGCTCAAGATTCAGTTCCATAAATAATTGTAAGTTTAAACCCTGATAAAAACCAACAACTAATATATGAGTTTCTTTTTAATAAAAATAGAGTCTCATTAATAAAAACATTCAACTGAATACTTGATTGACAAACTTTAATAAAGACAAGTTGCAGCCATTAATTGCATTCACCAAAAACCCTTAAGAGTGTGTTTGATTGCCAGGTTTGCTCGGGTTAAACTGGAAGAGGATAAATCGTTTTTTTTTGTTTTGATGTTTGGATAGAGAGTTAGGGGTTGAGTGAGTTTGTTGTGATGTGATTATATTGAAGTTTGGAAAAGTGATTAGTTATTGTGATGTGATTAGGGATGAGCATTGGGCTAGGCTGGCCCAGCCCAACCCAAAAAGCCCGGCCCAGACCAAGCCCAAACGAACATCGGGCCGGGCTTGGGCCCAATTTTTAGGCCCGAAATTTTTTTGGGCCGGGCTCGAGCTTGGCTTGGCTCGGCCCGAAGAGGGCCCAAATCCTTCTTGTATCCTACACGTATGGAAACTCTCACTTGTCATGCATACTTTGTTCATGTATCATGTCTTCATACAATGTTTAAAATCAAGAAAGTCAGATGTGGGACATATGAGCTGATGATCATTGTATTTCATTTCAGAATTAATTTTCCTTAATTAGTTTATGGCTTAGATTCTTGTGGTTATTCTTGAATTTTTTATTGTTTATTTTTTCCATCAGAATATTTTCTATTATTTAACCTTTACCCAATACGAGCATTATGCCCATTTTTTTAACATGTAGTGCCTGGTGCACCTGTTGTTGTTAACCGTGTAAACTTGGTTCACTCTTTCAATTTCTGTAATGAGAGATGTTTATGGTATATAACATTGAGTGGACTTGTATAAAATGAGAAATCATCTCCGGTAGAATTGAGTTTTTTTTGTTTCACAGGTATTATGGCATATGTTTTAAAAAATTTTAGCTCGTCTAACTTGAATTGAGATTGACTTTAAACAAAAACTCAAAGTTAATAATATCTAATGAGTGGAGATGGGTCGGCCCGGCCCAAGCCCGGTCCATAGGAATTGGGTCGGGCCTGGCTTAGACCCGCAAATTTTTTTTGGTTCGGCCCAAGCCCAGGCCCGGCCCAATTCCTATGGGTCGGGCTTGGGCCGGGCCGGCCCATCTTAACCCATTATATATTATTAACTTTGAGTTTGTGTTTAAAGTCAATCTCAATTCAAGTTAGACGAGCTAAAATTGTTTAAAATGCATGCCATAATACCTGTGAAACAACTAAAACTCAATTCTACCGGAGATAATTTCTCATTTTATACAAGTCCACTCAATGTTATATACCATAAACGTCTCTCATTACAGAAATTGAAAATGTGAACCAAGTTTACACAGTTAACAACAACAGGTGCACCCGGCACTACATGTTAAAAAAATGATCATAATGCTCGCATTGGGTAAAGGTTTAATAACAGAAAATATTATAATAGAAAAAATAAACACTAAAAACTCAAGAATAATCACCAGAATCTAAGACGTAGACTAATTAAGAAAAAATTAATTCTGAAATAAAATACAATGATCATCAACTCGTATGTTCCATACATGACTTTCTTGATTTATAAACATTGTATGAAGATAGGATAGATGAACAGAGTTTGCATGACAGGTGAGACTTTCCATACGTATAGGATATGGGAAGGGTTCGGGCCCTCTTCGGGTCGGACCAGTGGGCCGGGTCGGGCTAGGCCAAGCTAAGCCCGAGCACGGCCCAAGAAAATTTTGGGCCTAAAAATTAGGCCCAAGCCCGGCCCAATGTTCGTTTGAGCTTGGGCTGGACCGGGCTTTTTGGGCAGGACTTCGGGCTGGGTCGGGTCGGCCCAGCCCAATTCTCATCCCTAGATCCCACTATTGAGAGAAATGGTTAGTTTAGAGGGTAAACCTCCCCCCTCCTAAAGGAGGGTTAAGCCCCATCCCGCCATCCGAACATAAAAGTATCCACGTTACATTCACCAATTACATAAAACACTCTCTAGAAATTTTTTAATTGAAACAAGAGCTTATTGAATCATTTTTTAAAAAAAACATCAGAATAGTATCTTTAGATTTAAGATGGATAAAGCATATATCGTCTAAAATATATAACTCTATTAAAGTTGGACTCTTCCGAAATCTCCTCTTTCTCTATCCATTGGACTATGCCCAGCTCTCCCCCTCATCTTGATAGGTGAGTCTCTCTTTCTTTCTTTCTTTTTCCATTGCTATTGTTCATCTATCTATTATCTATTATCTATTACTATTACTAAAGCTAGAATTCTCCCCATTAGTTAGGCACATGGTTGGTCTCTCCATTCGATTTTCTATCATGTGTTTTTTTTATAAAACTTGTTCTAGGGCTTTCTTTCTTCACAAGCCTCGCATGATCGCACGTTTCTCTCGAGCGTGGAGACGGTTGGGTTGCCCTTTCCTCTTTCTTACAGTTGTCGTCCTCATCGTCTTTCTCATCTGTCGAGAGTTGATGCAGTGGCTCTCCTTCTCCCATGTATATTTAAACTACTTACCATCTTTGTATGGTGGATGCATCGATTTATTTCGCAGAGACCGATTGTCCTCCAAGAGATAAACATCATCCCGATCGTTCGTCGAGAAAACTCCGCTGCTTTCTCCAAAAAGGAAGATGGGATTCCAGGCAGAGAATTTACTGAAGAGGAAGTGCATATTCTACAAATGTCTTTTAAGGCTTAGCTCGGTAGCATATTTCCAGATTGAAGATCTAAAACTGATCGGATTTCATAGGTTTGTGAAGAGGAGGATGGAGCATTGTGTTGGTGAGCTATGCTGAAGTTCCTTAGATGCAAGACATATCTTGATTAGAGATGAGAAACGGATTTTTCTGAGTATTCCATTGGTGGCTTTAAATTCTTAGGTTAGTGATTACAATCGTTTGATGATCGTTTTAATTTAAAGCAACTCTCAAAAGTAAGTCGCATGTTGGGTAGGACTGTCAGGATTGCATATCTATTTGTATAATTGGAATCTATGTCCAAGCAGAGTTGACCATGCAATGATTTGAAATGGGAGTCAATTGGTCAGCTCAAGAACTGTCTATGAGAAGCTTCCAAAGTTTTGCAATGGTTGTAGTGTAGTTGGAGGATTGAAAAAAGCAAAAGGCCAACAAGTAGATAGTTAAACTCATGTTTAGGGCTCGGTTGAGAACTGCTATTGATTTAAAATACCCTTCAATGGGTCTGATTGGAAGCTCTACTAGAGCTCAGCTGCAGCATCAACATACTGCTCTTATGATCGTGGGAAAGCACGCCATACTTATCAGTATTATTCATGTTAATTACAGCTAAAATCTATGAGAACATTAATAGCTTATGTAATTCTTAAAAAGACAAAAAAGATAAGTATATACCAAATCAATCACAATCTAGTTTATTAATTATATTTTATGATAATGTTTGTTATTATTTTTTTAAATTCAAATTATGATATTTCTCAATTAAAGAACTGATCAGACCCCTCTCCATAAAGCCACCGTAGAGCGTGGGCAAATACACTAGTACCAATAAAGAGTGAAGTGGAAATTAAGGGGGTGGCAACTGGTGAGGGAAGCGGGAGAGGGTCTACAAGGTTCTTGAGAAGAGAAGGGAATGGAGAGCTTGACAGATGGTAGTGTATGACAAGGTGAGAGAGGAGAAGTGTATGAGTCTATGGTTCAAGGAGGCGAGGGACGGGAAGATAAGGAGGTGCACCACATAAGGAAGGTGAAATATGGGAGACGAGGCTCGTGCATGGAGAGGGAGAAAGGGGGAACTAATAGGTAAAGAGAAAGGAGAGAGGTTTGAGGGAGATCGAGAGGAAGGGTTTGTCGAGGGGGGTCATTAGTGGAGTTGGGATTGTAGATGATATCTTACCTTTGATTGTAGATAATAAACTTAACGGTTGCGATCAAGGTGTAGGGGGTTGGCTGCAGCCTCCCAAACTTAACGGTTGTGATCCGTCCGTAGTGTTGGAACCGGTACTACTATGAGCTAGTGATATGGTAAAAAGGATCCTCATTATCATCTGTTGAGAATGAAATGTTGGGATATGGGATGTCCACTATCATGCATGAGATGAAGGCGAGGAAAGCGAAGAAGAGGGCGGTTAGGATGGTAGATAAGAAGAGGCGGAAGCTGTAAAGAGTCTTGCCTAAACACAAGCATTTTAGCAGTTGATGCAACCTCCACCAGATCACACATGCGATCATCTCCAAGATCAAGTTGATGACAAATGATAAGCGAGTGCGCATTCATCATATTTGTATGTATAATTTTCATATCTTTTATGTATATTTGAAATACTCTATATATACATGCATAGATGGAATACACATGATATAAATTATATTAAGCATGCTTATATCATAATAATTACATCAAATAGGGTGAAAGAAGATATAAAATTGTGTTATATATGATTAAAAATAAATTTATAAGTATATTTACACATAAAAAATGATATACAAACATTATATCTGCAAACATCAAAATGATACCCTTGTCCATATTCATTTTAAAATAGATATAATGATGGATCGAGTACGGATATATCCTTATCCGCTTGCATCGCTAATGATTATTCATCAACATTGGAGAGACGCCTTTCCTACGGATCTACCTGACTTGTCACAAAATATTATTATTATTATCATCATTATTATTAAGCATTTTGTTGAGAAAGGGCCCTGCAAATGACACCATTTCCTGACAAATGGAGGACAATTCATGGTATTTTGTAGCCCATCAGGACTTGTAATATTTGTAGTGGACAGTGCAAGGATTTCATTTTCAAGCATAAATACTATAAATGGGAGAAGGGATAAAACAACCATATATGGATTCCATGTTTGCTTAAATTTTCCTCTCGTTTGAAAATCACATGGAACGCTGCCTCCTCTCATATAAAAAAGTTACTTGCAAAGAAGTACTAGACAGAGAATCCACGTAGCAGCTCCTGCTTGACATGGAAAAAAAACCTGATTTCGATTATCGTGCATTCCCACCAAACAACTTCCAGCAGTCCGTAGTTATGGACAACAAATCTTCCATTTTCCTGATGGGGTTATTGACAATGCACGTACATCTGATTCTCCAGCAGTCCAAACAAACATAAGAGGACTCATTTACTTGTACAAGCATCAAACAAAAAAGATTGTCTATCCGGGTTCAAAACCCTATTTAACTACATGAAATTATTTTCATTCAGAAAGTAAAAATAGGCATCTCTAAGTTCTATTACAGCTGCTCGCCATGGCGCTGGATACCATAGACATCGACGATTCCAGGGGGGAAAACCGGGTCAGTTGCTGCCCTGACTGCAACCTTTGCAACGGATTTTACGTTAACAGGGGGCACGAATAACGGGCCGATAATGGGCAATCGACTGAGGGGTTTCGCACGCTGTAGGACCTGCATGTGTTTTTCAGGAAAAAGCAGAGCAACTGTAAATATTGAGTGTCTAACATGCGCTTGAGTTGTATGTGTGAGAGGGAGAGAAAAGACGGACCATTTCGAGAGGCGACCCGACAACACCAAGAGGAATCTTCATGCTGCCAACTTGACGAGTCCCATGGATGAATCCCGGTCTAAGTATCACTCCTACAATAAAATTTGACGAAGCAGCTAAGTTCCAATGTCAAGCAAATCAGCGGATCCCTCTCTTTTCATCTTCTTGTTTTCTATTTCCTTCTTTAAACATCATAGGAGTTAATAGCTTATTTATAACTTTTAGTACGGAGAACTTTGCAAGATGGTCTCCTCTGGACAAGTAATTTATATTCAGTCATAACCCGTCAACCCATTGCAAGTTCAAGAAAAATAGAGAATACCAAAATCGCATGATTGATAGAATAGGGAAGAAACAACAGAGAGATTCAACGAGCAGAATCTGCATCTATAGAACTTAAGATCTCTGGCCCAAGGAAAATAGAAGCCATACCCACCACTCACTCACCCCAAATAAATGAATAAAAAAAGCAACTAACCTCCATACGGGAACTTCGACAGTAGTTCTGTTTCCGTGTCTTTCTACACATGCACAAAACATAAATTAGAGGGGTCAGCAATTCACCTCTTCACAGAAATGCGATCAAGACCAGATTAGAGCTAGATGAAAGAAGATAATAAATATGAAGAACAAAGTATTTGCATCTCCTTTGAAATAAGGAAATACCAGAAAACGGCAAAGCAATTTACAGAGAACGGAAATAAACTTCCATATTCTCAAAGATATTAATCCATTACTGAATGACCTCGTAAAATCGATCTCTTTTCAAGTTCACAAGAACCATAAACTAAAGGTAGTCAGATTAGGCATGGATTCAGTAATGAATAGCTGGATCTCTCAGTGACATGGAATACACATTTGCATAAACTCCTATGTTAGTGACTTCGAGATTCTCTGTCTGTAAGTCAAATATATACTTTTCTATCCTAATATCTTCTTTTATCAGATCTCATCTGCCCCGTCTCCCTCCTGTCGTATTTGCCGGTCCTGCCCATGCCCATAAGTGGCTACACATGCATAAACCCCTTCTTGTCACGTGCACATTCGCCCTCATCCTCCCTGAGTACTGTGGCTGTTCAGACCAGTCATCGTCCGTGCCCCTTAACCCCAGGCTACAGGGCAATCCTCCCCTCCTCAAGCTCTAGGGTCCAGGCCACTGTCTTCCTCGGCCCCAGATCAATTGTCCACCCTCCCCACATCTGGAACAACTACTCATTTCCCTTGAGGCTTGCACTTCTGCTCCCCCAGCCTCAGACGGGTCTCTCTCCCACGGCTACTTTCACCCCCTCGGCCTAAAGCATCCTCATATGGATCAAACAGGGTTCAAGATTCTTGTGACAACAATATGTGCTAAACTTCTAACTAGATAATGAAGGATATGATTAGATCCTCGAGCGCATCACGGAAGCGTGAGCGTCGTATCGAATACGACGAAGAATGACTAGTCGCACTAGTTGTTCTATGCAGCGGAAATTAAAAAATTTTCATGCGACGAAAGCACATGATTCAAGAACACTTCTCGGATCGTTTCGTCTAAACCACAAACAAGTATTAGGGTTACCTCTTGAAGCATGGTTGCGATCGAGTCTTTAAACGAAGAGACCTCCTGTCTCAAATCCGATCCGACGGAGGAGACGCTTGCGAGTGCGGGGATGAACCGCGTGCTTCTCGCAATCCATGTTGATGATCCAGGCGGCGGATCTCCTGATCTCGACACACGAGATCCGACGTCTTCTTTACGAGCAAGGTACGCCGAAGTAGACGGAGTTCCACGAGCAAACCATCGGGCAGAATAACGACGACGCTGCGGCGATGGAGAACCTCTCCAGGGCATCCATGGTGGACGGCCATGAGAGGGAGAGAGAGAGAGAGAGAGAGATGTGCTTCTCAAGCATTGTGTAAAGAAGAGCAATGTGGCGCCTCTCCTTTTATAACATTTTGGGATCCATGGATCTCAATCCATGCACAACACAAATCCAATTGCTCTCATTGATTTGTGTTTCTATTAATGGCTAAGATTTGTGTTGGTAAAAACCAACAACAATTAATTTAATTTAGATTAAATCTATATTGATAAATCAATATAAATCAATCCCAAATTAAATCAATCAACTATGGAGATTATGGAATGAAGATTGCCTCCTTCCATAATATTGGATTTGGTGGCAATCTCATGCAATCTCATGAGATCTCATGAGATCACATTATTCCATGAAAATCTCTAAGATTTACAACAACATTTGTTGTAAATAATTCAACAACAATAATTCATAATTATTTTGTGAATATTGCAATCTTGCCATTGGAAAATTGTGAATCACATTCACAACCCAAAATAAAATGTAAATTACATTTTCAATTAATTGTCCAATGTGAATCCAATTCACATCAACATTTAATTAACAAATGTAAGTTACAAATAGCTCTCTCTTATATATTATAGATCATATTTATAATATATATGATTAATATGGATAGTGTTATCCACATTATTCATATCCATGATAATTAAATCATATTTAATCATCTTGGATCTCTATTCTCATGTGCCCAAATAATGTGAATCATATTCACATTATTCACATCTTTGATAATCAAATCTCATTTAATTATCTAAGATAACTCTATTTATAATATGAATCGAATTCATATTAATCATGATAATTAAATCACATTTAATTATCAATTTTCTCAATGCTTGGATACACATATCAACAATGAAATTATCCTAAACTCTTTCAAGGATAATGCGCTTTCTCCGCGGATACTTGGAGATAAGGACATGGCGATTGTATTTTTCCACGTATAGTGACTTGGATGTTGAGATCATATCTCAAATCCAGATCGCGGGCCTCCCATAGATGCTTGATTAAATCAAGACCACAAATCTAATCTTCTCATTGCATCTGAATCACATTCAGATCAATGTCCAACATTTAGACCAAGATCAGATTACTTCTCTATTGAGAGGAGTCATTAAAATCCAGACCCATTTCATCACTCCCTAGGAATGGAAGCGTCATGGTTATACAATCGTTTATGATCACATCACCCTCAGGTAACTCCCTAAAAATGGAAGCGTCATGGTTATACAATCGTTTATGATCACATCACCCTCAGGTATTCCCAATACATGTACATCCTGCATACTGGAAGACTCAGAATAAACTCGAAGTATTGGATCAACTTTATACTGTCTACTTCATGGTTTTATCAGCAAGTTTCTCATTCGATCATTGGGAGTCGATATCGATCATATACTTTCCAAAAGCATATATCATACTTAGATACTGATCATATACTTTCCAAAAGTATATATCAAACCTACAAATTCAGTCAAGCTTCCAAAGCGAGACGACCATGCGCATGGAATTTGGTTCTTCCCAATATCTCATGAGTGATCTCATGCCTTCCGGTTCAGTAACTGAACCTGTATGATCCCTCTGAGAGATCGTATTACTCATGTGCCCTTATATGCACACCAGCGCGCCGGTGTATAGACCTCGGTTAGGTCATCAACCTATTGGTCTGCCAAATGTACATACTCAGACATATAGTAACACATCTGTCTCTGGTCAGAGGATGCGTGCTTGTATCGTGACAGCATACAATATAGGACTTTGGTTATCTCGATCTCATTAAGTCAACTCTTTGACCTAACTAATCTGACACCTCCGAATCTCTATTCCTATGCAGAGGACCTGCATCAAGAGGTCGGTCAGATATCAGCCTTTAGAGATAAGGATTGCCATCTCCTACTCAGGCTGGAGATCGTCTCTTAACAATCATTTGACGGTGTTTGATGAGTCCTCAATCTAACCCCTTAGATATTCATCCAAGCACCAGCCTCTATGATTCAATAGTTGAATCAACAACTGTATAATTATTAAGATGGCCATGGTACATAACCCTAATTGTACTAAGGGACATGTTATGCAAATTATTCATTCTTCATTTCAGATCAGGGAATGATATTCGCAATAACACTCATTGCATAATGGCTCGCCGTGGGCTCGCATGTCCAACAATCTCCCACTAGCCCAAAGAACTATTAATGGGCTAATCATTTAAACCCGCACTCATGTGACAATCATAGGCTATTTAGAAAATAGCTAGGTAAGCTGATCAGTCACTCTGTTCCCGTGAGACTACGTCAAGTCCTTTTACGGCACTTGCATATCCCCAGTAACAGTGCTCGCATCTAATGCGAATGTTGCATCTTATGCAACCAATACTCAATCTTGTTAGTTACAATGTCCTTAACAATTATCATAACCAGTATTTCCATAATCCTTATCAGAATACCCTTATTCCTGGAGATCACTATTTCTTAAGGTATCCACAGTTAAGACCTTTTAGATCTCTATCTATAAAGTCTTAAGCTTTTGAAGATAAGACTTTGAGATCACTATCTCAAAAATCTTGTCATCTATGAAGATTTTGTTATTACTGCAACCAAGTGTTTTATTTCCATAGTAGGATTAGTAACAGTTTACTACTCCCACTCCATGGCAGCCATCTAGCTTTTGTACACATCTAGCACACACCCGGCTTCTCAGAATTGATGCCTAAGGGCAAGTAGTTCTAGCATTCACTTCCTCAACTCTTTGAGGTGCTATCCCTTTAGATAGGTCAGTACCATATCTTAAGGGATGGAAGCCTTTCTTGGAATTTTCCAGAAAATGGAATATGTCCAAGGTGTATTACTAATGTGACAGTCCCAATATCCTTTTCTCTTTGCTTCCGAACATCTTCAGAACTAAGATCCAAGATGTATCCTTGAGATCATATCTCAAGTTATGGAACAACCAGATAATAAAACACTTATTATTATCCTTATATCATTTTAAATGATTTAGGATATCATCTACATTTAGCATGATGAACACAATGTCACTCCTACTAAGCTTCATATGGCTCATCAAGATTCTATCTCAAATCATATCATTTATAATCTCATCAAATCTTATGGTCCAACTTTAAGAAGCTTATTTGAGTCCATAGAGGGATTCCTTAGTTTGCACACCTTGCTTTTCTCAACCATGAAGCCCTGTGGCTACTTCATGTGAATATCCTCAGAGAGGTATTCATAGAGGAATGCAATATTGACTTACATCTTGAAGATGCAATGGTCAAGTTGTGTAGCTAAGGTTAGCAATATTCTGATGATTTTAGTCATGGTCACCGAAGAGCAAGTCTCATTGCAAGCAATGTCTTCTCTTCCGGTGTGTAGCTCATGGCTACGAACCGTGCTTTGAAGGTCTCTACCTTCTCATCAGGTCCCCTCTTCTACTGAAGATCCATTTACACCTTTACAGGTCTTACCCATATAGGTGGATCCTCGAGGGTCCATATACAACACTTGTATATGAAGTCTACATTAGACTTTTATTGCTAACATCCATCTATCCATGCTATGATCTTCAAAAGCTTCATCACATGAAGTTCGATCATTGTCAGATTTCTCTGATACATGGAATCCATCCTCAAACTCATTTGAAAAGGCATTAGTGTTTCGTCTTTAATTGTCCTTTTAGTTTCCTATTTCATGAACCTCATTATCTTCTCAAGATTAAATGAGTTCCCACACTTCATTTTCATCTTGATTCTCAAGAGTCTCAACCTCTAAGAATCACATTCTCAGAGATGAGATATTTTAAGAATCTCAAGGTCATAAAGTAGGTATCCAATACCATACTTTATTTTCCTAATGAAGCAGCACTCTCAAGTGCTAGATTCCAGCTTGCATGCATGGAATCATATTGAGGATATATATTGTAGTCTATACTACACATATATACCAGGAAACCAAGGGATAATTATGCTAAAATGATCGATGATAAGATCATGCCACACATGATCCAATTGTATCTCCCTATAACTCAATTGAGTTAAGGTGTGTCAGGAGGATTGAGATAGAAATAATATTCATATCTCCATAAGGTATCCTTTGAATTCATCTAACAGGTACAGGCTACCTAGATTAAATCAAATTCATTTTATCTTCCTTCAAACTTTGGTTGTAAACCAAAATAATGAAATCTAAGAGAAGAAATCTCATATCATTCATAACCATTAATAGATATCACATATCCATAATGTTTACTATGATATAGATGATCCGCATACATCAATATGTATGAGATCTTGAATACCTTGACATTTTACACCTTTCTCTAAGAATGGTGTATTGGACATTTTACTTCGAATACAATATTCATAAGTATGTAAGTTTTGAAATTTTAGACATTCTAAAGTTTCATCTCTTACTAGTCTATTGATCAAATCAATAAACAAATGTCCAAGACTTGATGCTAGATCATTGTCAAATGATCTTCATCCTCCTATTGATCTTAAGGTTCAATTTCAGTATTTAGAAATGTTAATGAACCATTCATCAATTTTCTAATTTAGTGGAGTCCACTAGATTTTAGATTATTATCTGAAATATCTCCATCATAACTCTTTATGATAGATTTATTACAGAATTCATGTTTATTTCCAACATTTAGAATTAAACAATGAATGTATTCTAATACCTAGGTCATAGAGACATTCTCTAAGACTAAGGGCTCTCCCACTGAAATTATGAAGTCTTTCAATCCAATAGAGATTGTTGCAACAATTGCATCAATATCTATGTGGATGACTATAAACCTTAAGATCAAATTTTATAGTCTTCTAAAACATATGCAACCCATTGCAAGTGTTGTAGAAGATTGAGATACAATTACAAGACTTTATCTTATTCAATAAGCAAGTCAATATCAATGATTTATGTAGATTATTCTGATGCTCTATCCGAGTCCTTCTCTAAGGATTCTAGACAGACTTGATAGTCATACTATCAACACATCAACTTATTGCAGTATTGGCATTCATCCAACTCTTTGGATGTCATATGGAAGTCACAGAAGTACAGTCAACTCTTTGACTATACTTCTTACTTGGGTCCAACTCATGCTTCCACTGCGCTCCCTTTATCTATAAGCAACCATTGCTCAGGACAGAAGATCTCTTATTTTAAATTCAAAAGAATTCAAAGTAAGAGTATTTCAACATTTATACATGCTTCATTAAATTAATACAAATAAAATGAAACATCATGAATGACCAGAGTATAGACAGTAGAATGATGATACTCATCGTATCTACATCCATCTAAACCCTTAAAACATTGGTTCAGGTAGGTACTCAAACAATTTGAATACATCATCTCTTATAGAGCCACCATTCTGCACGATGATGAGAACCACGTCATTCATGATTAAATGTCAAGAGCACATATGTATGCAAGAACATCTTCTTAGATTTTATAAGGATTATTTGACAATTGCGATCATTATCGACATGTCACTTACAAAGTACATTCGATGAGAGATCAAGATTATAGAGACGAACAAACCCTAGGGTTGTAGTCCTATTATCTATTTAATTGTCATTCCTCATTAGTATGAGGAGACTTGCATATTGCAACCACATACATTATGTGTCCAATGCAAGTACAATATCTGGATCAAGAATCCAATCCATGATATTTTACTGATTATTATTGAGTATAATATTGAGTGGGTTTAATGAAGGATTATCTGAAATAAGAAATTTGCATAAATGTATATTTATATATATATACATATTTTACTTTGATTTAGGAATTTTTATATCAAAGTTGTCTTGCCTTATCAACACTAAAAGTTCATTCCCTTAATCACTTTCAATGTAAGAGATATACTTACCATTATATCTCAAGCAAGATCTGGGATCTCCTTCCTTATCTTTGTTGTATCCCAATAATATGAGAACCTACAACTCGGATAAAAAGAAGCGGGAACACATTCCGCTTTGCAAGTCCAACTTGCATCTCCCAATTCGGTCTTTAACACCAGGGCCCACCACCTCTAAGGTGATGTTGACCCGTCATTAATTGAACCAACCGTCAACAGGAATACAACTCGCTATGCGCAATCCAATATCACCCCAATAATATGAGGACCCGATATTGGGGTCACTACGCATACATCCTTACTCTTTCAAGAAGCGAAGAGCCCGATCCAGATGCGCTTGCATATAGGAGCTGTCACTTCGGACAGGCGTCTCCTATATACAATCCCTGGCGACGGAACCCTTCGCCTTGACGGGAGACCATGGATGTCACTTATGTGATCCTCTATATCATATTCAAATTTTAATTAATCATTATGAATCATATTCATTATGATTAATTCTTCCAAGGGAAATAACATCTCTATTCATAATAGAGTGTTTTAATTTTTTATTTGGATTCCAATTAATCTAATCATATTAAATTAATGATCCAATTAATATCCAACAAACAATTTATTATTACTTGAACTATGGTATTATCTCAAATACGTATTATTTCAAATTTTAATAATTAGAAATACATTATGATTTCTTAAGCATTATACTAACCCTACCCGCTGTCATGGCCAGTGCCGACGAGAGTGGGACGGACCACATACGTTACAACCCGCAACCCCAATGCTCTCCGACTAGACACCATATCCACCTCGGGAAAGGATAATGCAAAATAGATCACTTTGTAATTGAGATAATCATCGATTCTTCAACCGAAATTATACCAATAATAATAATCAAAACAATTTTGATTAACATTATAATGAGATTTGCTAAACAAATCCCAAGTCCTATTCAAGCAACATGTTTGTTGGAATGTTGATCATGTAGATCATGTAACCAATTAGTGATCTAGATCACATCTAATCAATTATTGGTTAAGGCAATGTTATTTAATGGAATAATTATCATCAAATATTTCACAAATATCTATGCACAGTTATTCTAGGAAATCAAACAATTTAATTTCACTAATTGATTAAATGACAATCACTAGGTTCTTGATTAGGAAAGTATTTCCAGCAGTGACCCTCACTTACTAAAAATACCATATCTCAATCAATTTAAATCCAAATTAAGCAAAGTAAGTTCCTAAAGTTTGCTAATTTGATTTACAACAGAACCTAAGTGGTTTGCACGCATTTCAAGGCGTTTCAAATCCGCAATTAACATTTTAATAACGTCATGATCCGCAGTCCCCGAAACAGTGGATACATGTTCACTAAAATGAGCATATCTTGAGCAAACGGAATCGAAATCACGTAAACTCAGATCCTACGGTTTCCTTATTTAATGGGGAACAAAATCCAATTATTATTTTCGTGTTTAAATGGTTTAAAGTGCCGAAAATAATCTCAAAAACAGAGATGCGAAAAAGAAATGCAAGAAAACTTTCGCAAACCCTAATGAACCCAAGTTGTCCTCGGTTAATGGATCGTATCCAAAACCGCCGTCCTAAGGCTCTGATACCACTTGAAGGATATGTTTACATCCTCAAGCGCATCACGGAAGCGTGAGCGTCGTATCGAATACGACGAAGAACGACTAGTCGCGCTAGTTGTTCTATGCAGCGGAAATTAAAAAATTTTCATACGACGAAACCACATGATCCAAGAACACTTCTCGGATAGTTTCGTCTAAACCACAAACAAGTATTAGGGTTACCTCTTGAAGTGTGGTTGCGATCGAGTCTCTAAACGAAGAGACCTCCTGCCTCAAGTCCGATCCTACGGAGGAGACGCTTGCGAGCGCGGGGATGAACCGCGTGCTTCTCGCAATCCATATTGATGATCCAAGCGACGGATCTCCTGATCTCGACACACGAGATCCGACGTCTTCTTCACGAGCAAGGCACGCCGAAGTAGACGGAGTTCCACGAGCAAACCATCAGGCAGCATAACGACGACGCTGCGGCGGTGGAGAACCTCTCCAAGGCATCCATGGTGAACGGCCATGAGAGGGAGAGAGAGAAAGAGAGAGAGAGAGAGAGAGAGAGAGATGTGCTTCTCAAGCATTGAGTAAAGAAGAGCAATGGGGTGCCTCTCCTTTTATAACATTTTGGGATCCATGGATCTCAATCCATGGACAACACAAATCCAATGGCTCTCATTGATTTGTGTTTCTTTTAATGGCTAAGATTTGTGTTGGTAAAAAACCAACAACAATTAATTTAATTTAGATTAAATCTATATTGATAAATCAATATAAATCAATCCCAAATTAAATCAATCAACTATGGAGATTATGGAATGAAGATTGCCTCCTTCCATAATATTGGATTTGGTGGCAATGTCATGCAATCTCATGAGATCTCATGAGATCGCATTATTCCATGAAAATCTCTAAGATTTACAACAACATTTGTTGTAAATAATTCAACAACAATAATTCATAATTATTTTGTGAATATTGCAATCTTGCCATTGGAAAATTGTGAATCACATTCACAACCCAAAATAAAATGTAAATTACATTTTCAATTAATTGTCCAATGTGAATCCAATTCACATCAACATTTAATTAACAAATGTAAGTTACAAATAGCTCTCTTATATATTATAAATCATATTTATAATATATATGATTAATATGGATAGTGTTATCCACATTATTCATATCCATGAAAATTAAATCATATTTAATCATCTTGGATCTCTATTCTCATGTGCCCAAATAATGTGAATCATATCCACATTATTCACATCTTTGATAATCAAATCTCATTTAATTATCTAAGATAACTCTCTTTACAATATGAATCGAATTCATATTAATCATGATAATTAAATCACATTTAATTATCAATTTTCTCAATGCTCGGATACACATATCAACAATGAAATTATCCTGAACTCTTTCAAGGATAATGCGCTTTCTCCGCAGATACTTGGAGATAAGGACATGGCGATTGTATTGTTCCACGTATAGTGACTTGGATGTTGAGATCATATCTCAAATCCAGATCGCTGGCCTCCCATAGATGCTTGATTAAATCAAGACCGCAAATCTAATCTTCTCATTGCATCTGAATCATATTCAGATCAATGTCCAACATTTAGACCAAGATCAGATTACTTCTCTATTGAGAGGAGTCACTAAAATCCAGACCCGTTTCATCACTCCCTAGGAATGGAAGCGTCATGGTTATACAATCGTTTATGATCACATCACCCTCAGGTATTCCCAATACCTGTACATCTTGCATACTGGAAGACTCAGAATAAACTCGAAGTATTGGATCAACTTCATACTATTTACTTCATGGTTTTATCGGCAAGTTTCTCATTCGATCATTGGGAGTCGGTATCGATCATATACTTTCCAAAAGCATATATCATACCTAGGTCTTGATCATATACTTTCCAAAAGTGTATATCAAACCTACAAATTCAGTCAAGCTTCCAAAGCGAGACGACCATGCGCATGGATTTTGATTCTTCCCAATATCTCATGAGTGAGCTCATGCCTTCCGGTTCAGTAACTGAACCTGTATGATCCCTTTGAGAGATCGTATTACTCATATGCCCTTATATGCACACCAGCGCGCCGGTGTATAGACCTTGGTTAGGTCATCAACCTATTGGTCTGCCAAATGTACATACTCAGACATATAGTAACACATCTGTCTCTGATCAGAGGATGCGTGCATGTACCGTGACAGCATACAATATAGGACTTTGGTTATCTCGATCTTATTAAGTCAACTCTTTGACCTAACTAATCTGACACCTCCGAATCTCTATTCGTATGCAAAGGACCTGCATCAAGAGGTCGGTCAGATATCAACCTTTAGAGATAAGGATTGTCATCTCCTACTCAGGCTGGAGATCATCTCTTAACAATCATTTGACGGTGCTTGATGAGTCCTTAATCTAACCCCTTAAATATTCATCCAAGCACAAGCCTCTATGATTCAATAGTTGAATCAACAGCTGTATGATTATTAAGATGGCCATGGTACATAACCCTAATTGTACTAAGGGACCTATTATGCAAATTATTCATTCTTCATTTCAGATCAGGGAATGATATTCGCAATAACATTCATTGCATAATGGCTCGCCGTGGGCTTGCATGTCCAACAGATAAACCGTCTGGATGAGAAGATTGCTTCTAAGAAGGATCTCAAGGTGAAAACAAGCAGTGAAGAAGTGGAAAGCCAATATCCATTGATTGATCAGATAATAAACATGGATGAGACCAATTATGCAGATAGTCAAAGATATTCATGATGTCTGAAGAAGCATTATTGTTTAGAAGCCGAACCCACAGAGAAGGGAAATCTGCTACATGGGTAAAAGACAATCGGATCATAAACTTGTGGATGTTTAACAGTGTAATCCCATGTATCGCTTAAGATATTTTACACTATGAGACACGAAAAGAGATTTGGGATAATCTTAAAGAGTCTCATGAAAAGAATGCATATCATTTTGCCAAACCTACCATGAGAAGATGAAAGTGAGGCAGGATAGAAAACCAATATGACTCACAACTAAAGGCTTGAGTGAGAAATACAAACCTGCCACAGCCTGTATGAACATGTCTAACAACGAAGGTGTATCGTAAAGAGATGGTTGTGATGTTTTTCCTATCGGGACTTAATCCAACTTACTCGTCGCCCTGCGACAAGCTTTTGGGAGGCACTTATCTGCCTACACTTGAGGAAGCATGTGGAAAGCTCAGTTGTCTTTCTAGACCATCCACTGTTGAGGTTGTTGACACAAAACCATCTGCATTGGATGTTACTCATGAACATATCAGAAATAAGTCATCTACCTCCACATGAGAAAAATGCCACACATAAGAAAGAACTGTCAGTGGACATGATCGTGGGATCAGATATACAAGTTTTTTTTGGCTGCATGGTTAAGTTGGGTTTGAGTAAGATCCTTTTTAAGAGTAATATATGGATAACCCTTTTGTGAATAGGTGTTTGAATGGTTAGGAGTATAGGATTGTAAATGTGATGTGATGTTATTTGTGCTTTATATTTGTTGCATTTAACATTAGAATATTTTTTATTTTGACTTTTTGGCTTGAAAGTGGTTAGGAATATTACAATAAAAAAGCATGGAATCACATCATTAATTCTAATCCGGTAATATAAGGGTATGGGGAAAACCCAGATCTATTCATGGGTTGAATCACTGGTAGCAGGGGACCATGTTGAGGACACACGTTTGACAAATCCGGGGGACCACAAGCTGCATTAGTTGTCATTGAAAAGGTCAGATTCCTGACATTTATCGACACTCCAGACATGAAGAGATGCTTCAACAATTAACTCAGATTGGACCTGTCCCACACCTATGCCTGACACCATGGTAACTGTCACACCCCTAAATTCCGTGATCGAGAATGATCGTGCAGACACGGTAGATGGATGCTCGAGAATGATCGATGGAACTGGACTTCAGGAGGAGTCCGAAAATGCGTGGGTATTGCGGAGGTTATTCACGGGAGTCTGGAGGCTCAACCGTACGTTACAAAGGAGCAGCGTCACAAAGGATACTAGCTCGGTAGCAGAGTGTCGTGAAGCTTGTAGCAGCGCGAGCACAGCGAGTACATGCAGCAATGCAAGACATGACGGTGGATGCACGCAGTGGGTACATACGCAAGCGCAAAAGGGCGATATGCAGTGAAGCAGTATACATTAAGGACCAATGTGATACGGTCACAGAGGCGTACGCACGAAGGCGCGTGGTATCGGTACCGATGCGTGGCGATCCACAAAGGCATGGAGAGTTGCAGGTGCTGAGTACGAGCATTGTCGAGCATGCTCGGTAGTACAAGTACGAGAATGGTCTGGAGGCCACGATAGCGAAGTTCTGGAGGACTTCCCCTTAGCATGCAGAACGCTAAGGAAGGCCGCGAGGGTCTGGAGGCCGTGGGTTCCCTTTGGTACAAGACCGAGTGTTCGGTGGCACTCGGTGAATTACGGCAAAGCTGCATCAACAAGCGTTGGAGCGTGAGTGTGCTTATGACTGGGAGGTTGATTGGGCATCAACCGTGCAGGAAGACGAAAGGACAACAAGGGAGTCGAAGAGACAAGCAGACGAAGAGTTGCTGAGGAACGCGAAGGGTTGCCGACGAACTCGAAGGGTCTCTTCTATCTTTATGTATCATTATTATAAATGTAATAAGGAGTGTCCCTTGGGTTGCCTTGAGTCTTGTATAAAAGGAGAGGTAGTGGCTCATTTGTAAACACACAAGTGTAGAGTGTCCACCCACTCCAGAGAGAGTTCCCCTTCTAATAAGAGAAGAGCTTTGTGCCCGTGCTTTTGTGATCGTGTGGTTGTATTCTTGAGCGTTCTTGAGCGAGTTCTTGAGAGTGTTCCTGAACGATCCATAGAGTCCAGCTTCTGTTTGTTTCTGAGTGTCGGTGCGTTAGCAAGCAGGAGTATCGAGAAGAGTTAGATTGATGCAAACTATATGCAATACGAACGTAAATACGATGTGATGCAGGCGAGTTGTCTAACTGGGTAGGTAAAACAATGGAAATGCTACGGCACGTAAGAAAAACTTGATAGCAACAAAAGATCGCGAGATATTCTACGTACAACACAATCTTATAACAAATTTAGGGCATTCCTAGTAGATAAAGGATTTTCAGGAAAGATACAACGATTCTGCGGTAAAGAATGATCTCAATACTTCACCAAACCAAACAACAACATAGCAATCCACATTTCTAAATCATACTGACAGAGTAAGTTGCAAAGAGGCGCTCGTACCACAACCGGCAGGAGTTTCGGCGTACTTCAGGCCTGGTCGGCAGCTATGTTGGTTGTTGGGATACTTTCAACGACACGGGGTGGTCTGTGTCGAGAGGGGAGACGGTGCGACGGGTGTACAGCGGTAGGTCGGAAGGGTTGGCGGAGTCGTGGCGAGGCGGCTGGCTGTGGGAGGGAGAGAAGGGGGAGTCGAGAGGCGAGATGGTGGCGGTAGGGGGAGATGTGTGAGGGGGAGAGGGGGCGGAAGGCTAAGCGGCGGTATGGGAGCGGCGGGGGAGGGAAGAGAACGGTGGGGGTGGCGGGTGAGGACTGGAAGGGGAAGAAGGGAGGTTGGCGGGTGCGCGATGGGGAGGGGGGAAATAGGGTGAGCGACGGGGAGGGAAGAAGGGGAGATGGCCGGCGGCGTGAGAGGGGTATGGGAATGGGAGGGAGGCGGCGGTAGGAAGATTAGGGTTCGGATGAGGGGAAAGAAGCATGGGGAAAAGGGGAAGAAACACGGGGGAGGGGAAGAGAGGGTTGCGGAAATGAGAGAGGGAGAGAGAAACAGAATAAGTGAGGGAAAAAATAATTTCATTCAAAAACTAAATCCAACCCTAGCTAATGGGGCGTCTTTATAGAGGCCAAATCCCCCCAAACAAGCAACTACCTTACCATAAATAGAAAAAGAAATAAAAGAAAAGAAAAGATGATAAGGCGTTGTATAATGAGCCTTTTACATAAATAAATAAAAATAAATAAAACAAATGTTCGACTAAAAGAAAGTGATCACGTAGCATCATGCTGCATAAACTCCCCCCTGCTGAGAAGAATCTCGCTCCGTCGAGATGGCATCGTGGTAGTTCTGAAGTATATCAGGACGAAGTTGTTGAAGTTCATCCTCGTCAATCCAGGTGCAATCTGTCAGAGATCGTCCCTTCCATTTGACTAGATAGCGACGGAAGAGACCACGTCTAGTCGTCATATCTCGGATGTCGGCAATATCTTCAATCTGATCGGCATCAATCGCGGCTGGTGGTTGATACGTATTATCAACGGGAACTACTGGCGTGGTTGCATCTGTCTGCTCATCTCCGTGATATAAGAAGAAGAGATCTGAAACATTAAAGACTGGCGATGTCTGGACATCTGACGGTAGATCAAGTAAGTAAGCATTCGGCCCAATCTTCTTGAGGATTCGGAATGGACAAATCTTTCGGACACTCAATTTTTGGTGGACTCTCAAAAAACCTCTCTTTTTTTAGGTGTACCATCACTAATTCTCCAACTCTGAACTCGCTCTCTCTACGATGGAGGTTGGCTTGGGCTTGGTATTTCTGGGTCATGGTTTGGAGTTTGGCTCGGATTTCGGTATGGATATGGGTTAGGTATTCGACCAGATCCTCAGCGGCTGCACTACTCCTCCCTTGCATGGTTGTGGGTGTAAGGTCGAGAAATTAGGTAAGTGGAAAGCCGTACACACTCTCAAATGGCGATTTTCCGGTGGATCTATTAGTGGAATTGTTATACGCAAATTCGGCTTGGGGAAGAATTAGATCCCATTTGGACGGAGAGTCGCCTGCAAGACATCGCAATAAATTCCCTAAAGATCTATTAACTACTTCGGTTTGCCCATTTGTTTGTGGATGATAAGCCGTGTTGTATTGCAAATGGGTACCAAGACGAGGCCAAAGCGTGCGCCAAAAATGACTCAAAAACCTTGTATCACGATCCGAAGTGAAAGAACGAGGAACACCATGCAATCGAACAACATCACGAAAAAACAAATCAGCAACATGAGATACATCTGAGGTTTTTTTACATGCAATGAAGTGTGCCATTTTAGAAAATCTATCCACAACCACAAAAATAGAGTCAACTTTCCGTACCGTGAGGGGTAATCCTAGCACAAAATCCATAGTGATGTCTTCCCAGGGTCGCAGAGGAATCGGCAGATGTGTATACAACCCAGTGTTCTGCCTATGGCCTTTGAATCTCTGACATGTTTGGCATTTTTGTACAAATTTCGTAACATCATTTCGCAATTACGGCCAATAAAATCGCTCTTGGAGAAGAGTCAAGGTCTTGTCCCTTCCAAAGTGTCCAGCTAAGCCACCTTTATGCAGTTCTGAAATTAGATTCTCTCGCAGGGAAGTGGCAGGAATACACAGTCGGTGGGTCTTGAACAGGAATCCCTCATGAAGGACATAAGTGGTTGTCGGATCCTGTCCAGTGTCAACACACTCTGCATAAGCTTGTCCGAAGTCAGGGTCAGTGGGGTAGAGCTCCTTGAGTGCGTCAAACCCCGTTGTGCTGACGGTCATTGTGGTCAGGACATGTGCTCGTCTGCTCAACGCGTCGGTCACGCGATTTAGGGTTCCCACCTTGTGTTTGAGATGGAACATGTATTCTTCGAGGAAACTAACCCATTTTGCATGACGCTTGTTAACGGTTTTCTGTGAGTTCAGATATCTTAAGGCTTCATGATCAGAGTTAAGGACAAATTCACGTTGGATTAGATAACGCCTCCAATGCTTGAGAGCTTGCACCACGGCATAGAATTCGACATCATAAATGGAGTACCGTGATTGAGCTTCGTTCAACTTCTCACTGTAGAATGCCACAGGTCGTCCTTCCTGACTCAGGACGGCATCAATCCCAACATGTGAGGCATCGCAGTCAACTACGAAAACCTTGGAGAAGTCAGGAAGTGCCAAGACGGGGGCATTGGTCAATTGATGTTTTAGCTTTTGAAAGCTGGTTTCTGCTTCAGGAGTCCAGGTGGGTGCACCTTTTCGTGTGCAATCGACTAGCGAGGCCGCACGAGTACTAAAGTTTCGGATGAAACGTCGATAGAAGGAGGCCAATCCCAAAAAACTGCGAATCTCAGTGAGGGTTTTGGGCACGGGCCAGCTCTGAATGGCCTGAATCTTGGAGGGGTCAACTTTAAGTCCGTCGATAGTGACAATGTATCCCAAGAAGAGGACTGTGTCAGACATTAAGGAGCATTTCTTAAGGTGGACATACAATTGTTGGGCTCTTAAGGTTTTCAAGACTTGTCGTAAGTGGGCTAAATGGTCGTCTTTGGTCAAGCTGTAGATCAATATGTCATCAAAGTACACAACCACAAACTTACCGATGAAGGGCCGCAATACATGATTCATGGTTCGCATAAATGTGCTGGGAGCATTCGACAGGCCGAAAGGCATTACTGTCCATTCATAAAGGCCCTCCTTGGTCTTAAAAGCAGTCTTCCACTCATCTCCAGGTCGGAGGCGAATCTGATGGTACCCACTGCGAAGATCCATCTTGGAAAATAACTTGGCACCCAATAGCATGTCGAGCATGTCATCAAGGCGTGGAATTGAAAAACGATACTTGATCATGATCTTATTGATAGCACGGTTGTCCACGCACATCCTCCATGTGCCATCCTTTTTTGGGGTAAGTAGAGCAGGAACCGCCACGGAACTCATACTTTCTCGAACATACCCACGACGTAGAAGGTCAGTGACCTGTTTGTTCATTTCTTCCTGTTTGTTCATTTCTTCGTGCTCACTCGAGCCCATCCGATAATGTGGCAAATGGGGTAAGCTTGCTCCATGAACTAGGTCAATGTGATGCTGAATGTCTCGCAACGGAGGTAGTCCCTCAGGTAATTCTTCAGGCATAATGTCAGCAAACTCCTGAATGATGGGCTTCACCTTAGACGGGACTTCGGGTATAGTCGCTTCTTGTTTGATTACCTCACGTCCCATCAATGCGTAAATAGTAGAGCGCTCCTGAACTTCACGTTGGAATGTCTGGGCTTCCATCAACAATACTGGACTAGTAGTCTTTACCAGATTGTGCGGTCGCAAATCGGAATGTAGCCACCTGTTGAGGGATAAGGGCTTCGCGTTGTGGTCTAAGGGTCACACGCACCTTGTCTATGAGAAATGAGTAAGTGTTCAATTTTCCTCTGTGTTAAGTGTCTCGATCGAACTGCCAAGGTCTCCCAAGTAGTACATGACAGACATCCATAGGGGCTACATGGCACCACACCTCGTCTTTATATGAAGGCCCAATCGAGAAGCTAACGAGACTCTGACGGTGGATCGGAAGTTGAGTGCCACCTCGAAACCAAGCCACATTGTATGGTTTCTCGAGTGGTTGAGTTGGTAGACCCAACTTGTCGACCATTTCTTGAGACACGAAGTTCTCAACGCTTCCTCCATCAATGATCAACGAACAGCAACACTCTCCTGAGGTGCAAGTGGTTCGGAATATGCTGCGTCGCAGCCAACTATCAGCGTCGTTGACAACGGGTGTAAGCAAGATGTTTGTGGGTGTGCTATCATGAGCGATAAAGTCCTCATGTTCAATTACCAGGAAAGGTACGGATACATCTCCATCCACTCCCAGAAGCTCATAGTCATCAGCTCCCGCGGTGAAAGCAGTCAAAGCGGTCTGATCCTCTTCAGGTGATTTCTGTTGGTCAGGGTCAGGGTCTTCGATGGTGCATAAATGGGCGGGCCTAGCCTTAGGGTTTGGGCACTCTGCCGCTCGATGTCCCTTTTGATAACATCGGAAACAGGTATCAGATCCTACAACAGGTCGACTCCCCAAGATGCCTGGTCCGGGGTTTCCAGTAGATGGTCGGGCGACGGCAGGAGTTGATGGTTTAGCTTGGGATTTACCCGTAACAATCGATGGGAAACTATTGGTTGGGAGGTCGCCATCGGGGTACTAGTGCGTGGGACGGAGTTCACAGAAAAAGACATCCTCCTTATCTGGGCCTTAGCAAGCTTGGTCTCAGCCCGTTCAGCTTGCTTGTAAGCTTCGTCGATGTCTCGACAGTTGTGGCCGTAGAGTTCATCCTGGATAACTTGGCGGAGTCCTTGCATATAGCGGGTGACTTCCTGGATAGAAGTCTCCTGCAATCGATTGCGATGAATGAGGGGCTGAAACCCTTCGGTATATTCTCTCACGCTCATGGTACCTTGTTTCCATGATTGCAGTCGCGCCTATAGATCTCGTTTGTAATCTTCAGACACGAACTTGGTTTTTAGTTTGGCCTTCATCTTGCTCCAACTGCGGATCTTACCTTTTCCTTTTCGTTTGCGTTCAGATTGCAAACGGTCCCACCATAGCAGAGCATGTCCCTTTAGTTTGATTGTGACAAATTGAACTTTTCGTTCGCTAGGAATAGTCTTCCATACAAACAAGTGTTCGACGGTTTGGAGCCAATCTAAAAAGACATCAGGGTCTCGTCCTCTCAAATTCCGGAACATCAAGACGGAAACCTCGATCCCATCCGTCGTCGGGCCTAGGGCCAGGTCGTGGCGGGAATTGATATCCACTAACAAGTTGTGAAGTATATCCAAGGGTGTGTGGATCTTGATTCTTTGAAGTGAAAGGGGTGTCATCTCTTAATCCTTCATCTTCGTTTTCTTGTGAAAGATAGTCGCTAACATGTCCATCGGAGGTAGAAGAGCTAGAGTCGCGGGATGTGTTACTCCGTGAGTGTCGTCTTCGATTAGTATGCCAACCTTTGTTTGGCGTCTCATCACTATGATCCTTCCCTAGCATGCGACTAGTTAGGGTGGCAATTTGTCCGCTCATATATTCGTACATCTGTTGCATTTGATCTATTTGAACAGACAAGGATTCTAACGATAGCTCAGTGTGTGGGGTATAGCCGGTTTTAGATGTAGTCGGTTTTTCGGCCATGGGACCCTATGCCTTCCTCTTTTCTTCTTCTTTTTTTCTTTTTTCTTTTCTTTTTTTTTGTGTTTTGTTGTTTGTTTGTTTGTTTGTTTTTATATGCAATAAAACAAAGGAACGGATCGATAGGCTCTGATACCAAATTGATGCAAACTATATGCAATACGAACGGAAATACGATGTGATGCAGGCGAGTTGTCTAACTGGGTAGGTAAAACAATGGAAATGCTACGACACTTAAGAAAAACTTGATACCAATAAATTTCAGCAACAAAAATTGAGAGATACTCTACGTACAGCACAATCTTATCACAAATTTAGGGCATTCCTAGTAGATAAAGGATTTTCAGGAAAGATATAACGATTCTGCGGTAAAGAATGATCCCAATACTTCACCAAACCAAACAACAACATAGCAATCTACATTTCTAAATCATACTGACAGAGTAAGTTGCAAAGAGGCGCTCGTACCACAACCGGCGGGAGTTTCGACGTACTTCAGGCCTGGTCGGCGGCTATGCTGGTTGCTTGGATACTTTCAGCGGCACGGGGTGGTCTGCGTCAGGAGGGGAGACGGTGCGGCGGGTGTACAGCGGTAGGTCGGAAGGGTTGGCGGAGTCGTGGTGAGGCAGCTGGCTGTGGGAGGGAGAGAAGGGGGAGTCGAGAGGCAAGAGGGTGGCGGTAGGGGGAGATGCGTGAGGGAGAGAGGGGGCGGAAGGCTGAGCGGCGGTATGGGAGCGGCGGGGGAGGGAAGAGAACGGTGGGGGTGGCGGGTGAGGACTGGAAGGGGAAGAAGGGAGGTTGGCGGGTAAGCGACGGGGAGGGGGGAAATAGGGTAAGCGACGGGGAGGGAAGAGGGGGAGATGGCTGGCGGCATGAGAGGGTATGGGAATGGGAGGGAGGCGGCGGTAGGGAGATTAGGGTTCGGGGGAGGGGAAAGAAGCACGGGGGAAAGGGGAAGAAACATGGGGGAGGGGAAGAAAGGGTTGCGGAAACGAGAGAGAAAGAGAATAAGTGAGGGAAAAATAATTTCATTCAAAAACTAATTCCAAACCTAGCTAATGGGGTGCCTTTATAGAGGCCAAATCCCCCCAAACAAGCAACTACCTTACTATAAATAGAAAAAGAAATAAAAGAAAAGAAAAGATGATAAGGCCTTGTATAATGAGCCTTTTACATAAATAAATAAAAATAAATAAAACAAATGTTCGACTAAAAGAAAGTGATCACGTAGCATCATGCTGCATCATAGAGCGCGTCCGTGACCGTTCTACTCGGGAAGGTTGGTTAGCTACGGGTTAGCTAACATCGCACAGGATCAGTCGAAATTGATAGCGGGATTTTGACCCTGTGACAGTAACCACTACCTCATCTTGTATACATGCTTCGATTGTTCAAAGAGCAGAGAAAGAATGGATGGCTGATTCAGGAACCCCGAGGCACCTTTCTGGAGATAAACAACAATTCCTGAGGATACAACCTGTAAATCCTGGAAAACCGTTCAAGTTCCAATGGGCACTTCTATATACCTTCTTTAAAGCTCGGTTTTTGAACCATTACTTGACATGTGGCATCGTCGTAGGCGAGATGGCTCAGTGGTCTAAGGCAGCGACTTAAGTTCCTCTCCATGAGAGAGGGCATGGGATCAAATCCCACTTCTGACAACTGCCATTATTTGTTTTAAAATAAAAATTTTATAAGTATATCCAAGTACGTGGCATTGTCACAGGCAGGATGGGCGAGTGGTTTAAGGTGGTGGACTCAAGTTCTCCTCCATGGGGAGGGTGTGGGATCAAATCCCATTTTTGACAATTTTAACCATTAATTGTTGAGTGTGTGTTTTTTAAAATTGAAATTTTATAAATATGTCTGAGTATTCTTGTGATATTAAGAATAAATTCTATATTCAAAATTTTATGCATGTGCCCTTCTAAACATGTATTTTCTACACTCGTGGACAAAAATGGTATATTATATATAACATAAATAAAATCATGTTATATTATAAATATAATGTAAATAATAAAATATCTATATACCCTCTTTAATGATGGGTTTTCACCCATTGCTTGGCAGTTAGTATCATGGGAGGTATTGGTGTCTCCCTCTTCGCTTGGCCATTTCACCATTCCTACTTCTCTCATTTTTAGTTCACGTTTTCCAACCGTAACTTCCTCATGTTCTGCCACATGGTGAGCAATACTTCCTTCTTTGTCGGATGTTTCTTACCCCATCCTGAGAAGCATCTTCGCATACGAGCATCGACTGGTGGACGTCCGTGCTCCAACAACTCCCTCCGCCCGACATCGAACCACCAAGCATCCTCCACCCCAGACCTTGAGAGTCCTATTTCCACCATTGAGATCCGACCATCTTCGATCGGAGCTAGAGTAGGAGGTGCAATAGAATCGGTGTCCTCCATGAGGTACTATTGCAAGATAACAACCTTCATGCCTTCTGTGTGTCGTGCCCTCTAGCTGATTTCTCCCCCTTCACCTCGAACACATCCTCAAGCTTATATCAGAATCCATTGGAGATCGAGTTCATCGTATCTCTTGGAGATCTGAACCACTGCCAGGATGATCACGCATTTACCCATCACCTAGAACGAAGATCCTAGGAGTATGGCATAGCCAATACCTCCAGAAGAATTATTGAGCTCTGCCGTCATGAATTTTCGTTATCGGGAAAGAATAAGGGGTTGAATCCAAATGTATAGAGAACGTTTGATCAGATAAAGTGAAAGCATCATCTACGACTGAGATCCAGTAATCCGCTCATTCACAACCACTGACCGGTTAAGAGAATCACGTGAGATTCACTTAGGACAATTATACCACACCCTAGATATTGTTGATATTCCCATATAGGTCATACATGACATGTCTTCACATGAGGTCACGTCAACCTGAACATTTTACACTGTTACCCTCTGTGTTCCCCTTTATAAATTCATATATCATATTAATATTTAATAATATAATTTATTACATATAACATAAAATTATTTATTAACAAAATTAAAATATATTTCTTTAATAATAATTTTATGGTATATTTCACTTTTTTAGCATGGATGCACTAAAGTAATATTTAAAATGATATGAACCATAACATATAATATATATAAGATTTACATGTCTATAGATGATATAATACCTTTTCGATCAAATATTTATGAATAAATATTAGATAATCCCTATACATAATATATTATATCATATCATAAATATTTTGATTACATATGATTTTTAGTATAATATATGATATATTATGGTTCATAAGATTTAATATATATTCATGTGAACATATCACATATTCACTTCGACATATGTATTATAATCCTTGCAAATAAACCATATATAATTTTAAGTTAACATCGAGATTGCTATTAACCATAAAATAGTTTTATGATATACATATAAATTATATATATCATAAAATTGTTGATAAATTTTAATTTAACAGTTTATTACATGTAATAAAATTTCCATAGATTCAAGTTTGATGTATCAAGTTGTATATATGAGTACGATTATATAATCATGCTAGATTTTTTATAAATTGGTATATGAATTCAATTCTATGCATGGAAGAAGTTGTATATATACTAGCGACAATAAAAGAGAAAACGAGAAAAAAAGGTCTATATGTAGGTGATATTATTATTGGTCACTTTTTACACTAACAAAAAGTGTATAAAAATAGTATATTTTATCCAGCACGATATGATAGTGAACAATATAGTTCTAGATGTAAACTTTATAAATAATTAGATATCTGCAATGAAGCGTGGGCATTAACCTCTAAGAGGTATGCTCGAGGACAGATGCTTATCGCTGCGAAGAGAGGTAGGAGCGATCTGATATGATGGTAAGTTCGATGAGATGACCAGACAACAAACACTCTTATGCATTAACTCTTAAATATTGTTTTTTAAATTTGCATATATACTGTTGCATACAATAGTATTTGGATATTACAATACATATCTATTAATTGAAATGGATTCAACATTGTAAACATTTTTCTAATGAAGTCGTATAAATATTTTACAAGTCATTTAATTATTTAAAGTAAATGTTAAATTAATTCTTTACTTATGAAATCAATTTTTATAGATATTTTTATTATTTTTTAGGGAAATTTTAGAATTAATCTTTTATTTTTCATCAGCTAAAAAAAATCATCTCGCCGCGAAGCGCGGGTAATGTACTATTATCCCCTATAAAAGGGCTCAGAGAGATCTATGTGAATCTCAATTTACCAATTAATGCTATCTTGTATATTCATGATTTTCAAATTAACCTGCTTCTATGAGTGAAATAGCAAGACTAAGACTACATAGCTATTTCTTGATGCCATGTATTTCTTTCCAGGGCATCCTCGGGGAAGATGATTGGTGGAGGCCGTGAAGAGGGAAAGGTCTACCATCTTATATAGGAAGCCATTGTCACTGATGTTTCTTTTCGGTCATCCACCATTTCCAATCTTTTTTGGCACCAACATCAAGGCCACTGATCGGTGAAATCTAGACTTCATGATGTCCTCCCTCACCTCCCATCAACATTCAATGTGGTGCATGTTAATTCAGGACACACTTTTCTAGATCATTTCCACCATCAGATAATATACATTTCACATTTGTGTTAGATTTAGTTCATATAGATGTGTGTGGTCCCAACATGTATCCTGATAATCGCAATTTCGGTACTACCTTGTTTTGGTTTGATTATTTTCTTGGCTTTCATATATCTCACCGAAAAATAAGTCCGATACTTATATCTATCATTATTGATTTTGTTAAAAATAAAAACTCAATTTAGTACCTATGTGAAAATTCTGTGTCCTGCCAATGCCTGCAAACTATCCTCCACCATACATGATTTATCTCTCTCGTGGACTTGTGCAGCTGTGCATCAGGCTACGTGTGCTCATGTCTCAATAGAATGGGCTCCATGAACACAAGCAAAACCATATTTTGAATGTTTTAGGGACTTCTCCATACTAACGTGCTTTCTACCATCGAGATGATGTTATTCTTGACGCTACTTATCTCATCAATTGCATATCTTCTCGTCCTTAATGAGAAAATCCTTATGGAGATTTTATTTCTCGATCACATGCTTTTTCTATGCTTGCATGTTTTTGGATGTGTTGCCTTTGTTTACATCTTGGAGTTAAGAAAATATCAACTTGTCTCTTGGACAATCAAGTGTGTCTGGAGGGGGTATTATTATTTTTAAAGGCAAAAGGAAATTTGCCACTAGCTCAGAACCGTCATATGTTTTCAAAATCTTTGACAAGATTTAAAAAAAAACCCTCCTCGATACGACAAGCTTTAAGCCTTGAGGAAATTTTGAGGGATATATCCCCCGTTGAGGAGGGTTGCATTAGGTAGTCGACAACCAACATAAAAAATAGTGGCTCTTCCAACATGGATTTAATAATAATCCACGTCACTGACCCTACTTAGAGTGGGATATGGCTTTGCAATTTTATATAGCCTCAAGGTTTAGCTTGTGATTGCTTCAATGAGTCTTATCCCTTGATTGTCTGAGGTAGTACTCATGTTGTAATGTGGCGAGGCAATACTAAGGAATCAACTCATTATTTAAGGAATATGAAATAGTATTCTCAAAGAAGAAATTATGTTCTTATGACTTCTCTAGGTTATATTTAAGAAACTTATCAGGAAATAATCTCTTCCAGATTATTCAACTAATAAAGAATCTTTAAAGCATTAATAACATTTATTGGATCCTTCTTTAGTTATTGGTTAGGATTTGCTTGTTATGCATCCTAACCTTTTTCACCTTCTATGTTAAAGATAATGCATTAATAACATTTATTGGATCCTTCTTTAGTTATTGGTTAGGATTTGCTTGTTATGCATCCTAACCTTTTTCACCATACATGTTAAAGATAATATTACATAAAGGACATTTTTTGTTGCTTGATTGCAAGATATTTAAAGAACCCTTTTTGTTGGTCATTCCGTTTAGCTATGAGCCTTTTCTAAAATCTAAATATAACATCATTGAATCATTAATTTATTATATAACGTACTTAATCCTCCAAGTTAATGATGAACTTTTAGTTGTTATATAATACTCAAAATAAACGACTTTATGGTGAGTTCCTATACTTTCTATTAGAATTATTATATTACAATTATGTTTGTAATTCTTCGGATTCCGTAACCCTTAACCTTTCAGGTTCTGTAACTCTTAACCCTTCGGGTTCCGTAACACCTCAGGGGTATTTATGTATTTTTCCTCTTGTACTCTCTAGGATTTTCTCTCTATATAAGAGACCCTACCCCTATGGAATAGATATCCCATTCGTCTCTTTTCTCCACATGGTATCAGAGCAACGGTCCTAGACCGGGATTCTAACCTAAAATCCCAACCGCCACCTTCAAGCCTTGCAAAAGCCTGCGCGGGCCCTCTTCCCTAAATTAGGGCCCCACGCAAGGCCCTCCAATCTCTAGTGCAACAGCTCGATCCCAACGGAGCATCTCCAGCACTTACTGGTGCAGTCGGGGGGCACACAGCCCTTCCGTTAGCGCTACCCTGCACTTTCAAGGCCCCCTATGAAGGTCATCAGCCCCACAGCTACCCTCCACGGGTATCGTAGAACTCTTTGGAGATCCAAAACTCATCATAGACCGCTGCCAAGAATCCAGATTCGTTGTGCATTGAGGGTTTTCAGTCCTTCTTCAAGGCAAACGTGAGTTTTAGGGCATTTTTTAACTCTTATATGCATCCTTAGTTGATCGCAGGATTTTCTTTCTATTTTAAGACCACCATGGCGCCTTCTTCTACCGAGACAAAACCCTTGACCATGAATATTATGGCACAAGGCACTACTATCAAACTCAAGGGCATAGAAAAGTACGTGCTCTGGTCTCAATCTTTTATGGTGTTCATTGGTGGTCAGAGGAAACTCTACATTTTGACTAAAGATCCTTTAGATGAAAAGGACAAAGAGTACGACAACTGGCAGACTGACAACTATTTGGTTATCAACTGGATCACCAACAGTGTTGAGGCTCACATTGCCTCAAATCTTCTTTACAAAAATACGGCCAAGGAAATGTTGGAGGATCTCGAGAAAACATACTCCCAAAAGAAGACGAAGTCACGCCTTGTAGACATTTACAGGCAAATCTGGTCGGCGTCTCAGGGTGATTCTATCCTCATCGAATACTACAGGCATCTCTCCAGCATGTATGAGGAGCTTCCAATATTCCAGCCCTCATATTGCACAAAACAGATACAAGAGCGTTCTAACTGGCAGGTATACTGCTTCCTTGATGGCCTTCATTCTAGATACTATGCAGCGAAGGAGAAATTTTTTATATCAGATACAATGCCAACAATGAAGGCCATCTTTGGCCGACTTGAGGAGCTCAAGACATCTGTTGTCCAGCCTCCCGTCTTACCTTCAACGAAGAACTTTGCACACATCGCCTCATCTAGGCAAGGAGGCAGATACGGCTTGTGAGGAGGATGTGGTCGTGATCCAAGTCATGACCATGGACGGGAATCTGGACGAGGTCGTGACTTTGGTCGTGGTCGTGGGCGAGACTCTACTGTCATATGCACTCACTGTGATAGGTAAAACCACCCGACTGAACAATACTGACAGAAGTTTGGCGTACCTTCTTATCACGACAATAATGCTTATGAGGATGCTTCTGATGTGGAAGAGGCATAGCCTACCTTCAGTAGCAAGATTGTTCATCTTAATGATGCATATTACTCTCGCCTAGTGTAGATCCTTCAGACTCCAAGACCTACCACCACTAGTAACACTAACAATTGATGCTCTGGCTACTCCTTCATGTACAATAGCCAACTCTGCTATCACTCCTACTCCGACTTGGATTATTGATTCTGGTGCTTCTACTCATCTCACTGGAGAAGGTAGTCTGCTCACCTCTTCCATATCATCTACCTCTGTGAAGTCAGTTCGAGTCGCTAATGGGACTCAATCATATATTACTACTGTCGGAACTATGGAATTCTCTTCCAAGCTCTGACTTTTGGGGGTTCATTGTGCTCATGATTTTTCTCTTAGCTTGCTGTCAGTTCACAAGCTTTGTGTTGAGCTTCATTGTCGTGTGATATTTGATGAGTCTTGTTGTTATTTTCAGAACATTCGGACGAGGCAGATTTTTTAGTGGGGGTCATGAGAAGAATGACCTATATTATCTTGACATACCCTCGGACTCCAATTTTATTGGTGTTGCGTCCATCTCTGAAGATCGCTCCTATGGCATTTGGACCTTGGGCATCCCTCTGCCAAGGCCATTTCCATGATGTTTCATGAACTCTCTGCTCTGAAGCCCTTTCAGTGCGAGGCATGTGAGTTCAAAAAACAGCATCGAGCTTCGTTTCTTGTTCGTACTGAGTCTCGTAGTACTGTTGCTTTTCATCTTGTTCATTGTGATGTTTGGGGACCTTGTCCGATCCGCACATTAAGTACTCATCGCTATTTTATAGTTTTCGTTGATGATTATAATCGATATTCTTGGGTATATAAGAATGACTAGAGCAACAACATAGTTAGACTTTCAACCCCTTGATAAATTGAAAGGTCATGAATGTGTTTTCTTTTTAATTATATACATATATACATATAGAATTATTAATTTGATTTTTCTTTATAAAAAACTGAAGCTTATGTCGTGACCAACATGAGGTTAATACCTCATCTCACTTATAGGAATCCACTTCGAGTTGCTTCTCATTTTTTATCTTTATTCTTTGAGTTTTTCCCATTCTTCTAAATGTTTCCAGTCAGATATCATTTTCTCCCCTTATTCATCCTCACCGTCTATGGTTATTTGAAACTCCTATCTAACATTCAAGGGCTCGAGAATTTTCCAATTAAGAATGTTAATAACAAGTACCACTTTCCGTTACAAAATAAAAGGCAACAAACCACTCACTTTGATTCCTCCTCTTTATACCCCCAAGGATCCTTCAGCGCCACATGTAGTACAAACTGACAGTTCTGGTGTTCCTAATATTACCAGGAAGGGTCAATGGACAAACTAGAGTCCTTGCAAAACTACAGCTAGCATGTAAAAAGCACCCTATCACCCTATCTCCAGAGCAGTGTCCTTGAAACATTTGAGCATACATACAGAAAAATTGTTGAAGGACTATCTGCAATTCAGATACAAGTCATGCATACTAAGGCAATAAAGCTCCCAAGGAGCTCGCTACGAGGGAGGAGATGGCTTCTATCATCTTTTATAGAAAGTGCACACTTGTAAAACCCCCCTATGGATCGTCAGGTGGTCAGTTGCATGTGGGCTTTCATCGTGAAATGTAATTTAATGGGTATGTTGCACAGTTGCATGTGAGCTTTCATTGTGAAATGTAACTCCGTGGGTCTGTTGCACGATGCAAGGTTCATCTGGCCACTAACGGCTTCGCTTAAACCTATGGTGTGGACTTTTTGATATATTCTCTCTTGTTGCCAAGCTGGGTACATTGCAGATATTATTGGAGTATGTGTCATATGTAAGATAGGTAAATGGATCCATTTACTACATCGCAGTGTTTAGTCCCACATCTACCGGTTGTGGGACTTGGGGGGTTTGAGGAGGCTATATAAGGAGCCCTAGACCTCTTGTATCAGATGAGAAAGTGCAATGCAAATATCAACCATCTGAGGCATTCTCCCCTGGTTGTGAAACATGCTCCTTAGGGAGTAGGTTCCATGTTAAAATCCTATATTCTACGACGTTCATATTTCTATTTCTTTGATACGCTTCCGCATTCTTATTTTATAACATGGTATCAGAGCGGGTTTGAAACTCGAGATTTTTATGTTCTTTTGTTATTATGTTCGAGATTTGATTATCAAGGAGAAGTTTGTTCTTAATTGGAGATTTTTTCAGCAGTTTAGGGCTTCACAAACCCTAAACGACAATTCCACGGTTACTGGAACCTTATTCTGATCTTCCACGATTCCTGGAACCTTGTTATGTTCGATGCCCTCCAATCCAACAACTGCATTGATTCCAGCAACATCTCTCCCTTATGCCCCATCTGTGGCGACGATGAAAGCCCCAATCGATGGAGATACTGACCACCTTCATCCGCTCCAGGTGGAGACCTAACCGCTCCTAGGAGGAGACGAATCATCCCAAGAGGCTCCAGGTGGAGCCCTAGCCGCACCTCTCTGCCCCTTCAAGCCTTGACAACATCAGTTAAGGCCTCGACCCCAACAGTGGTGCATATCTTCCACGCGACACACATCTCATCTCCAAGTGCACTGGTAGCATGCTCTCCTCCCTTCAATTGCAAGCGAAGGTCCCTTCCAAGCAGAGCTCGATGCTCCAGATAGCAGGCAGTAATCGCCCCTCCGCTCTCCTCCATCTCTCCAAGCGGCGGCGACAATGGGTTCCCACGATGGGAACCCTAGTTACAGCAGGCGGCGTTGCCGCTCCTCTCCTTTAGGCGGCAGTAGATCCTCCATCCTTCTCTCCCGCCACGCCCAAACCCAACCACAAAAATCCCAGACATCAACCCGCGAAAGATTTGGGGAAGAATAGAGCCAGGAAGAAGCCCTTTAAACCCAAGAAGATAATAAGAAACCATCCTTCTCTCATGCTGCGAACAAAGAACCCATGTCCAAGAGAGAGCTTCGTTTGTCTGCCAAGAAGAAAGCAGAAGCTAGAAAAAAAGCCAGGCGAAGTCCATCAGTGAGCTCTCCCCTCTTCTCATGCTGGCGGCGATGCTAAGAGGAAACCCTCATGGGGGGGTGGCTTCGTGATGAGAAGGGTTCCCCGATAGGGAACACTAAATAGGGCATCTCTTCCTAGCATGCCCAATTGGGCCGAATTAAAAAAATGCAAAAAAAAGAAGGGGGCCAAGCAAAAGATAAAAAAGGAGGAAGAGGCCCATTTTCAATAAAAGGAAGAGGCCCATACAAAAGGAAAATCGTACGCAGAAAAAATTGCAATAAAAGGAAAGAAAAGCCGAAAAAATGTGAAGATGGCTAAAAAAAATTGGAATCGCCGAGAAAAAATTATTTAAAAAAAGAGAAGCTGAAAAAAATATCTGCTTATGTGATCTTTTCTTTCCTCATTTTCATGTCTTCTCCCAACTTTGTCGATGTCATTGTTTTTCGACAAGTATGGAAGAAATGGGGAATATTGTGTAGAGTTACAGGCTACAGATTCAGATTCTCCAATCTAGAAGCCAACCATATTTTTCCAGACTCTACAGTTCAGATGTTCCGACTCAACGATTGGTTTTGAGTCCTTCAGTTAAATGTGCACATGTTTGCCATCATTGTTGTGGTCCCCACCTTTTGTTTTTGGTCAAACTTTTCATGTGTTCCATAGGGACTCCAAAGTAGAGATCACATTCCCTATGCCAGGTGGGCTAGGGTTTTCAAGTGGTTTCATAGGGACTTCAGAGTAGAGATCCCATTCTCTGAGTCAGTATGGGAGAGACCCAGTTCTCTGAGTCTCCAGCGACCATAGACTCCGACAAGGATATCTCCACGGTTTTTTCAGTTCGGCCTTTTCAGAGATGGAGTAGTTGTCCACATGATGTGGCGAGCACGAGTTCTCCAGATGGAGACTCATTTTCAGTTGCAGTGACTCTGACAGACGCAGTACAGAGCACATGCTCTCCGATGAGGAGATTCAATTTCACTCACACTCTAGCTCGTTTGTTCCTCCTCACATGCATGGCATGAGAAGCAACGTCCTCGACAACAGCCGACAATTGTACGCGTTGAGTTGATACTATATGTAGTGTCTCGTATTATGAGTTGAGATTTTTTTCTGTTTGTACAAGCTGAACATTACATGCTCCAGCTTGATGGGGAGTGTTGGAGTATATGTGTCATATGTAAGATGGATAAATGGATCCTCCCATGATCCATTTACCACATCCCAGTGCTCCTTAGGGAGTACGTTTCCACGTTAAAATCTCATATTCTACAGCATTCATATTTCTATTTCTTGATATGCTTCCGCATTCTTATTTTCTAACAGATACTATTATTGTCTGTTTCTACAAAGGATGGTCTCTAAATCATCTTGACGTAAATAATAGTTTCCTTTATGATGATCTCCACGAGGTAGTATACATGCAACAACCCCGCTAGATTTAAGGCTCAGAGAGTGTTTGAAAGTATTTAATTGAAAGCTATTTGTAGTCTGAAGCAGATTCCATACACATGATTCCAGAAACTCTCATAAGTTGGCAAAGAGTTTATGCGATCATCTTCAGATCACTCCTCATTTATTAAGGAAATGGAAAAAGATGTGGTTGTTATGCTTATCAGTGTTGACAATATTGTCCTTAAAAGAGATTATTCACAAAGGATTATGGAAATCAAGCGTCTTCTCTCTGATCACTTTGTAGTCATCAATTTGGGTCTCCGATCCCAAAAGAAGAAAGCCACCGATTTACTACAGGAGACATGCATGTTTGTGGCCCAATTTACTACAGGAGACATGCATGTTTGTGGCCCAACCAACACAGATGCCTATGCACCCAAGTCACACCTATTACCTATACGAGGACGAAGAGCTTTCAGAACAGCTGATATATGAGACTTGCGGGAAAGCTATTCACCATGTATGGCATTTCCTTGTTGAAACTCATTGACGGACTCACACAATGACACAAGTACGACTTGAAGATTCAATCAAATTAGGATTTCCCGTCCATTATTTATTATTTTTAAGTGGTTCATCCATTTTTATTTGTTTAATAAATTATGGTAAATTAGAATCTCAATAGTTAGGATAGATAATCTTGGTTAGAAATATTTTAAGAAAGTCCATTATTGTTATATTGTTTAATTTTGTTTTTCTTATTTATTTGGTTATTTCACTCCTCCCCATATAAAGGGGTTAGTACGTTATTGCTTACACAAAAAACTGCAAAATTACGAATTGAGTTTTGGTTTGGAGTGCCTCCACCATTATATCTTCTCCTCCCCACCCCCTTATTTTTCTAGGGTTCCACCTCTCATCTTGTTCCTCTCTCATTCCATGAGACTCGTCATGTAATTACTCTCTTCTCTCCTCACCTCGAATTTCCGACTATATCAAATGGTACTAGAGCATAGCCATCAAGTCGTTCTCACAATTTGACAATCCTATCAAGTACATGAAAAAGAGCATTCGAGAACGCAAATCATCTCTAAAGCGCAAGATGGAAGAACATCTCAATCAATGCATATGAGAAAGGAAACAACGTTTTGAGTATCATTACAATCTACGGAGATTATATTTTCCAACACTTAAATACATCGGAGTCTATACAAGAACTCACACCACTCTGAGGACAAAAAAGGAATTACTTGATGCCAACTCGGTGAATGAGGAATCTCAAATCGCCACAGAATCGTCCTTTATAATGTCTTCTGTTATTACTAACTCCACCACACGTTCACTGATGATCTCCATCTCGAAGATGGTAGGACGAAGGAGGTTAGTCATGTATGGATTGTACACCATTTTCCTGAAGTCGTAAACCATCGTGCCTGACTGATGTTACGAGCATCAATGATTCACTCAACCGTCCAACATCTCTATCTGAAGAACTCATAATGGCACCATTGCTACTCGACCCTAAAAGGTTGCAACCATGGTTTTGAAAAAGGCTCCTCGAGGCGTCAAGGCGTAAGCCTAAAGGCGGTTTTCCATGAAAATCGCCTCGAGGCTATAGCCTCAGCCTGGATATCTGAGGCGTAAGCCTCAGAGACCTGAGGCGGTCAAGAAGCGTCGCCTCGACCTGTTGTGCATTTTTGGGTAAATAAATAATAACATATAAAGCTATACGTTTATAATAATATTAAAGTTATAAAGCATATTTTAGTTACAAACATACAATTCACAATCATAATATTGTATTATGGTATTATTATATGTTACTCCTGAATTATAACATTTCATAAGAGAAAAAATGGGGTTGGCCCCATTTTTGTGTAATTTTTTATTTTTTTGAAAAAAAATCATCATGTATATTCATCTATATATCCCTCCAATATGCCATTCGAATTTCATCAGAAACAGAGACTCCTATGCCCTCCATCTACAACAGGTAATTGCAATGGTCTAAACATTGTTGTAATCGACCTATTCTAGATGGACGGCATAGGAGTCTCCGTTTCTGACGAAATTTGAATGGCATATTGGAGGGATATATAGCTGAATATATATGATGATATTTTTCAAAAAAAATAAAAAAATGTGAAAAAATGGGGTGGGGACAGTCCCATTCAACTCTTTCATAAATATAATTATATGTTTATATTACAATCATCATTGCATTAAAGAAATCATGCAAGTGTGCAATGTGTGCAATGATTGTTTCTAATTAGTATGAACAAAATTTATATCAACAAATGATATTCAATTGCTTGTATCACTACAATGAGTATAATATATGTTTAAGAGACAGTATATTTTTGTAAGAATATTAGGAATTCACATATTTACAATAATAATATTACTTAATCACAAATCAAAACTAGCATATATGGTTAAGATGGTATATTTTGTACATCTATTAAACTTAAAATATTCAAATTTAGGATTTATGATCATATATTATGTCAATATTTGAAGTTTACGAATTTATGACAATATAATTATGCTTGATAATAATTTTGACGAGTATTTTCTCTGTAAATTGAGGCTTACGCCTCGACCGCCTTGAGGTTTACGCCTCACCTCAATAACGAAAAACATCTGCCTCACGTTTTTAAAGCCTTGGTTGAAACTACCCCTACTGCCATCATCGATTGTTGCAACTATCCTCGCTACCACAACTGGCACCACTGCGACCAAGGTTTGAAATATCAATATTGGAGATATCGACAATATCAGTGGAAATCTCAGGAATGGTGCAAAAAGGTATTTTTCACAAAATAAGACCATTCCAGTTCTTAAAACAATAAATAACACACGAATACACACTTATATGCAAGAATGAGTGTATTTGGCACATCCATACACATTATATTGCACATATCATTATTATCAATGTTGATTATTGACTAATGATTGCTGAGAGATATTAAAAGGAAAAGGAAATGATGAAATTCGAACAATAACAGTAAAGCCATCTCGTTTTCTTCTGCGAGAACGATAATCGATTGGAGGAGAATTCCATACAAAGAGGATTTGGAGGCATGGAGTTGTGGTTGTTGTGCTCGTAAGGGCTGCTAGTGTCGCTGAGGGGCTTGATGTGTAGAATTAGGGTTCCATCAGGAACCCTAGCTTCCCTTGAACCTGATGATGATCAGATCTCCGAAACTTGAAAACAGAATCAAATCGTAGAATCAAATATCTTGAAATGAACATAAAAATCTTCAAAATAAACCTTAAAATCAGCTGCTCCGATACCATATCGAAAATAAACAAGTGGAAACGAATCAGTAATTAGAAACAAGAAACAAACATAAATATCTTATTTTATGTGGAACCCTACTCCTGAAGGAGTGTGACGAAACCACGTAAGAATGCTTCAAAGGGTTGGATCTTCTATTACAACTTTTCAATGAGTTCAGGGTGCGTGGGGCTCCTTATATAGCCCCACAGATGGACTGAATCCCACAAATAATATATGTAGGACTAAACATGAGTGGGTGATTATTAGATCTTGGAGAGATCTAATTACCCCATTATTACATACTCCAACACATCTTATTCTATCATAATATTGTATACATCATACCTCGCATAGTATTGACTGTTGAAAGATATTGGAAAGTAAACGATGAGCTTTGTTCAATCACAGTATATGGAGAGCATCCTTCATAATAGTAAAAAAACCACATATTCTAAAAAAAGAAGATAACACTTTAATAACAAAGTAAAATCTTATTAAATGGTGATTAAAACCAAGAGTTGTGTGGCAGTTCCACATAACCTCTCCTTGTTATCGCTCGCATTGCATCACTAACTCTATGTACTCAAAGTAATTCCCTTTTGTTATATAGACATATATAGCCTTCTAATACATCACGTGTGAGAATAAGCAACACCAATACTCAAGTTGGAGATGGTATAATTCGCAGCACAACAAAAAAATAAAGAGCTTAGAAAGCTTGTAAAGATGATGATGGAGCAGGAGACGATCACTATGGCCGGGGTGCTCATTAACGAGGAAATCTAATAACTAAGATTGAATATTATGATGATGAGAGAAATCGACAAAAAAATTAGGATAAATATGAAAAAAAACATTAAAAACTCTAAAAATCATATCTCCAAGATCGTAACAAATACAAGAATGGCGTAACACTAGAAGAAACTCAATAACAAGTAATGGAGCACGAAATATACGAAATCTGTAAGAAATCCGCCTCTAAAGGCATTTAAATGAATAAAAATTACCTAAGAGAAGCCTTATTTAAAGCAAAGAAGACGTTACATGAACCAATATGGCATGTCAAGATAAAAAATTGATATCAACGATATTGGTCGATATGGGGGAAGTTGTATTCAAAGTTTCAAATTTTGGTCGATATCCATCAATGTCGTGATATAACGGCGACATCATGCACGATATCGACCGAAATCTGGGAAAAAGGCATACATAATAGTATCGATATAGACTGATATCCGATACTCGATATATCATTGATATATCACGATATCTGAATTCATGATTGTGACTACCCCCAGTGCCATCATCGGCACAACTGATATTAGTCAACTGCGCGTTGAGGAAACTTCAAGACATGCATCATCTTCCTCATGCTCCTTGATTTAGAGGAAAGATTGACCAACACCACCCAATTTGAGTCGCCAGTGAAGAACACTGAACATGACCCCTGTCATTGGCAAGTAGGGCTCCAGCAATGGAACTATCGTTGCCTCCCTCCCCTATATCATTGTTGCATCCCACTTCGATGTTGAGATCGTTGCCACTCATCTTCCTAATAGCCCCACCAAGTTGTGTGTACCTTCACCTCATATCTTTGTGCAGGTGAAGACCCCAACTACTTTCTTTGTGTCGGGGGAGACCACCGCCGTAGTTGGATCTGGTTCTAGCAACAAAACCATCACCATTGTTGCCTTCTTCTAGGTTGTGCTCAACGGCATCGTTGCCTTTCTCGTGGATTTCGCTACCACTGTATTCTCAAGAATGGATGTTGTGTGTGACACAATCATCTTCGGATATATTGTTAGGACTCTAGAAGAGATGGCATGGCAACTGTAGAAGTCAGATTAGTTGTTGGAGGTGGATGGAAGAAGCCCTAAAAGGAAAAGAGCTGATATCTTCAACAAAAATCAAATTCCATAATAGTAGGGCCAAGTAGTTGACAATTCTAAGGGCACCTCCTGCTCAAAATTTCTTTATAGAAAGGTTAAAATTTGGAGGTGGGTAAAGATGATAAGTTATTTAAGTATAGGGGTAAATTATTTGCAAATATGCCCCTTAGTGCTAAAAAATTACAAAGGAAGTGTTGAATTGAAGAACAAAGTCTACAAAGTGAAGGAATTCTTCCAATATATCCGGACAACATCCTTATTTCTTCGATATTGCATCCTATGATCAAACAACTCATCATGAGAGTTTTTCAACATGGAAGAGAATTGATACATTTAGGATTGAAGATTCTACGAAATTAGGGTTTTCCATCCAGTATTTATTATTTTAAGTGGGTCATCCACTTTTATTTTTGTTACACAAATTAGCATCAATGAGAATCCCAATATTTCCGTAGTTAATTTTGGTTAGAGATGTTTTAGGATTCCACTAGGGTTTATTAAATGATTTTGTTTGTTTTATTTATTTTGTAATTCCACTCCTTATATAAAGGGGTTAGTAGGATATTGCTTATAGAAGAAGGTATAAAATTACGAACTGAGTTTTTTTGTTTTAAGTGCTTCCATCATTATCTTCTCCTTCCCAACTTATTTTCTGGGATTCCACCTCTCATCCCATTCCTCTCTAATTCCGCGAGGCTTGTTGCGCGATTTCTCTCCTCTCACCCCGAATTTCTGATTGTATTACACATGCATGTTGATTCCAAGATACATCAAAGGTGCACCAAGGAAAGGAAAATATGTTATGCATACATTTGCATACTATGATTCTAACTATGCATGAAATTTGGTTGACGAGAAGTTCACTACAAGATTTTACACCTACTGATGAGGTAAACCCATCACATGGAACAACAAAAAGCAAGTTGTGGTTTCTCACTCCAAACAGAGACAAATTACATAACTAGTACAAATGTAGCCTCCCGCTTTACTTACTGAGCTATATGTGGCACATGACATGCGTATGGAACTACAATGTGACAATCAAGTGGTTGTACACATTGCCGACAATCCTATGCTTCAAGAATGCACCAAGCATTTGAAAATTTGTTGTCATCTTACCAGAGATTTTATTCAGAACTTAATTGTGGGAAAAGGCTTTGTTATTATTGTCTTCTTCTAGAAAGCTAAGCATTATAGATACACGCACATGTATATGTATGCACATATAAATATACATGTATAATATGCGCTCTAACTTAATGTGGAGTGTTAGAATATATATATATATATATCATGTGTGTAAGGTGGAAAAGGAATGGGGTTACAGTCAAATATATATTTTATGTTCCACTCTCTTCTTCCTTCTACTAAATCCAAAGCACATAAAAAACCCCCTCTATCTATGGCTCGTTCAGACAAACAAGAAACCCAAGAAAGAGGAAGGCTAGAAAGTTTTGAAAGTAAAATAATGAAATAAAAGTACAATTTCTCTACTCATGCCCTGACACAGTAGCCCTTCATTCTAAAGTGATTCAAGTTACTAGGCATCATTAGAACACCAAGAACTATAAAAGAGCATTCGACACTAATGAAAATACCTTTCCCTCGTAATATCCCTTCAGCAAGAGATTTGCAGGACCAAAGTCAGCAGCTGATATGTACACAAATCGCTTAACACCTGAAGGGGGCAAAATACAACACTTACTTAAGAAGCCACCCTCAAGGAATTGCTGATTTAATAAAATAAGCAGTGGGTTTCTTTAAAGTTTATATCTAGCTTATTTCTAATTTCTCATTTTTAATATATTTGAGACAGATACCGTAGCATGTTCCCCCTTTCTTTGGCTCCAAAAAAAGTTTGTATCTAGCTGTAAATCATTACTAATTGGCATGAAATAGACAATGGCTTCTGAAAGAGATGTATCCTAGAAAATGAGTACTTTGATCCTCATGCAAAAAGCTGAAAATAAAAGACAGATGGAAAATATAGAGCACAAAACAAAATGCGAAAAGGATATGCATTATTCAATAGGACAACATGCCACATGGCTCATAATCACCACGGGAGTGGCTCCACTAGTAGCCTCGTTGCCTACTGATTGGTAACTATGGCATCATTAGCATATGGGATTTGCCCCATGGCAAAACATTTTAGAAATCAAAGCATTAATCCTATACGACAAGCGGCAGGTAAGATACGGGCAGCTACCTTGGGTTATTCAGTTATTTATGAGATTTGTGTTTTCACTTATTCAGTTATTTGTAAAGATCCACTATTTGAAATTGAAGTGCAAGTATACAAGCGGTCTTGGGATGACCTTGTTCTCCTATCATCTCTCTTCTGTTTACAAGAGAATATCCTTTACCGTTGCCTGCCCTTCTAGGCTAGGTATTAATCTCCCTACTGGCATTGACTCATTGAAATTGTTTAGCAATCTATTATCACAACTAGGTTGTGAATAATACCCAAATTGATCAAGGGAGAAAATGACTAGTTGGGTCACTTCTAGTGCCGAATATGATGTTCCAAACATAAACGAAGATAAAGCACATCGGAAAGCCTATAAAATTTTCACAATTTCAACCTCCCATTCTTCTCAAGCATATCCAATAACAATATTACACGACCATTCACATAGGACATTCTTGAGACATGTTTTTACAAAGACTGATGTGCAACCACACAGACACCGTATACTAACAGGTGACATGACCCTGAGGCGATCTAATAACCTACCACATATATCTTTATCATATATTTTTCTTTATAGAGATGTAACCCAAGACCAGAGAACACAACCAAATATGTCCTCAAGTTAAGCAGGGAATGTTACGTGGATTTGTCTTCTCAAACAGATCCTTTGCAAGTCATACCCCATCATAAATCCAGATGAGCAGATCATGTTCATAGACAAGTTCTAGCGTTCCTCGTTTCCTTTTTTTTTTGAAAACCAACACGGGTTCCTCGTTTCCTTTATCTTGCCGATAACACACACCATCCAGCTGATCACATCCTCAAAGTGAGATTTAGTCTTCTTCGTGACGATCCAAACCAACAAATATACTTGTAAAAGAACAACTTCCCCTTTGAAAGCAGGTAATTTACAAAAGTTGAACAGGAACGGAACTGCCTCTATTTCCAATTGTTTTTTCATGTTTTATGCCTAAAAATAGAAAATGAGTAAAATTGATGTATACATGAAATCTTATAGATAAATAATTATTATTGATTATATAAATGTTGAATTACTCTTGCCTATTCTCGAATAGACATAACAGCATGTATTTTGTTGTGTATGCATAATATTCAATTTGTGATTTCCATAGAAAAGAAAATGCAACTTACATGCAACAGTAATCATTTCAAAGCACCAAAGTGGGATATACCTTTCTCTGCAGCAGCTCGTATAGCATTGATATTTGCCGTACCATTTATTTTATACATTTGAGAGTTTGAACCAAAGCCACCAACACATGATATCTGCAAGGGTTCACCTCAAACCATGAAATTAAACATAGACACCCAAGACTAGCTTCATAAATGAAAAAAAGTTGCAAGTAAAATATTCAAGCAAAAGAAATTACAATGAACTAGAAAGTTTTCCTTTCTTATTATGTCTTCTATTTGTGCGATGGGACTCTTGGCCTTCCTAAACATTAAAAGATGGAGCAAAACTATTGAAGCAAGCACCTGGGAAAGCAGCGGTGCTTGAAAGGTCTGGTCAAGACACAAAAAATGTGGAGTTGCTAGCTTCTTGTATAAAAGAAATTGAACACATGGGCAGAAACCTTTGGAGGCAGTAGGGGATTTCCAGCTTAGACCATCCATATCAGCAACCGAAGAGATGCTAAAAGAGATTAAACAATGGACAGCAAGAACATGAAACTGGTGGACTGCTTGCAGGGATCGATAGTTTAGAAACAAGTCAAATGAGCTAAGTTAACCTTATTTTATAAAAATTAAGAGAACATTAAACCCTTTTCTTCGTGAACCTAGCAGACTCCTGAGTCAAGATGATTTATTGCACCCAGTTGCAGTTTAAAGAAAAGCAAAATTTGTATTTCCCAAGCGTACCAATCAATGATGATATACAATACAAAGAAGTTAACAGATAGGTGATTATACAGAACCAGGAAGCGGGAGTTGAGATTCGATCGGATAAACCTAGAAAAGAAACACTTTCTTTGTTCTGTATAAGTATCAATTGTTCGTGTAAAATACTAAAGAACTCACATATTTTAAATGTCTCTATCAAAAGATTGTTTTATCAAATGCCAAGGGAATGACTATTCAAGTTGGATATTCATCCGTGGATCGTAATATATTGGAAAAAGTGAAGATATATTACACCAGAAACTTCCCCACACCTCTACATACAAGAATGCACCCATACCTAACATGATTTTTTAGCATGTAAAACGGCTTTTTTTAGAATGTAAAGGGTGAGGCCCCAAGTTGGGGCTCACCTCAGATTTTCATTAATAGTATGAGATATGCATTACATCTTAAAAAGATAGAAACAAAAAACACAAAAAAACAACCCTTTCAAATTCTGTTTGGCAACAATCTTCTAAAATGACCCAAAACATTCTCAGGATAGAAACGCCAGCTACAAGAAACATTCGCGATCCAACGATTGGCCGTGATTACTTTGCATGGGCGTGCAGAACGGCATTTTTAACACAGTACATCCTATTCTTAAACACTACAACACTCATTTGGTCCTACATTTCCCTTAAAACCAACATCAATAGGCATCTATCACATCGCCTTATATATATGGGACAAACAACCACCGTCCAATCTATTAATTCGAAGGCTTCTCTGAGTCTCTAAAAGCCGATATAGAAGGTGTCATCTACCTGTTCCAAATTTAATGCACCCCAATAAAAATGGATACAGGATAAAGAAAAACAAGATGATCCACAACCTCATCACCAACATGATAAATTAGGAAAGTATTTTCCGCCTAACCACCTCACCTAGTTCAAAAAACCTTTGTAACCAACATCCTCCTCAATGGCCAAACGTGCACTTGAACCTTTAGTTAGGCCTTATCCCTCCAAATCAATGGGAACTTAGCTGTTAAAGACTTATTCAAGGGCCACATGACAATTTCATAGTGATTCATACCTTCGAAACAAGAAGTCATTGTTTGTGCAATACCTCAACATAGTCCCACATCGGAAACTCACGAATTGTGAGAGCATGTTATAAGTGGTGGAGAGTACTACTTGACGCATTTCAGGTGGTGGTCAATGGATCCAATTGAACTTGAACCCAACAAATTGTCAGTATCAATTTTCCAGGATAACAGATCGGGGACCTAAGCCCAGGACGTTACATACGATATCAGAGCTAATTTATCTCTGATTGTGGAAAGGGAAGGGATGCTTGAGAGATGGAGCCACCCCTACAAAGAGATAGGAGAAAAAAACTACTCGGAGCATGCAACCGCCACTATCATCGAGAATAAGTGATGAGTCATATCGCAACGAGCACGTTGCGAATACAAGTGGAGAAGGTTGTAACACCCCAACATAGTCCCAAATTGAAAACTCAGAAAGTGTGAGAGTGGGATATAAGTGGTGGAGATTAGTACTTGACAACTTGAGCTTAAGCATTTCGGGTGGTTGCCAACGGGTTCATTCGGCCCGAACCCAACAAGTTGTTAGGGTCAATTTTCCAAGATAACGGACCAGGGACCTAAGCTTGGGATGTTACATATGATGTCGAAGCCGATTTCCCTCTGAGTGAAAGGGCTACTCAAGAAGTGATGCCACCCCTGTAAAGAGATTGGAGGAAAAGGCTACTCGAAAAGTGGTACTGCCCCTATAGAGAGATAGGAGGAAAATGCTACCCATAGTGTGCAACCGCCACTGATGGAGTATGTCGCAATGAGGACGTTGCGAAAAATAAAGGAGGGGGTATTATAACACCCTAACAAAGCCACACATCGAAAACTCGCAAAGTATGAAAGTGAGCAATGTTCAGAAATGTGGTTCATACAGCCGCATATGCGTATGCGGAGGCCTATCCGAAGCGCATTTGCAGTATGCGGTCATATGCGGTCCAGCTGCATATGCGGGCCGCCTAAACCGCATATACGGTCGCTTAGTCGGTCCATATGTGGTATCGTTTGGGATCCGATTTAGGATCGTATATCAAAAACCCCCCTATCACTAACCCTCGTGTTCTCTCGTTCCCCGCAAATCGCCCAAAATTTCCTCCATCGCGCCTCCACGCTCCAGCGCCTCCGCCCTCGATGCCTCGCCGCCTCCAAGCTCCAGCGTCTCCGCCTTCCACCAGCGACTCTGCCCTCGCCACTGCAGCTCCTGTGCCTCCACCGTAATACTCCCACGCACATCCTACGCTTCTATCACCTCCCACTCTCGCCGCCTCCCTCACCTTTCCTCCGCCCTAGCCCCCTGCTGCCTCCAGCGCCTCTACCTTTCGCCTCATGCACCTCCAACAAAACGCGGTGAGACTTCCTGCATGTCTGCCTCCAAGCTCTGATCAGTGATCACTGTGAGCATTTCAAGGACACTCGGCTTCCTGCCTCCTGCACCTCCAGCACAACGCAAAAGACTTTCTGCCTCCTGCGCCTCTACCAACGTTGTCAACGCCTACGCACCCCCTACCTCCAATCTCTGATCACTGTGAGCTTGCTTTTATTTTTGACTTCACCTAAACTTGCTTTTGTTTATTAGCACATTGCCACATTGTGATTTTCCTACATACCACGTGCATATGCTTCCACATTCTTACCAACCTTTTATGAGACAGTCGGATATATAGTTTTTTTTAGAATTAGCACATTTCTTATTCTCGTAAAATAAGAAATTAGTTCAATTAGAGTGTCAGATATATAAATATTGAGAGATTAGTGAGATCTCTGATTTTAGTCTCGTAACTGACCAATAGATCACTAATCTCAACCAATAGATCACTAATCTCATCCAGTGGTTTTGTCATAGATTCTGTGCAACCTGTGCAACCTAGTTTTAATGGTATGGAACTTACACCATTAAAACACATGCACTAAGCTTATACCAAAAGCTTCTTTGAAGATTTAAAACACATCATCAGTAACTTGCTTCAACCTAGCATGTAATGACCAGGTCAAGACATTTTCTCTTCCCCTAGAGCCAACAATCTATGAGAAGCATAAAAATATAATCATGAATTACAGATATATGAAAAGGAGAAAATGGTCTTAATGCATAAAAGAACCTCATTTAGTTCTGAAATTAAAATCTAAAATAAGTTCTGGAAAATGTATGGCCATCCGTTATATGTATTTCATCCATTATGTGTGGTCAACTTTATTTATAAATTATGCAGCTTCATTTATATTTTTATATATGTATAATGTAATCATGTTACAATGACACATCATTTTTGGATAACTGGATTGCAATTTGCACTTCTTATTTTTAATGACACATCATTTTTGTACCATGTTTAGGTCGGTCATTATGGCTACCCCTTCCATGCCTACAACGGCAGAATCCACACTCTATGTTCCACCTGGTTCTACCAATCCAGGGTGGAAATATGCATACCTCATCGAGAGGACCGATTCGAACACGGTTGCATGTCGCTTGTGCGGCAAGGTCATAAAAGGAGGCAACAATAGAATGAAGCAACATCTCGCATACATCAAGGGAAATACAAGGGCATGTCCAAAGGCTGATGGAGATGTGCAAAAGGAAATCAGAGATTATGTGGAGGATATTATGAAGAAGAAGAGTGAAAAAGTTGTTAGTATGAGAGAACTGTGGGAGGAAGTAACAATCAAGGCATCTGATGGATCTTCTAACCATCCATCAGAAGGAGGTGCTACAAAAAGACCTCGTGTATCTGAAGATGACGTGTCTTTGAGCACAACAATGCGGCAGACAGTGATTAAAGATGCTTTAGCCAAAGAGGAGCGTGCACGTGTCAACAAATTCGTGGCCAAATTCTTTTATGATGCTGACATTCCCTTCAATGTGGTCACTAAAAATTCTTTTATCCGAATGTGCGAGGCAATTGGACAATATGGAAGCGGATACAAGCCACCTTCATACTACGAAATTACAGAAACTTTGTTGAAGGAGGAAGTGGATGAAACAAAGGAATATTTAAAGAGTCATAATGAATCGTGGGAAAACAATGGTTGTTCAATAATGATCGATGCATGGACTGAAATGAGAGGAAGGAGCATTATGAACTTGTGTGTGAATTGTGACTTGGGCGCAACTTGAAGTCCGTTGACGCATCCATAGATTCTCACACGACTAAATACATCTCTTCTCTCGTAGAGGAGTGTATCAAGGATGTTGGAGAAGATAATGTTGTATAAGTTGTTACAGACAATGCTTCTGCAAATATGGCAGTCGGACGACTTCTTAAAACTAAATATCCAAGGATATTTTGGTCTTCATGTGCGGCTCATTGCATTGATCTTGTTCTTGAGGAGATTGGAAAGGAATCAAAGATAAAAAATTGCATCACTAAGGCTAGAACTCTCACTCTTTATCTACAGTCATGCAAAGACTTTGAGCTTGATGAGACAGTTCATCAGAAGGGTGAAATTGTTCGGCCAGGGCAAACAAGAATTGCCACCACTTTCCTTACACTACAGAGCATGATGGACAAGAAGGAAAAATTGTGGTTGATGTTCTCTTCTGATGAGTGGAGGGAGTGCAAGTGGTTAAAGACCAGAAAAGGTGAGGTAGCTGCATCCATTGTCCTCAGTTCATCATTTTGGAGCCAAGTGTCTTTGACGCTGAAGATCTTCTCTCCACTAGTCCACCTCTTGCGTGTGGTTGATGGAGAAAGGAAGCCGTCAATGGGCTTTGTATATGGAGGATTGGAGGATGCAAATAATGAAATAAAGGCTATTTTTAAAAATGTTGAACATTCATACAAGCCATTTATAGATGCCATTACCTTGAAGATGAAAGGAAGATTGGATAGCCCCCTCCATCTTGCAGCTTTCTATCTCAATCCCTATTATTTTTACAAGGATAGCGATGCAATTTCTAAAGATAGATTCGTCGTTGATGGTTTAATGGAATGCGTAGAGATTTTTTATCCTGAGTTGGAGATTCAAGATGCCATCACGAAGAAAGAGATTCATATTTACCGAAAGGGAGAAGGAGCATTTGGAAAGTCAATGGCTGTCAGACAAAGATCCACCAATGATGATGATTTCAATCCTGGTAATATATCTCAAGCTTATTATCAACGTTAAAGTTCTTAAGTTAGATTTATTATTTTACAAGACATTAACTGTGCAATCTCTTATAGTTCATTGGTGGATGCTATATGGTTCTCAAACGCCTTATTTGAAAGAAATGGCTTTGAGAATTCTGAAGCTGACATCCTCTTCTTCTGCTGTGAGAGGAATTTGAGCTCATTTGTAGCGGTGTAACTATCACTATTTGGATGTACAATTGTATATATTCATTGAGTCATTATAATTTATAATTGATCAATTTTATATATTTTTAATGCAGATTCACACCAAAAAAAGGAACAAACTAGAAACCAAGAGATTGAATAATTTGATTTTTGTGAAATTCAATTCAAAGATGAAGGAGCGTCGATCACTAACTGGGAGAGATCCATTTGTTTCAAAGGATACAACACATGTTATGGATTGGATTGGTGCTGGTGAAGAAGAAGAAGAAATCTTCCAAGGGTCTGGGTTCACGTGGAACTTGGATGCAGAAGCAAGTAGGGCAGAAGAATTTGTTGAGAATAAGAGGAGCCAAAGGAATGCGGAAGCTTTGTCAACTTTGGGCGAAGAAAAAGAATTTATGAGTGATTCGGAAAGCGATGATGATATTCCAACAATCAATTTTGAAGATGATTTAGATTAGAATTTAGAAGCCGGTTTATAACTTTATATATTTGAACATTCTACATTCAGAAACATATTTTGATATCTAAATGAACTTCTTTTTATTGTGGTTCCTTTTTAATTTTTAAAAGTATGTTTTTGTAGGAATCTAAAGGAAACATGTATTTTTTTGTCTTTGACATCACAATTAAATGTTTATCTTTAATATTTTTTATTTAAATAATGTAAACCGCATAACCCGCATACACTTCTGCATATCCGCTTACTCGCTCGGGACCGCCTGACCGAACAAGTACCGCATACCGACTTTCTGAACCTTGAAAGTGAGTTATAAGTGTGGTAGATTACTACTTGACAACTTGAGCTTAAGCATCAAATGTAAATGTTTTAGGTTTAGGCCCCCGATCCGTTATCGGGGAAAACTGACCCTGACAACTTGTTGGGCTCGAGCCCAATTGGACCTGTTGACAACCACCCAAAATGCTTAAGCTCGAGTTGTCAAGTAGTAATCTACCACATTTATAACACACTCTCATACTTCATGAGTTTCCGATGTGGGACTAAATTGGGGTGTTACAACCTCCCACACTTGTATTCGTAGCGTCCTCATTGCAATATGGACTATCACTTATTCCCATTTACAGTGGCAGCTACATGCTCTGAGTAACATTTTCCTTCCTATCTCTTTGTAGGGGTGGGTCCAACTCTCGAGTAGTCTTTTCCACTATCAGAGTGAAATCGGCTCTGATACCACACGTAACATCCCGAGATTGGGTCCTTGACTGTTAACAGAGAAAAATGGCTCCGACAACTTGTTGGGCTTGAGCCTGAATAGACTCGTTGACAACCACCAAAATGCTTAAGTTCAAGTTGTCAACAACTTATAAACCCACACTTCATGAGTTTCCGTGGTGGACTATGTTTAGCTGTTGGGGTGTTACAACTTCCCCAAGTTATATTCACAATGTCCTTATTGTGACATGATCCATCACTTATTCCCAGTGACAATGGCAGTTGCACGTTCCGGGTGGCATTTTTCTCCTATCTCTTTGTAGGGGTGGCTCCACTTCTCGGGTAACCCTTCCAACTATCAGAGGGAACTTAATGTGTAATATCCCGAACTTAGATCCCCAAGATGTTATCAAGGAAAACTAATATTGACAACTTGTTGGTTTCGAGCCTTAGACTCATTGACAACCACCCAAAATACTTAGGTCCATGTTGTCAGGTAATAATCTCCACCACTTTCAACCCGTTCTCACACTTCGTGAGTTTCCGATGTGGGACTATGCTGGGGCGTTACAGTTTGTCCACAACCAAGCAACCACCCACATTAATCATTGATTCATTGTCGTATCCCCTACAATGTTACCATTATCCTAAAACATTGTACCTTCCTGCAAGGGAGAAGTTAGATGTCGACAGCTAGACCCCTTTGTTTTAGCATGGGACAATTAATTCCCTACCATCCCCAATAAGAACATACATTTTAGGAAAAGTCTATGCCAAGGTATTGTTTCCAGACTAATCATCAACATGCAATCACTACCATCATCTAACCTCTGTTGCAACAAGGATGCTGCACTTATGTAAAACCAGCAAAGCCCATTATGAAAATTTAAAGCTCCTCTGAAGGATCAAGCCCTCTACACCAAGGAAAAAATCCTGCTTGAATTGCCCACTAACACCCTACCATAAAGGTCCCCAACCCCTCCAAGAGTCTTCCTATATATAGGACAGAGGTAGCAATGAGAGGATTGCATTTAAAAGTACCAAATAACCAGAGTGATAAAGTAAATTCCATTTTACCATTGCAACATCCTTTCCAAGTTCTACATTATTGATTCCTACTCTGTCAACCTACAAGATGCAAGCACCAACGACAATCCAATATAGGCATGTGTAAGTTGTGTGCATTCGGTTGCCTATGCCCCCCATTAACATGTATCCTCGTTCCCAATATCAAAAGCCACAAAGACAACTTTCGTCAATTAATCTTCCTATAAGGAACCTCCTCTAAGATGTTAACTAATGCTTGCACTCGGCATGCCTATATTGATCCCTGTAAAAAGAGAATTGCATCATTCTCATACTACAAAATTGGCATCTATCAATTCTCGTCCTGAACACAGAACATGGCCCCCCATTCAACATTCCTCATGGGTTGAATATCCAACCCCCCTCTTGATGCCCATAGACCAACATGGAAATGGATACAATCACCATGCATCTATGTAACATCTCGGGCTTTGGTCTCCGGTCCGTTATCGAGGAAAATTAACCCTGACAACTCGTTGGGTTCATGCCCAATTACCCGTTGACAACCACCCAAAATGCTTAAGCCCAGGTTATCAAGTAGTAATCTCCCACACTTATACCCCACACTCATACTTCGTGAGTTTCTGATGTGGGACTATGTTTGGGGGTTGGAGCGTTACAACATCCATCACTCAAGGCCCTAAATGTCGGTTTCGGACATCATTTCGGTATCGACCAAAACAGAATTTCGATGGAATTTCGGTGGAATTTCGACCGAAATTTCGGTCATTTCGGTCATTTTTTGTACTAGGACCCCCATTTTTCGGCCGTTTCGGTCATTTCGGTCGAATTTCGATTTCGACTGGATATCGATATTCGACAAAAATTCGACCGAAATTCGCTGAAATTTGAGGCCATGCCATCACTTATATTCGCAACGTTCTCGTTATGACATGATTCATCACTTATTCCCATTGGCAGTGGTGGATGTACATTCTCCGTTTAGGCCTCATCGAGTAGCCCTTTCTACTATCAGAGGGAATCCGTTCTGATACCATTTGTAACTTTATGGGCTTTAGTCGCGGATCGTTATCGAGGAAAACTAATCCTGACAGCTTGTTGAGTACGGGCCCAATTGGACCCATTGACAACCAACCAAAATGCTTAAACTCAAGTTGTCTCTTTCCTCTGATGGTGCTGACAAAGAACATTAACCATGGAAACCAAGTGGAGTCGCAACTAGTTAATCTATGATTGAGGTTATAACTAGTCTTTCATATGTCATGTTTGATTGAATATCTGGAACTTCATCCTCAATCACATGCGATGGGTATGAATTATACTTTCTTAGTATAATACATGAAAACATCACGTGCCTAACTTGGAGTGGTGTGGTCGAAGTACAATCCGATATGCCATTTCTCTGACTTTCTTCATAATCTTGAAAGGTCCCACATATGTTGGACTGAACTTTTCCTTTTTACAGCACACGACTCCTTAACACATAGTCACCTATTTCAAAATGCAATGCTCGTCCTCGACAATTAGTATAAGAGTTTTTTGTTTGCTCTAGGAGGCAAATAGTCTTCTCCGAATCACCACCACGCATTCCCCGCAAGCTTTGGATTAACTCTGGTACCAAGATATAGTTTTCACCTATCTCACTCCAACACAATGGTGATCTACAAAATCGACCATATAATGCTTCAAAAAGAGTCATTTTAATGTGTGCAGTGTTAGCCATTATTATATGCAATTTCTACCAACGATAAATGGGGATCCTAATTCCCTGCAAAATGTACGATACAAGCTCTCAAGATGTATTATAATGTTGTTGTAACACCCCAACCCTCAAACAGAGTTCCACATTGGAAACTTACGAAGTGTGTGTGTGGGTTATAAGTGTGGGGGATTACTACTTGACAATTTGGGTTTAAGCATTTTGGGTGACTCCTCAATAACGAACCAAGGACATAAGTCCGAGACGTTACAAATGGTATCAGAGTGGGTTCCTTACGATAGTGGAAAGGGTTATCTGATGAGACCTAAGCCAGGAACCTGCAACCACCACTATCACTGGGAATAAGTGATGGACCATGTTGCAATGAGGACGTCACGAACATAAGTGGAGGATGTTGTAACATCTCAACCCCCAAACATAACCCCACATCGAAAACTCACAAAGTGTGAGTGTGTTATAAGTGTGGAGGAAGACTACTTGGCAACTTGGGCTTAAGCATTTTGGGTGGTTGTCAACGGGCAATTGGGCTTGAACCCAACAAGTTATCAGGGTTAGAATTCCTCGATAGTGAACCAGAGACCTAAGCTCGGGACGTTACAATCTCTTTATCCAAGCTACCCACATAAGGGGATACCGTTTTTCTCAGTGTGTTCCAACAAGAACATCTTAATTAAAGTATGTAGGCTTGTTTTCTCGTATATGTAACTTTTAACCTATTGCAAATGATTATTTTTTTCTTTTTTTGGTGAACACAGTGGCAAACAGCAAAGAAAAATAGGGTAGATATAGAAATCAGAATCATCTAAGAGACCAGCATATAGCCTGAAAAAACCAGCATATAACCCACTTGTCAAGAGCACATCCTTTGGTTTAAGTCCATTCACATTCCAGTATCAAAATCACTTTATGGAAATCATATTTGAGATGTAAAGTAAGAGACTAGTTACCACAGCAGTGACATCACTCAAAACATCCTTCCATAATTCCGGAAGCAAAAGATCCCCTACATAAATAATTAAAATGAAGATTAACCTCATAAGCATATGTTTAGGAAGTTAAAAAGATATTAAGCAGAAAGATTATATATAAAATAAGTTATGACCTTGGTGCCACACAATGCTGCTAGCCCAAGATTCCTGCAGAGAGGATTTTCCAGACCTGAATCAAGGTAACAAGTTAAAATCATAGATGCATTTCTACAGCATCATGATTCACCTACACTACAGTGACTAACACCTCGTCTTCAGAAAACAAAATGGCATCACGGATGGTTGCAATGAACATCAACAGTACAAAAATGCTACAGAATACCAAGAAATCAAAACTAATACAATTTGAAGAAGACAACATGCATTACAACTGAACATGAACATTACAGCAAGTGACATCAAGTAAACATAGGGTAGATGGCTGATTAAGGAGTAGAGAAAAACACATCAATGAAAGCCTTCTACTTGATGATTTTGTGAAAAAATGCCATTACAGGCATGAACATATCTCATTCTAGATTTTGCAACACGACCAAAAGCAGGGCTCGATAGCGGGAGGATGGAAGGAGCGGGATCTGCAGCGGGCGGATGGCGCTCGCAATCTCTGAAGCGCGTTTGGGTACCGAAGCGCTTCGGCCCTCGGCAAAGCGACCAGGTACGTGCCACTCGTCAACCGGTCTTGCCCTCGAGTATCGCTATCAAAGACGAAGATAACAAGGATGGCTGGGTAAGGATATCCCGCACTAAGCCCGGCAGGCGATGCTTTCGTTGTGCGGGGCGTGGTCATTTGGCGTCTGCATGCATGGCGCCTCCTCGATGCTTCCGGTGCGGTCGTGTCGGGCACCGTTCGTTCTCATGTAGGGAAGCGCTCGTGGATCTCAGCCGGACGAAGCGCTCAACTCGAGTAGATGACCCTCCCCGTGTGAAAGCTCCATCGGCCTTTCGGGACTCTCGCTCCTTTGCTCAGGTGGTTTCAGCGACCAGTGGTGCTGCTTCAGCAAAAGGGAAGAACACTCCCTACGCGTCGCACCATGGCTCTGATGATACTGGCAATCCTTCCCTTCCAGCGAAGTTAGTCCATGACAAGTTGCCAGAGGCTTGGAGTCGTCAGGGCCCACATCGGAGGGGCGATCACCCATCTTCTGTGGAGGGGCCTCCGATGGGGGAGCTTTATGCTCCTGCGGCGTCGGTCAATCCCGGTCCGAAGGAGTTGGCTGCAAATCATGGCGTGGCGATTGGCATGGTGCATCGGCGGGGCTCCGACCGCGCGGCGATCCAATCGGAAACTCTTCTTCTCCTGGGCGAAGGATTCTCGGGGGACTTCTTCTTTCTGGACGACACCCGATGCTGTGTTCGAGGACTTTCCCCGGAGCAACGGGAAATCCTCATTTCTCGGTCGGATTCGTCGGTGGTCAAATGGCGTCGTCCCCGGGTGGCTGATGGGGCTTCGCTATCCTCCGAGATATGCGTTGTGGAGGTCCGCGGAGTTCCATTCCTCTCTCGCTCGGCGCATTGCCTCTCCAAGGTGATTCGCAGTTGGGGTCAAGTTCTGGCTATCTTGGACGATGGCCTCTCCCCAGGTTCGGACTGGTCGTGCACAAGGATTTTGGTCGAATGCTCCTCCAACCTCTCACGCTCCATGTCTGGCAAGACTTTTTCGGAGATTTTGGATCTGGGCAGATGGTCCTTCAAGCTTGAGTTCTTCTTTCCGCCGCCGGTGGCTTCGTCAGTCCATTCCGAGGCCGGGATCGATGCCCCCAGGTCCAACGACGGTTCGACTCCGATGGCCCACGTGGCACCGTCCTTGACTGTTCCCGAAGCGTCGCTGAATCATGACGACCCTTCGACTTCGTCGCCTGGGCTTCGATTCTCGTGCGCATTTGGACGGACGCCCTCTCACGTGCCCAGGGGTCTTTTCGAGGACGATCCGCTGTGGGCGGATTTATCTGACATTCCCATTCCGAAGAGATGCGGCTCCTCCCCGAGTTTCGATGTGGCGCTTCTGATTCCCCCTTTCGGATCGGATCCTACTCGGGCCATATCGTGGGCCGCGCATGACCCGACAATGTTTGGGGACTCTATTATCTACTGCGAAGATATTCCCTGCCCTATTCCTATTTCTGCGGTGCCTTTCTATTGGTCGCAGTGCTACGAAGATTGGAGTCCCTCTTCCTCATCATCACCGCCTATTCTGCTAGCAAGCGAGTCGGGCTCCCCGGTGGCCGCCCCCGATCTTGGTAATCACGATATCACTCAACTTTATGGGAAGCCTTCTACTTCTGTTGGGATTTCTAGGTCTTACGGAGATCAAGGGGATTCTTCTTCAAACGCCATGCCGCTCTCTCCAGCCCGAAGTGCAGCTTCGTGGAACTCTTGGAATGCGTCGGCTGCCTCCCCGAATAGATTTGGCATTATATATGCTCGGCGCCTGGACCTCTCCTTCGAAGGGACTTCTTCGCCGCCGATTCTGCTATCTAGGGAGGTGGTGGCGGAAGCGGCTGGACTTCGCCGACTGGACCGACGTCGTGCTTAAACTGGGCATTCCCCCGACCACTTTTTGGGTTAATTTTTGTAATATTTAATGAAGCTTCTCTCTTGGAACGTTCGTGGAATGGGTGACCCTCTGCGTCGCAGGGCTTTGGGATCGCGTTTGGTTGATTGGGATTGTGATGTCGCTCTCATACAGGAATCAAAGCTCTCTGGATTAGACGACGCCATTTGGAGATCGGTGGGAGCAGGGCCGGTGGATGCATTTTGTTCTTTGGACGCGACCGGCTCCTCTGGTGGTGCTATTGTGGCTTGGAGATCTTCAAGCTTCTCATTATCCTGCTCTCGCATGGGACGACATTCTATCTCTGTAATCCTTATGCATGTGGCCACTAACATATCTATGGCTTTCTCTTGTATTTATGCGCCTCTATGTCACCTTGCCCGTCGAGATTTATGGGAGGACTTGAGGGCCGATGCTGCGGCTTTTGGGGATATTCCATAGATTTTGGGAGGGGATTTTAATGTTACTATGCTTTCAAACGACCGCCCCCGCGGGCGGGGGGAAGGGATCCTGGTTCTATCGATTTCCTGGACTTCATCAACGACTTGGCCCTGAATGATTTGGTAGCCACGGACATCATATACACTTGGCGCAATAGCTCCTCTCGATCGCGGCTTGACCGGTTTCTAGCTAATTCGCACTGGATGGATGCATTCCCACTATGCTCGGTTTCGTCTCGTCCTCGGTCTTTTTCGGATCATAGCCCCATTATTTGGGATTCGGGCGAGTCATCCCGTCCGCGCGGCATTTTTCGTTACGAGAAGAGTTGGCTTCTGGAGCCTAATTTCAAGGAACTAGTGCGAAATCACTGGTCACAAACGTCATTCCCGGGTAATGTGGCTCATCGCTTTGCCCTCAAACTCTCCTCTCTGCGGCGGGCTCTTGCTTCCTTCAAATTTTCCACGCGTCTGGCTCGGCGGTCGGTCCGCAGCGAGGCTGAGGCGATAATTATTAGATTGGATCGATTGGAAAGCGTCAGGGAACTTTCACAGGAAGAATTATATGAGAGATCTGTAGCGGCTCAGATCGTTTCGGAGGATGACAGGAAAAAAGCAATTGAATGGAGACAACGCTCGCGTCTTCGTTGGCTCAAGGAGGGGGATGCTAATACTGCCTTTTTCCATCGGGTCGCGAGTGCGCGTAAACGATCTAATCGTATCTCTACCATTGAGATTGGGGACGCTGTATTTCAGAATGAGCGAGATATGGGTGCGGCATTGGTTAACTACTTCAAGAACTTTTTCAATCGCCTCCCCTCTTCTTCATGGTAATGGATGGCTCCCGGGGCCCCTTCCATCTCTGGCGCAGATGCTGATAATTTATCACGCTCTCTATCAATGGAAGAGCTTAAGAGCGCGGCTTGGGACCTTAACGCAGATGCTTCCCCAGGCCCAGACGGGTTCCCTATTTCCTTTTATAGGGACTTTTGGGACGTTATCGCCAACGACGTTTTGGCTGTGGCACTCGAGTTCTGTGAAGGAAACCGGGGTTTCAACAGGGTTAATCGGGCCTCTTTGGTTCTCATCCCGAAATCCCAGGGTGCTCGTCGTATTGAGGAATTCCGCCCTATTGCCATCTCCAATGGTATTTACTTGATCATTGCGAAGGCTCTGGCCCGTCGCCTAGCGCCCCTGCTTGCTTCTCTCATTTCTCCCTGCCAAGCGGCCTTTGTTCAAGGGAGGCAAATATCTGACTGCTACGCCCTTGCTTCCGCCATCATTGATGGTTGGCACAGAAATGGAACGAAGGGAGTCCTCTGGAAAGTTGATTTTGCAAAGGCTTACGACTCCTTGGATTGGCGCTTCTTATGGTCGGTTTTGAAGGCTCGGGGATTCCCTCCGTTATGGATTTCATGGATCCGTCGATGTGTTACCACGGTTTCCTTCTCCTTATTTCTTAATGGTCGACCGTCTGGGAACTTATTTCAACCGCGCAGGGGAGTTCGCCAGGGATGCCCCCTTGCCCCTCTTCTATTTGTCTTGGCGGCGGATGTGCTGCCCCGTATGATTCAAGGCGTATACGACGCGGGGTATACTCGAGGATGCTCTTTGGGTGACCTCCATATCCCGCTGATCCAATATGCGGACGACACCTTATGTTTTATCGAGGGGGACCGACTGCAATATTCAGGAATGGCTACTACGGTACATTTATTCTGCGAACTATCAGGGCTCCGCATCAACGAGGACAAATCCAAATTTGTGCCCTTTGCTCTCTCGCCTCTGGAGGTCGGGGAATGCTCCTCCATTTTGGGGGCCTCGCTCGGGGCTCTTCCTCTAGAGTACCTGGGATTATCTCTCTCAGTGGGCAGGCCGCGGTTGCGTGACTATCAGCGGGTGGTGGAGAAGGTCGAGACAAGGCTGGCAGGTTGGCGCTCTTCATTGCTCTCTCGGGGTGGCCGATTGGTGCTTATTAAATCCGTCCTCTCCGCTATCCCTATTTATTTTCTATCATCGCGCGGATTGCCAAAGGGGATTAGACTGCGCCTGGACAAATGTATGAGGGGATTCCTTTGGGGGAAGAATGGTACTGCAAATAGAGGGATTCATCTGGTCGCTTGGGAGGACATTACGCGCCCTAAACGGGACGGGGGCCTGGGTGTGCGGCAGCTGGAGATCATGCGGGATGCTTTCCTTCTCAAATGGGCGTCGCGGCTTTTAGGCCGGGAGGATGGCTTTCTTGTTCAATGCCTTCGCAGTGCGGCGAGTAATGCATTTCTCTCTGTCTTTGACGGTAGATCACATATTCACTCTCCCATCTTTTGGCGCGAAGCCTTCACAGTTTTCAACCGCAATCGGTCCTTATTCCGACCATCTCTCGGCGATGGTTCCTCCTTCCGCTTTTGGACCATGGACTGGTCTGGCAAAGGCATCTTCATGAACCTTTTTCCAAGACTATATGCGCTTGCCAGGGACAAAGATGCAACGGTGGCCTCATGCTGGTCCGACGGCACCTGGTGCCCCATTCTGGTGAATTCTCTATCTTCTCAGCGCCTGATTGACTTCTCTGCATTGATGTCCTTACTCGGGGACGCCCCTTCTCCATCGTGGGGGCGTGATCACTTCTCCTGGAACGATGGGTCCTTTTCTTCGAAGAAGGCATATTCTGCTCTCCTCCCCATCGCTGTGCATCCGGAGGCGTCATTTCGTGATCATTGCAACATCATATGGGGTCTCAAGCTTCCTGAAAGGGTTGGCATATTCTTGTGGATCCTTAGGCGTGGACGACTTCCTACTCGCGACCGCCTGGTAGCTCTCTTTCCAAACATTCCCATTGGATGCGGATTATGCGACTCGGCTGTTGAGACGGCCGATCACCTCTTCCTCCACTGTGACCGTGTGCGGCCCTTATGGGAGGACGTTGCGGGGCTGAATCTTTCGTCGATGGTATCTTTTTGGGAGAGCATTGCACTCGCTGCAAATCGTCCGAGGGCGGTGAGACTGGTTCCCTTCGCGCGCATTTGGAGTATTTGGCTGACGAGGAACAATTATCTGTTTGCGGGGCAGAGATTTTACTTAGAAAACATTTGTATTGACGCGAACCGTCTTTGTTCGGACTGGTCACTTGGGTAGCGAATTTTTGGTTACGGGGCGAATGGTTTCATTATTGATATCATTTTCCCCTACTTTCCCCCTTTTTCTCCATATGTAAGTACTTTCTTTTTCTCCTCTTTAATAAATTGGGGCGAACACTTACGGGTGTCTCCCCCTCTTTGGAGTGTCAAAAAAAAAAAACATATCTCATTCTCAAGTCTTTTAAAAAGACAAAGTACCTGCTAAGACTGGAGACAGACAAGCCTTTCTTGAGAGCCTCTTTACAAACATGTGAACCGACAAATCCGTTCCCACCTAAAACGAGCAACTGTGACAAATAGCAAGAGGAAATTCAAGATCTTTACATTAAAGAAACAGTTAAAATGCTAGAGCATAGATGATAGCAGATGCAATAACTGTCAAAGTGAAAATGTGTAAAACCTTATCTGAAGGAGGTGGTGACACTTCAACTGTCTCAGCCTCCTCAACTTTGAACGGTTCATCCACACGATTGGAATCTGTTGATAATGGTCTGTAATTTCTGAAAGCTGCTACTATGCAGTGTCCACTGAACAAGAACACACCACACCATGTAAACTTTGAAGTTCTTCTCAGGGAAGGAACAAACAAAAACTTACTGCTTATGACCATACCGATGCAAGCACATACATATTAGCAACTGATGATGTTTTCATCACAGATGCATCCTTAGTGGAGAGGGGAATGTAACAAACGTAGTTTGTTGCTTCAATCAAGATTTTATTGCAGACTTTGTCAGGTGTCACGCAATATTTTCAGATTTACATTGTAAGGAAATAGTTATAATGAAAGTTCAGCAGAAGAATGAGATTAACATTAGTTTCTGATTTGTGTTGGAAGGAAATAATTATAACAAAAATTTAGCAGGAGAAAGAGATGAAGTAACATTTAGATTCAGATAAGCTTATCAGCAAAATGTTTGTTTCATCACAGATGCATTCTAAGGTGACCAATGTAGTTTTTTGCTGGAATCAAGAAATTAAATTGCAAAGTTTCAAGTGTCACTAAATAGTTTCAGATTTGTGTTGGAAGAAAATAGTTATTATGAAAATCCAGAAGAAGAATGAGATAAACTAAACCTTTATTTCTTCAATTAATGTTTAACTATCTACCAATATTTCAGGACCTGGACTACATTTTTTGCTATATCTGCATAGTTTCATCTTTGTAGTTACAACATGACATTGGCATGTCCAATTAACCATAAATCATTTGAAACTCTTGCCCGCAGAAGCTTTTAATAATCTTAAGTGACAAAATCCTCAGGTGGTCACTGAACACACAACTGACCATAGATGGCAACCATCACTTTATAATTCAAACATTCGTGGGCTCTATTTCATGGGACTACCACAGAGAAAAGATGACTCATTTAAGATAGATATTTAAGTTTGGACCTTTGTAAACAGATCCAAAGAGAATGAAGTTAAAATTTTGGAAAGAACAAATTGTAACTATCACCAACAAAAGGTAAAAAAACTTTTTTTTGTGGGGAAGGGAGGTAAATTTTGGGGACGGATTAGTACCCTGATTTTTTGAGTGGTAGGTACACTGCTCTTCTACGGAACCATTTAAGTGGATTAATAAAAAGTTAATTCTATGTTTATGGAACTAAACTTAGTTTTCTAAAAGGTGGCATAGCACTAGCAATCATTAATTGTTTGAGAATAACTTGCCATTGTAGAAGGCGAGCTTCAAGGAAAGTCTTGCCTGAGTAAATAAATTGAGCATTGGCCCCTAGTTAGTGGCTGGGCATTTCAATGGGCTTTAGTTTGATGAAACCTATACATCCTTTGCCAACCTTGTAAATAAAAGAGTTAAATTTATGCCAGCAATTTATAATAATTATTTACATATGTTTTAAAACCATAATCTAACACATCAAGATCAACCTAAGCACCATTTTCTCAAAATGAACACGAGTGATTTCCATTCAGATCTACAGAACTGTCCAAGAAATCGCAGGTTTGATATTCACTCATGTTCTTTTGCTGTAAATTAAACTTCCTGTCCAAATCTGAACTTAATACAAGTTCAGGTTTTTTAGATAAACAAATCGAAACCTAACAATATATATTCACCTAGAGTGGATCCATCAGGGTTCAACACACACAGGCAAGAATTTATATACCACAGGTTATACGTAGATAGGCATGTATATTCACGTATTTGTCTGTCTACAAAAATACACGTGTCAATTGTGTAGATTAAGAAATAAATCACATATCCAAGTTCATCGTCAAATAACTTGTTTTATTTTAATTTGACGAATTTACGAATATCTACTAAGCCTCCAAGGGAAACCGAACCCTATTTACTGAACAGACCGACTCGATTGCAATTCGAATCAGGAAAAATGTACCAATTGAGGTTCGTTTAGATCGACGAAGTGAACCTCAATCCGGTATTTCATCAAATCGTGAGAGACAACATCAATGTCTGCAGCAATCACAAGCGCCCCGACAATCACATCTAACCGTAATCGAAATGGAACCAAAACGAGGCGGGATCGAGCTCACCGGAGCACAGGAGAGCGGATCAAACGCGACGAGAGCGCCCTCATCTGATCTCCGCGCGGGGAGGAGGTGGGGGGTTGGGATGAAGAGGTGGGGAATTGGGGTGCGCAGGCTCGATCTCGGAGGAGAACCGGGGGATTGGAGATTGTTAGGGTTTGGTGCGGTTTGCACACAGGTATATGTACATGGTATGGTTCTCTTTGTTGGCGGGTGTTTGCGGGGGGGGGGGGGGGGGGAGCTCAGAAGGACCGGAGACGGCGGTGCCAACGTGGTCGCAGCTGAGCTCTCAAACACACAGACACCGGTAGAGCGCTCTCAGTTTATTTTATTTTATTTTATTCTTGGGTAAAGTTTAAAAGAGTTCCCTCTTAGGGATGAAAACGGACTAAAACGGAGGGATACGGATACGAATTGATATAATCATATCTTTATCTATTTTAAAATGCGAATGCGGATACGAATATTGACGATGTGAAAATATGTTACCATATCATTAAAAATGAATTCGAATGTAAAACAAATACGAATGGGATACGAATAACAGAAATATTTATAGATTAACCAAAATATACATGTTTAGAATGGTTTAAACGTAAAATATATATACCAGATATTATAATTTCATAACAATTATATCGACAATGTTGAATGCAATTATAAAATATTGTTAAGTATACATTTATAAATAAATCTACTAGTATACTTATATTCAAGAACGAATATATGAATGCGAATATTAGCGAATGTCAAAGTGATATCCATATCCGCATCTATTTTATAATGAATACGAATACGAATGTCAAAATATGTATAAAATTAATATGATAGCGAATCGGATACGAATATATTCATATTTATTTTCAACCCTACTATATGTGCTCCGATTCTCATTAAAGATGAAAGATGCTCGTTTTAGAAATGCAATGACAAGAGTGGTAAACTTTGAATTTTAGGGTTTAACATATACA